>CM046943.1:153174352-153774352 GCA_025698515.1 Gossypium sturtianum
TAGTTACGTATTGCCTTTACATCCATTCCATGCATCTACATTGCATTGTATCGCATCATTTGCATTAGATTTTCACAAAAGAAACCCTAATAGGTAAAATTATTTCAAGCCAATTCCGAAACCAACGTAAAATCCACTAACTACATATCGCCACACAATACCGCGTGCGAAAACAAAAAGCAATGGATCGAGACTAGAAAGATTAGAACAGTGCAAAAGGATATGCAAGATTAATTTCAGGTACAAATGCAAGAGCAATGAAGCCAAAATACAACAAGAGCATGATGGAGCTTGATGCAAGATCCTTAAAATAGTATGATAAGTTAGTTGGCACAACTTATCAAGCCAAAGAATGTAGAAAGAGGAAAAAAAGCATCAATGTTAGTTCAGAAATTATAATGAGGACCCTATCTTATCCTCCGTAGTTTTACTCCGACAAACATCCCACTACAACCTAGATCTGGATCCTGCAAAGTGGTACCAGCACATTCGGGCCCCATTATCAAAGCAGTGGTTTCGCACTAGACAATGAACTTTCCTTCAAAGCCTGGATCTAATTTGGGGGATAATCTAACTAAATCCGTTGTCTTCGATTTCTCGATGATATGGTAGCAACAACAGGAGAAGGCGCAGAGTAGATGTACGTCTAAACAACTCAAGACCTCTGTAGATGGTCGGAAGAGAAGTTTAAAGCAACGGGAGAACTGCATTACCATGGCGAGAGTTAATGCTAGCGGACTTGAGCTTAGTCCCGCATCAATAACTCCCACCAAAGTTCAAGACCTAAATTTGAGAAATATAACGAGACTACCGCCTCTCAAGCTCACATTACGATGTTCTCACGAGGATGACAGATACGCCAACAATGATCACCAGTTAATTCATCGCTTCAAGATAGCTTTTTGATCGGATTCGCGCCAAGTGGTACAACCACTTTTGTCGTGCTTAAATTAATTCATGCTAAGGATTTGGCACAAGCTTTTATGAAGCAATATGGCCACGGTGAATCTGACATAGCTCCGCATGCACTACATTACAAAACATGGAGAAAAAGCCGAGTGAGAGCTTGTGATAGTATATGCCCAGAGATGGAGAGAGGTAGCTACACAAGTCCAACCACCCTCCTAGAAAAGAAACTGCAATACTTTTTATCAACACTTTAAAGGCCTCATTCATCAATCATGTCGGGAAGTGCCACAAAGTTTTTCAGACATAGTGATGTCTCTGGGAGATGATAGGAAATGCAATCAGGAGCTTAAAGATAGACGAGGGGGAAAACACTGTGAGATCTCCTCTGAGAAAGAGGGACAACGAGGTAAACAATGTAAACGTATAACAAGTGGCTATTGTAACATCCTAAATTTACTGCCAATACATTTAGTGTAGGGGATAGGTTTACTATGTTAATTTAATTGATATGGGCTCAAATTTGGGCTTAGAATTAGGCAAAAGGTCTGTAATTAAAGTGGCATCACTAATAGCTTAAAAATGAACAAGTTTTGGGTCTAAAGAGCCCATGTTTTAGCCAAATTCAAGACTTTAAATAAAGAGAGTGGTGACGCCACACACGAAAGGAATTAGGGGCCCAAGTATTAAGTTTAATGAGGCTCCAAATATTTTAATTTAATGAGTTAAATTTGGCATTAGGATTAGGTAGAGGTGGACTGGCTACAAGGCTATAAATAGAGAATTTATGTGGATTTTAAGTGATAATATCATAGATAAAAAAAGAGAAAAGTTAGAGCTTATCTCTTCAATGGAAGAAGTGTTTCTAAAAATCCACCATCTAGTGTGGAGTGTAAAATTGCCACGTGATGGCAAGGAGGGTGTCAATTTCTCCTCTCTTTAGCTTGAATTTTAAGTATGCTGCTTTTTTAGCAAAAGAGGTGCCAAAATATCTATAAACAGGGGCTAGCTCATTGATTCGACACCTAAAACCCAAAATTCTCTCTCCCATTATGCCGAAATTCCTAGCCTCTCCTCTCCAATTTCTTTTCTCTAATTTCTTTAAAAGCCAAACTCTTTTCCACTTTTTCCTTCTTGTGCCGACATTTCTCTAGAAAGTCAAGCATCCATAGTCTTTTCTTCTATTCATCCTATTTGAGAATTAGTTCAGCATCTCAGATTTAAATCTTCTATATGGCATTGTCAATCCTCTCTCTAGTGCTAGTCAATCTCCTATGCTAAAGTAAGTGTTGATTTTTGATTAGTTCTCATGATCTATTCCCGCTTTTTGAAAGGCAAAAGCCAAAACTTAATAGTTTAATGGTTTTATGATGGCATGCAATTCGGGATTTGAAGGAAGCTTAGTCGACTAGATCTAAAAGCCGAAAATCATAAGTCTCCAATTTCGGATTTCAAGGTAAGAGGATTTGTTTATTTATATATATAAAATCTGTAGAATACTAACCATGGTCAATATAGGAGAGAGGCCTATTTTCGCAATTGTTCCGCTTTTTAAGCAAGGCTATAGATTGAGGATAATAGATCCAAATAGCAAGGACATCGACTAAGAATATTGGATTTCGCAATATCAAAAGTGTGTAATTCTCCACACCATCTAGATCTTTTGATTAGTAGATATAATTATAAGTCTTATATGTTTTGTTAAATGCCAAATCCCAAGATAATGACGGAAACTCAAAGAGGGTAAAAGCAAATCACTGGTGTTAGTGAATGTTCTGATTAAATGATTTAAGAATATTGATTATATGTGATTGCATGGGTTGGGTTGATGAAAGGAGAAGTTATATGTTGTAGCGCTTTTTACCGTGATCTCGCTTGTAGCTGCCTTACCGCGGATCTGCCAGCCAGCGCTTTCGCCGTGATTCATGTAGTGGCTACACCATGATCTCGATGATGAGCAGCAAGACGACCGCCATCAAGGCGCAGAAGCGTGTGGGTTGATTGCAGAAATCCCCAATGGTGTGAATGGTCGCACATGTAATGCAGAATGATGGACACTCTAGGATATGGGTTAGGCTTTGCATATTATTTTGTTACTTATATTTTGATTATTCTATTTTATGGGCCTAAAAGCCCAAATCTAATGGTGCATGAGGGTTGCACACCGAGTCTCGCGACTCACCCTTTAATTTTAACCATCTCAGTGACACTTAAGACATCTGGACTCAGCCAGAGAGGAGAGCAAGGTGGCCATGACATGTGAGCTTTGAGAATTCAAAGAAAAAGACTTAGTCTAATATTTGATTTTCATTTAATTAATGGGTTCAAATTTATTTGTAATAAGGCATGGGCCACTAGACTACCATTTATGTTTTGGGATTTTGTTGGGTTTTATTATCGGGTTTTAAGTTTTATGTTTTCACTGCTAAGACTCGCATGAAATTTTCTGTTTTTTATTTAAAATCTACCAAGATAATTGGTAACTTAATATTTTATACTTTAATGAATTATTAAGCTTTCAAATAAAGGTGTAAACCTAGTAATCGTTTCTTCCAAATGTGACATGTTATGTAAAATCTCTTATGACATACCGTGATCCGCTAGAATGTTGGTCGGTTGGCCGTGGTCGGTATACAAACTATTCAAGCAACCAAGGACGCAACTACTAGCCATCAAGGCCCCCGAGGTAGGAATCCAACATAAGGCCAAATGCTAAAAGGTTCCAGCTTTACGCCTCATCCCAATGACATATGTGGAGTCGCACTGCAGTCTATTCGACGACGCAGTGGTATCCCCATTCTACATAAACCCATGCAACCCCTGCTCCCAAAATGGTATGACGCAAACGCCCAAAGCAAGTAGTACCATGGATAACGAGGCACTCGACGAGAATTGTATCGCTTAAAAAGTTGATTGAAAGGCTTATTAAAATAGGGGTTCAGAAGTTTGATGAGCCAACGAAACAAAGAAATTGTGATAATTGAAGGAGGGGGCAGGAGAGTTGCGATTCTCTGGAAGAAGTCATCAAGCTTGGAAATTAAGAAATCGTAACATTAATAGGAATGAGGAATAAAAGTTTTCCAAAAAAAATCGCCTTATGCACTTGGGAGTGTTTTTTGAACAATGGGATCGTGAAAGAGACCTATATTTTTAAAGCTAATCTAGAGTAATATTCAAAACACGCTTGTCGCCAAATTTTAGAAGCAATAAGAGTCCTTTGTGAAATAGGCTTAAGTTCAACATCTATATTCTCAATGAAAATGTATTTTTGTATCTCACTTGAGCAAATATTCTTTTTATTCATTTATTTCATTCATGTGCATACCACATAAATAATTATTCTTAGATTCATTTGTTCTTTGAATATTCTTTTCAGATCTACACAGGTCTCTAGATATCACCCACATGAGCCATGTGCACATCGACTCGTAGTCTACTTTTAAACAAGATATGTGTCTAAGAGATCTAAGGATCTTTGAAGATGATAGGATTGTGACCTATCTTTTGATTTGTTACGATGGTAGACCAAGATTAAAATAGACTCTACATTACAAAGTGGTCAGTGGACATTATGGCAGTTTAGGAAAAGGTGAAGATCAAGCCTATCTCCCCACGTAAATAAGGCAGACATCATTGAGCCTATTTTCAAGAATTCAAAGATGTTTTCGCACGATCATATCATGGCACGCCGCATCACTGAAACATGGAATGTTGCTAAGGTTGGAACCCATGTTAATGGTTCTACAATGGCTGTGCTTAATCAAGAAGTTTAACATCGGTTCACTCCGTAAAGGAAATTGCATCAAATGCCAAATTGAGGAAGACATGACTTATGTGCCTCCTCCATTTTTTCTATATGTGGGGCATAGATATTATGAGGCCTGCCTCGCTAAAAGCATCTAGCAGACACCAATTCATCTTTTGTGGTTGTCAATTACTTCACTAAGAGGGTGAATGTCGCTTCATATGTCAAAGTTGTAAAGTCAACAAGCCATCAAATTCTAAATTCAAATCAATCAAAATTCAAATCCAAATCCAAACAAAATCCAAATTCCAAATTCAAAATTCAAATTCAAATTCAAAAAGCAACAATAAAGAATGTCGTAAAGAAACATAATTGCACAATGTCAAAGATTTACAAATTGCTCAAAGATCAAACACTATATCAAGCAAAAGAAAGGCAGCCAAAAACCATTCAAAATTTTGAAAATGACTGAGACTTGTAAAGGTTGGCATAGAGAAGTTACCATCTACCCTCTATGTTTCTTGAATGTTGGCCAAGACCTTCACCGGCATCTTCCCATTGGTTTATGAAGGGAAGCAATTGTTAGAAGTTAAGATTCCTTTTCTCCAAGATTTGATTGAATTAAGAATTGATGTGCAGAACGCTCTCCAAGAAGTTTGATGGAAAATATTCATCATGGTCGAATGTACCAAAAATAGATAATACTGGGCTTATGACAAAAAGATTCGCCAAGAGAATTTCATAATAGTGACTCAGCATTATGAAGGATTCTTCTCATACAAAAGGACTTCAGAGGGCAAAACCTTATGTGATGAAGAAGGCTTGTTCTGGAAGATCATTAACTTTGACCAAGATGGATGGCTAAGATATGATTCAAGCCGGGAGTTTCGGGATTTATCCAAAAGAGAGGCTAAGGTGAAAACCCGCAAAGGGCGCCTTTGAGATTAAAAAAAAAAAAAAAAGAAATGAAAAATTCAATAAAAAGAAGAAAGAAAAGGAGAGGCCAAGGCTTAAAACCCGCAAAGGGCGCTTTGAGACCAAAGGAGATTTGAGTTGAAACCCGAAAAAGGGCGGCTCAAATTTTGTTCGAAAGTGGGGCATACAAAGAGTCTTGGCTATACTTTGAATTAACAAGGAAGAAGTATGCTACGCCTGGGGGCATCAACAAAGTACTGACCCCTAAACGCATATCCGCTTAAAATGGTCCTCAAGAAGTTTGAACAGCAGAAGCTCAAAGCACGATATCCTGGGGCATCTAGTTTCCATCTTACCCATTTTGAATTTGCTATATCTTTGCTTAACTTGTTTGTTTCGAGCTATGCTCCTAATTAATTTCTTTCTTGTCCATTGTTATGATATTTTTCAAGCATTTTGCATTGAAATAACGATTAGTGGACTAATAATACTTTATAAAAGGAGTTTCGTATATTACTCTCGGGAAGCTTCTTGAATAATAAAAGAACTTGAAACAGACTATTGTTTAAAACCCACCAAGTTTAGTGGATGGAAATATTGGGAGAAGACTAGTCTAAATCGAGACTATTTCTCTGGATTTTTGTCAAAATGGTGATTGAACAAGATGACAAGATATTACATCGATGATACAATCTTGACAAAAATGGGCAATGTTAACCCGAGTGAAAAAGGGAATCATTCTCGAGAAAATGGTATTTGGCATCCATGCAAATATCATGCATGCACATTTGGTTAAGGTCATCCTGGGAGTGATCAGCTGATGGAACAAGTTACGATTCTATATCTTTGATTTGCAAATGGTTGGATTGAAGAGGAAATAAATTCTATAACCTTGAGTTGCAAATAGAGGATGGATTGAGAAGACTCAGATCCTATACCCCTAAGTCACAATGAGATGAATCTGGTTAGTTACAGCTGGGCAAATCTATTGGAACAAAATATAATTGTTTTCTCAGTTTTTTGTTGAGAATACCACCAACAATATGGCATCACAATACGCCGCTGATAAAGCTCTCGATGAACAATGAGTGATGACACTAAAATAGGAATCATTCTCATAACATTTTCGCATTTATATATCATAACATGTCTAAATAGGAGCATTTGACTCATTTCGATCATGGCATCCTAATCATTAGGCATAAGCATGTACCCATTCTATAAAAGTTTTGTCCTCAAGAGGACAAAGGTAGTAAGGTAGATTGAAGATAAATATATCCGCATTCTCTCGGTTGCAGCGAGCAGATCAAGACATCGATCTTGTCTCCCGGGTTACAAAGTGAGCAGATTGAAGATAGCAGATCCGACATTCTCGAAGTTGCGCGAGCAGATCAAGACATCGATCTTGTCTCCCCGAGTTTGCAATTGAGCAGTGATTGAAGATAGCAGATCCGACATTCCCGGTTGCAGGAGCAGCATCGAAGACATCGATCTTGTCTCCCCGAGTTTGCAAAGTGGAGCAGATGAATATCCGCATTCCTAAAGTTGCGAGAGAGATCGAAACATCAAATCTTATCCCCCGAGTTTGCAGCGGAGCAGATTGAAGATAGTATATTTGGCATTCCCGGTTGTAAGAAGTGATCGAATACATCAAGTCTTATCTCCCGGTTGCAAGTGGAGCAGACGACGCAATTAATCCTATCTCACCAAGTTGCAAAGCGGAGCCGATTAAAACGACTAATCCTATACATCCAAGTTGCAGAGGTCGGATTGAATTTACCATAGCAAGTCTTATCTCCCCGGTTGCAATGAGCGTATTAAAGATAGCTTAATCTTATTTCCGGTTGCAAAGTGGAACAGATTAAAGCTTATAAATCATGTGATCTTATCTCTCTCAAGTTGCAGTGAGAGCGCATCAAAACAATTTTATCTCTCCTAAAGTTGCAGGGAGCAGATCAGCCACTAATCCTATCTCCCTAAGCAGCAAGGAGTGATTAAAGCAACAAATCTTATACCTCAAGGTTGCAGTGGGTGGGATTAAATCTACTATAACTACAAATCTCATCTTTCAAGGTTGCAAAGAAGTGGGTCGGGCAACAAGATGCAATGGACTGGAATGAGGCTACCTCAAGAATAGGAGCACCAAGAATCAAGACTCAATGGACCGAGCAAATTTGGGATTTAAAGTCTTTGCCTGCTCCTGCATACTACGACAATGAGCAAAGAGGGGCAAATGAAGACCCATAATTTGCCTGTGGCCCATTAAGTCCCAACCCAAATATAAACAAACCTAAACTAAAATTACCCTAACCCAAAGGCCCATCACAACCCCAGCCCAAGTCAACGTAAAAATAAAATTACAAACCCTAGGTGCGCACGCACCTGGCCACCGCCTCGACTCCCGACATTTCTCGCGCCGCCAGCCCACCGCGCCACCGCCTCATGTGACGCCCACCGCCCAAAGAACCTCGCAAAACATTAAAAAGAAAAGACAGAGTTTGTAAAGAAATGGCTATAAAAGCTTTATTCAAACCATTGTAAACTGGACCTTTTTTCATCAATATAGAAATAAAAATTTCAAGCAAAAAAGCAAAAATAGCAACAACATTCAAGGAAAGAAAGACAAAAATTAAAAGTAAGGTCTTTTTTACTCCCTATATGTTTTTATTTTCGTGTTTTCAATCAAACATATACATATATATTTTCTTTGTATTTTTACTAAAATACGCTTTATAAATATATACACCAAACAAAAAAAAGAGAAAAGGAAACTTTTACCTGGTTAGCGCATGGCAAGTTGCCGATCACACGCTGACTAAATTCCCTCGCTGTAACCGGGCTTCTTCCTAGAGGGGATTGAGAGAAAATGGAGCCCCTTTTTGAAGAACACAGCAGTAAATGAAAAAGAAGGAAAAATGGCATTTATAAGGAATAGAAACGACGCTGCTTTGATTGGCTCTCCTGCACGCCAAAACGACGCTGCTTTGGGAGGCCGACCAACCCTGACCTAAAGAGGCCTGTGATCCGCGTGTTTTGGGTAAAATGGGCTATTTACGCCCGCGGTCCTTCCGCTTTTTTATTTATTTACAATTAAGGTTATTTTATTTTTTTATTTCGCCCCATAATTTATGTTGGCTTTCAATTTAGTCCATCGACACGCCAAATGCTTTTGGAGGAGAAGGAAATTTTCCCTTTAGCCCCTCCCTTGTTATTCGCATGTTCAATGGGGTCCTTTTTTCTGCTTTTATTTATTTTCAAATGTACCCGAACCTTCTGCTTTAAATTCATTTTAATCCCTTTTTGTTATTTTGCATTTTCTTGTTATTATTGCCCCTAACTTTTGTTTTGAATTCGATTTAGCCCTTTTAGTTATTATTATATTTTTTATATATTATTATTATTACTATTGTTATCATTATTTTATTTTTCTTACTATTATTATATTTATTATTATTATCATTACTTTATTTTTATTTTTATTTTATATGTTATTATTCTTTATTCTGCTTTATTATCGTCCTATTATTATTATTGTTATTATTTTCATTATCATTTTATTATTATTATTATTTTTAATATTATTGTCTTTACTATTATTGTTATTAAATAATATATCATCCTTTATCACTATTTATTATTACCATTATCTTATTTTTATTATTTAATTATTATCACTACTATTATTTTACTTTCACCATTATTATTATTTTATTATTACTATTACTATAATTTATTTATCTTCTACTATCATTATTGTCTTATTATTATTATTATTATCATTATAATTATTATTACACTATATTTTTATACATACGTAATATTTTCTATTATTTGTTTATTAGTCATTATTATCATTACTATTCTTATTATTTTATTTTTCCTTCTAACATCATTATTACTATTTTTTATTTAAATTACTCTTTTACCATTATTATTATTATTATTATTATTATTATTATTATTATCACGTACTATTCATATTTTTATTATTCCTTTTATTATTGTTATTATTGTAAATGCATTGCTATCATTATTATTAAATTAATTAACTTAGTATTGAACATACAAGATCTTTACTATTCATTTAGTTTTACCTATTATTTCTTCATGTTAATAATTCGCTTGTTTTATTTCATTTCGCTTTATTCTCGCCTTTGTTATTACCGCTTACATTAGTCTATTAATAATCATTCTATTATGCAACTGGTTTTGTAATTTATTCTTTATCATATTGTATTACATAAATCCTTACCCGATACATCAAGTTTTAAAATAATCGATATTTCAGATTTAGAAATTCGGTAAATAGTGCTCTAACGTATCGGGTTTCGATTTTTCATTTGACTAAATAACTAAATATCCTTTTAATAAATTTCAGAAATCATGAAATGATTTTGATTACGAGGGTTTAAAATATCATGTCCTAACGGTCGGATGTGATGTTTGTATTCTTTCTAACAAAGAAATCTCAAATTTTAACTCAAATTGTTCAAGTTTTTAAAGAAATCATGTTTTCAAATCTTTTCGATTTTTCACATTAAGACATGAAATTATCAATTAGGTATCGATTTTGAGCGTTATGAGGGTGCTAATCCTTCCTCGCACGTAATCGACTCCCTAACTCGCTTTTTGGATTTCAGAGGCCAAAATTAATGTTTTGAAATAAAACGCTTTATAAGGCGTATCCGATCACACCTAAGCAAAAATGATTTGTGGCGACTTATTTTTTTTAAAGTCGACTTCCTGCTTTAAAAAAGCATAAAAAGTGGTTTCATAAGCATTTTTGTTAAAAATGAGTTGACTCTTTTTGAAAAGTTAATAATCAAATTTAGTTAGAAAAATAGCAATAGTCAAATCAACAAAAGATGGAAGTAAAGGCTAAATTTGACATTATGCCAAAAATGTATGAATATATAATTTTTAAACTTTTTAAACCTTTTCATATATAATTTTTAATTAGTTTTATTAAAAATGTAAAAGATAAAATATCTTGTTTTAAATATAAATGAGTACTTTTCGTAATTGTTCTCATCCAGTTGGTATTTAATTGATTTGACACCAATTCAATCAAGATTTAAAATAGTAGGGGTAAATTACATGATAAAATATTCATTTAAGGGTTAATATATATGAAGGTATCTAAATTTTGGCAACTTATACCTACTTGGTATTTAACTTTTTTTAGATCTAATCTGGTACTAAACTTGAAAATTTTTAAGCCAACTTGGTACTTTTACATACCTAATCAACATTGTTAAAACATTTTGACGTCACGATGTAGAGATTGATTAAATAATAGCATAGTAACATGTGTAGCCTTACATTTTGAAGCATGGAGAAATAAAAATATTAATTTTTTTCACACATCAAAATGTTGTTGCCACATGTCACTATGCTATTGGTTGTTAGTCTCACGCCAATGTATTTTAAATCTGTATTAATCATTTATCTAAAAGAAGTACCCATTTGGCTTATGATTTACAAGTTTAGGTACCAAATAGGCATAAGTTGTCAAGTTTAGCTACCTCCATATATATATATATATTATATTAACTATTCATTAAATATAGGTAAACTACACCATTAGTCACTAAATTATATATAAGTTTTCGCTTTGGCTATTGAACTATTCAAAGTTTACATTTAAGTCACTGTGACTATTAAGATCGATGCTATATGGCTTTCTCTCATCATGTTGTCCGCACTCAATCAAAAGCTCTCTTTATCATTCTTTCTATGGTTCAATTTTTCATGAAATAGTTTTTGACGCCACGAATCTACTTAACCAAAATTCAAACTACTTTTTTCTTCGATCTCCGACATCGATCGTCATATCAACTTTGATCTAAAGTATGCTTTTCTACTCATCGATAGATACTAATCTACCATATCAATTATCGAATCGCCATTGAACTCACTCATAGAACTTTAAAAAAAAAAACATTAACAACCCTAAGTGACTCAAATAATATTTTTTGAATAGTTCAGTGACTTAAATGAAAATATTTAAATATTTCAGTGACCTAATTATAACTTTTTTAATTAAATGATCAAAACTAAAACTTACTCATAGTTTAATGACTAATGACTAATTTACCTTAAATATAATACAAATAATAATCAAATTACAAAAAAAAAAAGAAAAAAAGATTCCAATTTGCTTTCAGACCGAGCCTGAATTTACCCTAGGTTTTGGGGTTCCCTTCTGTTATATAAAAGCTACAAAGCCACTCTCTTTGGTATCTGTTGACTCTTGTTCAGATAGTTTTTCTCTGTTTCGAGTGTTTAAAATTTTGCAGACGATGTCAAACTTAATACTTTTTGAGGATATTTTTGTTGTTGATAAGTTTGACCCAGATGGGAAAAAGTTTGATAAAGGTCAAATCTTTAATCTCCTCTTCTTTTTTTTTTATGTTATTTTTGCGATTCTTTCTCTAATTACTTACTTTGGGTATTCTTATTTCACTGTGTTTATTTCATTGTTCTCTAATATTTTTCAATTTTATGTATATGTTATGGATTTGGATGATTTTCTAGTACTCCATGCTCATTGAGAAACACTGATTTTGTTCCCAATTATTAGTATTATTGGTGTTGTTTTTTGTTATTTTGATTAACTTTTTTGAGGTAATACTCTAAAACTATGTACGGTTAGAAGTGCATATTTGGTTTAATGTTTACTTATATGGTAGATATAAAGCAGTTTTAATGGGTTTTTTCCACCTAATTTTTACATCAAGCTTGAACTCGACTCGGAATTCGACATCGATACTCAACTTGAGCTCAATTAAACATCTATTTTAAGCTCGAAGTTCGCTTGAGATATAATCAAGCTTACCGAGTTCGATTATGCTAGTTTACCTATTTTTATACTCGAGTTCGACTCAATCATTAAGCTTTAAGGTTAATAATATATATTAAGGGTAGTAACATAATTTAATAATGTAAAAATATGAAAAGCTCGATAAGGCTCATAAGCCATTCGAGTCAAGTACTAAGTTTCTAATTCAGCTTGACCAATAGCTGCTGTTACTCAGAGTTCGAGGTTGACTCGATAATTACTGAATTGAGTTTGAATTTTTTGAGTCGAACTTGAGTAGCTTATGCAGCATTAGTGTCTGATTTACACCTCTAATTTGCATTCAATTTACATTTGTTTATACATTGATGCAGTTACCCGCATTGAAGCACGGAGCCAGAACTGTGATATGTTCATGCACCTCGATGTAAATACAGAGATATATCCTATGCATGTTGGTGATAAATTCACAATGGCGTTAGCTCACACGCTGAATTTGGATGGGACGCCTGATACTGGCTATTTCAATCCGGTAATCTTACTATCACGCTTTTAATGGTTAACGCTTTTGGCTATTTCTTTTCTGCAGCAAAAGATACTTTATCGGAAATGAAACTATTCGATAACCTTGACTCTAATCTCCTGAGCTTGAGTTTGATCATTAACTGTTTGTATATTCAGTTTCAATTTGGTTCTAATCAATGTTTTATGTCCTAATTGTTTAATATAGTTTGTCAGTCACTAAAGCTATTCATAAAGTTTAATATAGTTTGGCCTTCCCATATGATATTATCAAAGTTGAACTAAGCTTAGAAAAAATGTGCATAAATTGTGGTTGCCATTGCCTGCTATATGTGTGTTCAGTTTTTGGGGCTTTGGAGGGTGTGCTGAGAGGAAAAGAAACGTCTTTATGTTTCCATAGGTTCTTAAGAGGACTAAGTGGCTACATTAAACCGATTAGTACTGTTGCATATGGAATGTTTATGTAGCTACATTAAACCGATTATACTGTTGCATATGGAATGTGTAAATAATACATAGTTTGTGGGGGTCCCTAAACAATTTTCCCTTTGAAGTTTGGTCTCATAACTAAGATGTTCATAGGGTTCTAATTCTAACAACTAAATAATTATAGGTTTGATCGCTTAGCTACCAAGTCTTATTGGTCTTGAGCTAAAATAGTGGTCCAAAATTCAACTTATTTTCCATGAAAACTACACATTGTCTTTAACGTACATATGATAACAATAACAAGTCGAGCTTTATTAGTAGAGTCTGCTATACAGAACAACGTGCCACATAATTTAAATTTTCTGTCCTCTCGTGTGCAGTTTCTTGTTGGTCTTCCTTGATAAGCAATACAAAGACCAGTTTCTTTTGTTTGCATTCTTTGCCAAAGATACATCATTTATCGGAGAACTTATCTATAAACTTTGTCCTCAGAATATACACAAACACAAACGACTGGTCTTGTTTTCTATTATTTATTAAATATCTCAATGAAACCGTTCAGTGAGAGAGTTAAACAAAGAGAAAGAGATAATCTGTTATCATTTTCAATATGGAGCAGCTCGCCAACTTTATTTAAACAAGTCTATATGGTTATTATAGATGAAAAGGTGCCTATATCTTAAACACATTCATTACTTTGTTGCCGTATGCCTAAAAAAATTTCAACATGTATTCCAGGGGAGGAAGTCTCTTGCAGATAAGTACGCAGTATGTCATGCATGGAAGTTATACAAGATATCCGATGATTCTTCAGGAAAGGACTTAAAGCGCATGTTTGCATAACCACAACTATATCTTTGTTTATTCCATCATTGTAGCTGCTTGATCTTAAAATTGAAGGTGTGTGTTACTTTCAGGGAGATCTATGTATCATATGGTGGGCTTTAATGCTATTGAGGGAGAAGCTTCTCATGTCTCCCACTTTGAACTTGACCAGAGGCTATTTCTTCTCATAAGGAAGCTCTAAAACTTTCTGTTATATCGAGTTATATTGAGTGTTCTCTGATCAAGGCGGGTCTATAGTAGTGGTGGTATAAAGGGCGACTTCTTGACATCGAATTTCCGAGCAGACTATGTCTTGAGTTGGATATAACTGTTGATTTGTATGTTATGTGAGAACAAACCTATGCAATGCATGTTGTTTGGTCTTGATTATGGTTTCCTTCATTCTTTAATCTTCCATTTATTGCTCTTTCTATATATTGGTCCTTCATTTTGAAGGCCTGATAATTTATTTGACCAAATTTTTACTTAACTGATTTCTTTTTTTTTTTTTTTTTTTTGGTTCTTTCTGAAATCTCTTATTGGGTAGTTTTATGAACTCTTCTAATACTTTTTCTCTATCGGATTGGTGGTTGAATCGATCAAATCAACCGATTAGATTATTAGCTTGATTAATTAAAAATATTAAAATTTTGAAAAAATCAATTGGTTAAAAATAAATTTTGAAAAAATCAATTGGTTTTGTAGTTGTTCCAACTGGTTCAATATCATTCTCTAAATTAATAACTTTATTTACAAAATTTGAATCCGTAATTTTATTTAAAGACGGTTGATTTTATTACTACTCAACCTGAGTTCGGTAATGTAACCAAAGTTTTTGCAAACTCGACCTGAACCAACATATGATAACAGCATATTTAAAAAAATCCTTGAAAAAATTGTCATGTCATGTCATACATAAATTAAAACCTTGGTCTGCTCTCTTTAATTTTATAAATTAAAACTTGTTTGCTAGTATACAACAACGAAATAATTCAATGTTAAGTATTTTATATATGTAGTGATATAATAAAACTAGACCAACATTGATTAATATTCCTCTTGAAAAAATAATAATATAGTCAACTTAATCGAAATAAAATATAATAATATATATATATTTATTACAGCTTTTATTTGTCATACAGAGAATACTAATAAAGAAAATAAATTTGGGTACCCAAATTCACAACAAAAAGATAACACAATTAAGAGTTAATTAATAAAAGGGACATTAACAAATATTGAATTATCACAATAAACCTCTAAATCATCATCATATGAATACTCAATAAAAGAACATATATATGTATGTATGTATGTATACATAAGTAAATTGATTCAAAACACATAAAGGTCAGCTAATTTCTCCAATGAATCCAAAATGAGATTTGATCAGAATTCTCAATCATCCACAAAAGATGATCAAACAAAACTACCTCACATTTAACCAATATGTGATCTTCCCTCCATGCTTTTGTTTAGGCTCTCTATTAAAGCATCCAACAATGGATGTTTAAGGTACTTCAACTAACCACGATCGCTTTCCTCGCACTCCGACATAAATCGCTTCAGAACATTGATGTTCATCATCATTATCATCATTGTTCCATCTTCGCTCCTCTTCGCTCTTCTTTCTTATATGATCCCATATATAACGCAAGCGATGATCTTCTCTGAGCCGATTTCGATCTTAAGCTACTATATGAAGATGACCTTCCTAGTTGTCTCGATAAGCTCTTGCATTTCCTAAGTAGGAGATTTATCTTCTTCATTGTTGAATATCTTGTTTGGGTGGAAGGAAAATTATGGATTTTGATGGAAGCTAAAAGGAAACTTAATTTACACTCATGAAGATGAACAATAAAAGGGGTACTTAAAAGGGTTTTGGGTACATTGGTGGTGCAATGTCTTTGTATTTCTGGTGCTAGAAAATAAAAGTAGTGGGACTGACCTTAGCAACTAAGACATTTTAATTATATGAATTCAAAGAGACGGTGGACTCATCATTTTCATGAATTTTTTGAGGGAATATATGATGGGGAGCTTTAAAATACTTTAAAATTTGCTATTAGATATTGTATTTTGTGTATGTTGTATATTTAGTAATTGTGTTTTAATTTGATCGATTTTAATATCTATATTTTTCAAATTTGAAATTTTAGTCCTAATCCAATATGGTAAAAAGTAAATCTATTTGGTTAAATTATGTCATTAGTCCCATATTATGTGTGACGTTATAGATTTAGTCTACGCTCACCAATGAATTTAATAGCTATCATTTGGTTAGACTAGAATTTTCAAAATTTAAAAGTACAAGGACTCGAAATGACCAAATTAAAGTAAAAGTACTAAATCCACAACTTACACAAAATACAAGGTCTAATAGCAGTAATTTGACCTTTAATATATATACATTAATATTGATTAGACATGTATAATAGTTAGACTATATGCTCATATCCAAGATTTGTCTGAAATTTAAGAGAATTTGGACAAAAAGGAGATCCGAGGAAATGGACTTAGATAAAAATTTAAGTCCTGCTTCCAACATTTAAAACCCAACTCGACTCTAATTTATACTTTTGTAATATTTTTTTGTTGTTATGTAAATTATATCATGTAAAATTAAATATATAATAATATTTAATGCTATAAGGTAAATATTAAAAATATTAAGTTGTCCATCCTTAAAATTTTAATAAAAATATATACAATTATTATATATTAAAAAAACAATATGAATGGATTTAAAATAAGCTTTAAGTTAGTCGCTTACAAATATGAACGGATATTAGTAAACTTAAAGCTTATATTTTTTATCAAACCAAACTTGACAAAAATAAAAGATACTAATATTATACATAGTTATGACCCAAATCTAACCCGACCTAACATTAAACACTCTCATCTTGATCACAAAACAATGTTACAAAACCCAAATTTAATTTTTAAAATGTGAGACTCTAATCTCATCATTTATAACCTAATTTTTGTTTAGTATTTGTTACATTTATTAAAGAAATTAAACCCTAAATGCCTAATAAAAATTAGAAATGAAGAAGAAGATATAAATAATTAGAAATGAAAGATAATGACAAAGATGCAAGGCATGTCCCACAGGGATGGAAGGGGCTTGGTGGTATCATGGTTATAAGTGACACTAAGAAAAGGAGTGCACGTGAATAGCTTTGTCACTCAGCCCTTTCACATGCCCTTTACCCCCTTCTCTATCTTTCTATGTTCGGGAATCTGTAATCAGATTGGATTTCGATTAAATTTGACATCAAATTAAATCAAAATTTTAAATTAGGAATAAAGCTCTTTAGTATTGTTTTTTCTATCCAAAAATTCAACTTAAAATATATTAAACTATTTATCACTTGACTCAGAAAAGTTGATTTGGTTTTATTTTTCCGTATCATACACCCCAAAAATAATTTATAAGATTATCATGCATTAGTTGTATCCTTGATGTGTTCATGTGAGAATCATTTATACATATACACTTATGTTTCTTATATTTTGTTTATAAAATATGCATTTTGATCTATAAGCATATTTATATGTTGGGTTTCAAATGTTCTCTCTCAAGTTTAAAGATTCGCTTGAAATCAAAGTGTTTGGATAAAAATATTAACTCTAAAAATGGGTTTAAGTAAAAAAATTGACTCGCTTAAGATAGAGGTTTGGCCTTGAGTTCAAATATTCAAAACTCAAAGTCTGGTCCGACTCCAACCCATTTTCTAAGTTTATAATATATAA
Organism: Gossypium sturtianum; assembly: GCA_025698515.1. Taxonomy (NCBI): domain Eukaryota; kingdom Viridiplantae; phylum Streptophyta; class Magnoliopsida; order Malvales; family Malvaceae; genus Gossypium; species Gossypium sturtianum. The sequence continues at coordinate 153,192,256 of CM046943.1, forward strand.
TATAATTTATAATGCATAAAAGTTGAATCTATAATAATATATAATATCATAATGTTTGCCTATATTTAAATTATAATAAATGAAAATAATAAGAATATTTTTCAAAAAATTGAAAATGATATAGAAGGACTTCAAAAGAATTTAAGTTAATTATTTATAAATATGGACATATTCGAACAAAATTTTAGATTCATATTTCAGCTTTAAACTTGAACAAGTATAAACATATTAATATCATGCTTAAGCTCAATCTGAACTTAACCTATGATGATTTAATTAAAAAATGGTTTCAAAAGTTTCAACTGTTAATTATGTATTGTTTGGTACCATTTTGAAGTTGATTGTTGTTTTTTTTTTCTATTTTTGGATGCATAAATTATATAGTATAAAATATTATAGTATATAATTTTATCTTAAGAATTAATGTTTACATTGCCAAATAAATAATAATAATAATAATAATAATAATTAGAGTTGGTCAAGGATTTAAAAAAAATTAAAATTAGGTTGCAACAGCAAATCATGTTTGATGGGTCATTTTGACCTAATTGTCACCAACTTTCAAGACCACAACTAATTACAAAATCATGAAAATGAGAATATTGAGAAGTTTGAAGGGAATTTTTTTTATAGATTTGAATTGTAAAATTATGGGTCATTTTTTAGTGTATTATAATAATTGGGTAAAGTCCGAACAATAAACGCGATTAGCGCGACTCAAACTTTGGCCACACCTGAGGCGGTGAACACTCTTAATCATCAGACTAACACATGGGGTTCATAATTTTATTCATTTTGTTAAAGATCAAAATAGACTTTTAAATTTTAAGTGATCAAATTGTAATTTTATTATTAACTTAATTTATTTTAGTTTGAGGCTCTGATATCTAATAGTCAGAGTAAGCTTCGATTAAATTTAAAGTAGAACAGTATTGAATCCTTGAATATAAAGACAAAGTTATAATAACATTATGTTTTCTATCCATAATATTCGAACTCTAAATCTTACCACTTAACCTAATAAGTATTAATTAATGAATTTGATTTATTACACGCAGGTGTTTTTTTTTTTTGTTAATTTGTTTGAAAGTCACATTGTTTAAAACATTTTTCATTTTTGGACTTTCGAGGTTAAAAAAATTAAGAGGGTTTGAATGAAAATAGACTTAAATTAAAAATAAATAAAAAATTTTAATATATATATTTAATAATTGAAGGTAAAGCTAAGGTTGCATGAGTTCATGCCTTACAACTTAATGCTTTTGTCAATAAATTAAGAGATTATCGGGTTTTTAATAAAAAAAAATTATGATTTATAATATATTTATATATATAGTCCCAAGTTTCCAACCCAAATTTTTTTGTACCACTCATGAAGGCATGACCCAATTGATAGCCCTACATCCAGATAAACCATATATTGAATTTCTTTTTTTTTTATTTTAAGTGAGAAAAATGTGGTCGGTTTAAGTTAAGTGTTCATAAATTAGATCAGGTTAGCCAAGGCTGGATACTAAAACAACTTTCGTACACTCTTGCTAATTTTGAGTATTACTATAACAGGTAGAAATCATATTAAATATTAAAATAAGAATATTTAACTTCTTAAAAATAAAATATAAAAAATAAAATAAAATTTTAAATAGTTAATTAAATTTATTTATATAATAATTTTAAAAATAAAAATGGTGTTAAAATATATTTAACAGTTTAAAGATATGTTTAAAATCTTAAGATATTGTTAATAAATTAAAACTGTTTTAACTTTTATTTGATTTTTTTCAAATCTTTTATTTGATTAGAATTTTTTTTATACTAATATAATGTTAAAATTAAAATATGCTAAAAAAATTAGGTATAAATTTTAAAATTAATTTTAATAAATTTAAATATTACATGAAATATTTTATTCCAAAATAATAGATGACAAAATTAAATAAACTTTTAATTGGTCGGGCTTGGGTAAAGACTTGTTTTGCCTCGGGCCTAAATTAGATAAATTTTCAAATATTTTTATTTGAAATTTATTGTAAAATATAAAAATATTACTATAAATTAATATTTTTAATACTTTATTATTTTTAAAAGGGATAAATATCAAAATTATACATAACTTTGATTTAATGTGTATTTTAATATATTAACTTTGATTGGGTAATTATATATATAAAACTTTGATTGTAGTTCAAATGTATACATGAAACTTTAATTTTTGATTCAATCATACAAATTTAAAGAAATAGATATATCAATTATTTTTATATTGATAAATATAATTATTTGTGTATGTAGTATAAAAATATGAAATTATGTTATATTAATAATTATGTTAGTAATTTGTGAGAATTGATCACATCAAAATTTCATGTATAAAATTTCACAAAATCAAAGTTTATGTACAATTTTGAGATTTATTCTTTTAAAACGATATGGGTTATTTGATAGTTTAAGTTTAGTCAAGCCCAAGCCCAAATATGGAAATTTTTAAGTTCAGACTTTTGATTGGTTCATGGACATGTCTATTTATCAAATGTTTAAAAATAAATTACTTTAATTAAATATAAACTTCTCATTAAGTTTTTTTTTTCCACTTTTCAAAATCATTTTATTTATGAAATGTTGAAAATTTATACAAAAAATTTTAACAAATAAAAATAAACATATTTTAAAAATTCGCACAATCAACTCATGATGCATTGATTTTTTGAAGTTTTATTGTGATTAGAATTAAAAATGTTTTAAAAATTTCAAGTATTAATATGAACATGCATACATGGTTATTGTACAAATTTATGTGTGTATGTGTGTGAAAATATATGATATATATAGATGTAAATCAATGTTACATTGGATTAGACAAGCTAAATCGAGAACTCATTGAGATATCAAATCTAAGTTAAACCACGAACTGCATGGACTAGTTGAATAGACTAATAAACCGATTGAACCAAATTTTTTACTTTTTAAAAATTTTAATTAAACCAATAATATCGGGTTAAACAAACGTAATTAATGATCCGATTGATTCAACTATCAATCTAATTCTAAAACCGATATAAATTAAGTGCATAAGATTTTGATATTTTGGTTGAAAATGTTGAATCTTTGATGAATTCTTCACAAGTCGCACCAGTTTTAAAGGATTAGAAAGAGATGCGTGAGGTTGATTCTAACCTTCAAATCCTAAAGCAATGATAACAAATTTAAAGTGAGTTTAGATGGATGATACATTTACCTACAAGCTTAGTGTAAAACAACAAAGGATTTATGAGATTACATACTGTAGCATGAGACACAAAATAAGTTAAACGCACCGCACCCCACCGCCCATCTAAACCTACCCTTAAAATTGGTGACATCTTTTGTTTATCTATATCTATTCTGATTGAGTTGATGTCACGAGAATAGAAATATAGACTTTATAATAAGTATAGATGATATCAATTTAGTCCTTTTTAACTAAATATATTTGCATGTTTGAATTAAGTCTACAAATAGTTCAAATATGCAATTGGTTCCAAAATATAAATATATCACGAAGAACGATATGCAATGGGTTCTCAAAAGTATATAACATGAAGAACAACATGCAATATAGGTTCTAAAAATGTTATCAATATGTAGAGAATCTCATCATCTTCTTCGGCTGTCCCGTAATCTTCTTCGCTTTATCCTTTAAGAAGCCTAGAAACGCGAGGAACTAAAAGGAAGAATCCACCTGACCAGTTGCCCCACCACCTCCCCGCCACCTCCACCACCATCATCGCCACGGGAGGAAATCCTGAATCACCATCATCTAGCTGCGTGTGACTTCTCCTTTTGCTGCATTTCAATACATAACGTTAGCTACGCTTTCTTTTAAAATTATATGGTGTTCAAGCCAGTTGATATATGATATATCCCACCATAGGTAAGGGAGTTCCTTAGGGCCAGGGATCTATTCCTGTCACCTGAAGGCTTAGGTGTTCATCACCAGGACAATAGTACAATCAAACTACGGGAAAAAGTAACAAAAGAATTACTAAGAGCTCATAGTGATACGTTTATCACACTAATAAGATTTTCGCTAAAGAGGGGCAGTAGAGAAACTAGAAACCAAAAAAGGACATTGTCAATGCTTCTAGCCAACAAGCAGCATCTGATTCTAATGTACCAAATCAAACATTGGTCATCCCTACTAAAGATGGAGCATGAAAGTGCAAGAATCAACATGGTGAGACTTAAGTTTCCAAAACTAGTATGAGATGATACATGACCTATCGGTCATTCTGGCAAAATCAGTTTGACCCACCGTGACCTTCCTACCCACAAATCAAACCTAAGTTGGGGTGCCTAAAGTCGAACTAGAAAATCACGAAAAGGAATACATCTAATGAATATTGACAAACTACTGAAAGAGAGTATGTGTTTGTTCTTACAATGAACAGGAGCTTGAGTGATCGTTGGTGCCTCACGAGTAACAGTTTGAGTTTGTCCTGATGCACTGCAAGTTGCGTTCTGCTGGAAAAAAGGAAACCAGAATCAGAAACTCCGAATTCCAAGATCATTAAAAATCGAGTATAAGCATGCGCAAAGCACACACAGAGCCATAACATACGTGCACACATGTAATGATTTGTTTCACTAAATCTAATATCAGGATTTAATACCGTTTATATTGACAAAAAGATGAGCAACAATTCTCAATTTCTTCTGTAAAAATAAAAGTGTTTATTAGTTATGGCGACAAACGCATTCAAAGCAGTTATGTGCATGCAATGGATGAAGATTGTTTTCTACTTCTTCCTACACTAGGTTGTGATTGCAAGCCTAGTTCCCTTGGCCTAATCCGAGTCGGAATTCTAACCGAGCCACAAGGGCTACTGCATTCAATTCGTGACTCTAATCGATGTCCTGTTTAAAACTAATAGCAAATTTTATCATCATTAATCTAAGAAAATTGAATGAATAATAAAATAAAGTTCCAAGAAAATACTGGTAGATAATGAAGGCTGCAAGGGAGCAGTAACACTAGGAGCCAGCATTTTGCAAATAGCTACAACAAAGGCTATTCAAATAAGAACAAACCCTGAAAAAATATATGAAAGATTGCATTATTAGATAAAATTTCAACGTTTAAAACAATGAAACCCCATCAAGATTATCCCATTTCTAACTAAAAACACATGAACATGTAGGGATTAATAATTAACAACCCTATAGAGGCTAAAAGAACACAAAAGAAACTGAAATAAAAATGACCCAATTATTTTTTATGATTCTCAACAACAAAAACAACCTCAAAAGGCATAATTAAATCCAAATTAAAATGACATCCATGGAATTCAATACAACAGAAATTAAAGGATAAACAAAAAGAACTTGGAACCTTGAAGAAGGTGCTGGGTAGGAGAAAACTGGAGAAAGCAAAGGAAGATGCCGACTTTAAGAAAGGGACGAGAAGAACTGGGAAACGGAAACCCCAAGTCAAGGAAGAAGGAGAAGAACAGGGCTCAAATAAATGCCGTAAAATCCTGCCGACTTTGAAGGCTGTTATTTTTGTAGAGATGTGGGCGTGTGGAGAACTATAAAACTTGGGCATGGAGATTGCATAGCCCAATTAATTTTGTATTTGGATTAGGCCTAAATTCAAATATAAAATGATTTGGTAAAATAAAATTCATTATTTAAAATTTTGACCGAAAGTTGATGTTATTTTAATCGATCTTAATTAGACTCTGATCATAGGTCAAGCCATCCGTCTGGGCTTGAGGGTTCGCCAAAATGCGAGGATTGAAAGTAAAAATATAGTGCTCAAAAAAATAGGCTGGACAAAAGATAAAGATCTGCTTTCTAAACAAGTTAGCCTCGTGAGTATTTTTTGTCTGTGTCCCGCCCAATAACCTAAACTTTTTTTGTTGCTGCTGCTATCATTTCTATTATATTACTATTATTTTATTGTTAATGTTTTGATATTATATAATTTTTGTTTTATTGTTAATTTTACTACTATTTTAGAGACATTTACTTCATAAGTTACAACTATCTTAATGTTTTTTTAAATATAAATATTTTTTTAAATATTTTTCACTTTGTTGAAAATATTTATTTTAATTGTGAATTTTTTATGCTTTATAATTAAACATTGAATCAAATCAAATATTTTAAACTAAATTTTATTACATTTATGATTTGAGGAAAGAAATTATCTTATGTTAAAAATATTTTTAAATTTTTTTAATAATGAATATAAGTAGAGCTTTAAACATAGTTGTACTTTTAATATTATTGTACATATGTTTATTTCTTAAATTTGTAATTATTTTATTTAAAGATGATGTAAAAATAAAAAATAAAAGTATTATTATAATAATTATAATTATAATTTAAAAATATATTTTTATAATTTCATAACTGAACTGATGATTCAATTTAAGTAACCTAAACTAAATAAAATATTTAAATAATAATAATTATTGTTAATATAAAAGAAAGTTAATTCAAGTGATATCAAGTCAGTATTATTCTGAGTTATATTATATATATATATATATAACAAACTAAAATTCAACCAAATTTAATAAAATTGAATAAAATTTATTTAACCTAAACTTATAATAATAAATATTAAAAATATTTAACCTAAAATAACAGCATAAATTTAAAGCCAGAAAAACTAATAAAATTAAAATAAAAAGAATATCCTAATAATAAATAATTACCCATCGTCATCACTTTTTAGGTTCTTTCTTAAATTTGTCTCAATAATTTTGACTTGAGAACAAAAGAATTTCAAGGAAAAAACCTATTTCATTAACAATGAAATAATCCAGCACAGATCTTATCTCCACCAAAACCCTATTTGCAAAGGGTTTTTGCTTTTAAACCTCAAATTTGTTTTTTTGGCCTTTCTTTAATTCCTTCCTTTCTTTCATTCCTTTTTCGATTTTAAAAATAAACGTCAGATCGAAGATTCAGTTAAATTATCAAGTTTCTTTTTCCTGGGTTTTCCATATTGAGTAGTAATTTTGAATTGTTGATAAATGGATGCCTCTGAGAATCTTAAGCGATTTGGCGATACTTCTACAGGTTTGATATTCGACTTTTTTCCCCTTTAATTTACTCAGTTTATGCTTTTAATGGGATATAAACAACTATGGGTTTTGTTTGTTAGTTTGGTTTAAGCTAAAAATTAGGTTGTATTGAATTTAAATGTTGAAGTCAATAATGTTTTTGGTGCATATGTAGACCTACTTGGCCTTTGGCTGCATAAAGTGTTGTAATTTGCCCCATCTCAATTATCCTATCCCTTTTTCATTTCCAAGGGGGTGAACTCTCAAGTTATAGGCATACAGTACAAGTGTGGCTTTGTATGGTGCATAGTGGATTAGATTGTTGTTTGCTTGCTGTTTGGTTTTAAGGGAAAGTAAAAAGAACCTCTTTTTCTCCCATGATTGTGTTTATCCTTTGTTTTCTGGTGAAAAAAATGTATTAATGTTTGTTTCAGTTGATTTTCATGTCTCCATTTATCTCATCTTTATGTTGTGAGTTCATTTCTGGTTGAAGTGTGAATGTTTAGTAAACTTGGCTTTTTCTATGATGCAGGAGATGCAGTATTTGATGCATCACAGTATGCATTTTTTGGAAAAGATGTTCTTGAGGAGGTTGAATTGGGGGGATTAGATGATGATGAGGAGGATGTACCTGCAGTCGGACTTGAGGATGAGGAGGAGTTTTTGTTTGATAGAGATGAGGTTAATATTCTTGTTCTTTCAGTTCTCTTTCCTGTTTCAATTATTATTGCAAATTTATGCAAATGTAGGAGAAAAGCAATGATTAGTTGTTTGAAAAGAAAATCTTTCCCTTTGGAAATCATGCTGAAAAATAATCCTTTTGGAGTGATTCTGTGTGTCTTTTTCCTCTATTTTTCCTGAACAGAGGGATGCCACTACATTTAATTAGTGGTTGGCATGCTATTCTATTTATGGAGAAAAAACCCTGTGGGAGCTCATATTATATATTTATTTATCCATGCATGACATTGTAAACCTTGTTATCTCTATTTGTTAGTTAACAGTGTATCCATCTTGATTTGGGCTGTTTTCTGAACTTAATTATTTGTCTCTTTGTATCCTGGTCTTCACAATGAGAGGTAGCTCTTGTGCACTCTTAAAGAAAATTGTACTGTACAAATTGCAGTGTTTCTGTGGCTTAGTTATCCTATCAATAAAATTGTATTCTACATTTGAATAGATTTTGAGATTGTGTTAGTTGTACTGCTATGCTATATGCTTCCCAAAGCAAATATGCTGGAAGATAGCTTGTGGAGGTCTCCTCTCCTCCTAAGTATCTGCCATGTTCTTGATTTGCTGATTCCTTATCATAACACCTCTTTCCTGAGAATGATAAGGATATTTGAGTTTACAACTTCTATTGTTGTATGAAGCCTCTTGATGGAATCAGTTTCGTGGATGCTTTATGCCCATCGCAAAAGTTTTTTGCAAAAACTCATTCCCGATTGCTAGATAGAGAAGATTGCCCTTTTCCCTGTTGGAGTTTCCTCATTTCAGTCTCTTTGACTGTTGAGGCTTAGAGGCAGTTCTATTCACTTCTTAGGCACTGTACTGTTATATCTTTTTTAAAAATGAATCTGTATCTGGTATCCAGTTATCTACACAAATTTGATTGGCTATGCTAATGGATTTTAAAAGTTGGATCAATTATGGGTGTAAGAAAGTTAGTCTTCTTGTATGTCTCTGGAAGGATATGCAGTTTCAACTAGTGAGTTAATTGCTGAAATTTATTCAGATTCAGTAATATTAGCACGTTTCTATTTCTGTTGGAGAAGCTCAAGCCTGATGCGATGCAAGTCGTGATTAACAAATGGAGAGAACCAAAAGGAGAGGAAAATGTCTCTCTTCTCCTGTTTCTCTCCGTGGTCTTGTGAACCTCAAACTTTTATATGGTTAAAATTTCATGTTTTAATCTAGAATTTTCATTACTCTAGGTGTTTTTGGGTACATCTGACTAACTAATCTTCAAGCTTATCAGATTCATAGTTGATTTTATTGGAATATCTGCGTGCTAGCTACTTCATCTAATTTCTTCGTATTTGCAGGGTGAAGTTTTGAGATCCTTATCGGATGTTGATGATCTTACTAATACATTTTCAAAGGTTAGTCCACTGCATAATTACTGTGTTTTGCAACCAGTGAAATGGTCAAAGATCTTTTCCTTTCTTGAGGATTAGCTTCTAATTTAATCTTTTAACTAGTTTATGTCTTCTCATATTTTCATGGAGCTGAAACAATTTTTCCTTTCAACTGTTATAATATAATATACTAATAATGGATTTTTTGAGAGTTCAATCATGCAGAAGTGTGCTGCCCCTGAACCACAATTTTTGTTAGCTTAAGACCTTATCCATTCTGAGTGAATTAAAGTGATGAAACCTCAGCATGTCACTGAAGCACCTACTTACTTTTGAGCTTGTATCTTTCTGGTTTCTTAAGATATACAAGAAATACAAGAAATGCTTTACCAACTCCTTTTGCAAATCATCTGCTAGTGTTCTAACAGGATTGATCCTCCAAATTTTTATTGTAACTTTTAAGTAACGGCACTAGCATTAAGCTACCAGAATCTTTGCTTGATATCTGGCTTAGTTTTTATGAAGTTCATCAGAAAATTCAATTTGCTATTAAATTGCATCTCCTTGATTCCTCCTAGATCGAATCTTTGGACTATAAATAAATCATAAAGGACAAAGTTCCTATTGTTTTTTTTTTGGTTCTTAAATCATAATTCACCAGTGGAGTGTATTGGATATGCATGCATGTTTCTTGGTGGTTAGTCCTGGCCTGGCTTTAGTGGTGCTGATGCTAGCTTCTGATTTTGTTGCAGTTGAACACAGCCATTAGTGGACCAAGAGGCTCAAGGATAATTGGTGATGGGGGGTCCAGACAAAGTGAGTTTATTCATCTCAGTACTGTCTTCTATCAGTCAATTGCTGATGATTGATGTGGTTTTGGTCCAATCCTTCTGGATTGAATAACTGATGGTTTCTATGCTATAATTTTTAACTGAAGGGTCTGTATGAACTGTGTTACCCATTATTTTCACTGTTGTAAATAAATAACTACTTTCTGAGACCCTACGCCATCACAGTTAAGGGACCAGTTACGCAGATCAACATACCAATATTGACGTTTATCATTATGTTGTTGAAGGTTCATCTGCTGCGTCGAATGGACACATGGGGAGGAATTTCTCACTGGCTTGATCAGCAGCCTCTTGAAACCTAAAGTATTCCTGATGGCAATCGCTGGTCATCACAACCATTGGCCAATTTGATGCAAAGCATCTCTACAGGACATCCTCGCACTTCTGAGCAGCAGCAGCAGCAGCAACAACAAACAACGCATAACAGTACCACCAACATTTCTCTAGTGAACCAATTTTAGTTCCAAAATCTTCTTATATTTCTTACCCTCCCCGATGGCAGATCTCCTCAGGCGCCACCAAACCAACATTCTGGACACCTAAATATTCCTTATATGGCTGGTGGACCACAGATGGCATCTTCACTCAACCTCTCTGGCTTCCCAAATTCTCAGCTTCAACTGCCAGGCTTTACACCATGGGCCAAATTATCGTGGGAATATGCCTCAATTTGCTCCTGGTCTGTCTGTCAGTAGTCAGCCACAAATCAATGGGGGAGCCAGCCAAAACTGTATGGAGATAATTCCAGTGTTTTGAACAATATGTTGCAACAACAGTTAACTCATCAAAATGGTTTGATTCCACCACAGTTAATGCCACAGCTGCAGTCGCACCAGCAGAGACTGCAGCAGCATCCTGTTCAGCCTTCATTTGGCCATTTTTCTGGGATTCAGTCACAACAATTTAATCCTCATCTTTCTCCGTCCCCACCTGTAATGAACAAGGTTGAAGCTATACTTGGTATTGGTGATCTGAGAGATCAAAGAGCCAAATCAGCTCAGAAAGGTAGGCAGAGTCTACGAGGCTTTGATAGTGGGGCGCTGAAGAGTGATATTGGATGGCCTCAGTTTACATCCAAATACATGTCAACTGATGAGATTGAGGGCATTCTTAGAATGCAGCTTGTTGCAACCCACAGTAATGACCCTTACGTGGATGATTATTACCACCAGGCTTGTCTTGCAAGAAAATCTGCTGGGGCGGTTGAGACATCATTTTTGTCCAACTCATCTTAGGATCTTCCTCCCGAGCACGCATGTAATACTGAGCCTCATGCTTTTTCTCCAGGTTGATGCTCTTGGGAGGCTTTCCTTTCTCTTCAATTCGCAGGCCTCGCCTCTTCTTGAAGTTGACCTCCAAATTCATCTGCTGTCACCAACAATGATCAGAAAGCATCTGATATTCCGCTGGAGGAGGAACCTATGCTTGCTGCTAGAGTTACTATAGAGGATGGTCTATGCCTTCTTCTTGATGTAGACGATATTGATAGGTTTTTACAGTTTAATCAGTTGCAGGATGGTGGAGCTCAACTGAGACAAAGACGACAGGTTTTGTTGGAAGGGCTTGCTGCATTGCTTCAGTTGGTTGACCCACTTGGCAAGAGTGGTAACACAGATGAGCTTGCTCAGAAGGATGATCTTGTGTTTTTACGGATAGTTTCCCTCCCCAAAGGCCGGAAGCTTCTTGCACGGTTCCTTCAGCTTCTTCCTCCAGTTGGTGAGCTTATGCGCATTGTCTGCATGTCCATTTTCCTTCATTTAAGGTTCTTGTTCGGAGGCCTTCCCTCTGATCCAGGAGCAGCTGAAACCACTATTAACCTTGCAAGGGTTGTTTTTCTGTGTTCATAGCATGGATCTTCGTGCACTTAGTGTCTGTCTTGCATCTGTGGTTTGTTCCTCTGAGCAGCCCCCGCTTCGTCCCCTTGGAAGTCCTGCTGGAGATGGAGCATCTTTTATTCTTAAGTCTGTTCTTGATAGGGCAACAAAGCTCATGACTGATTCTAGAGCTGCGGGCAATTATAATATGACTAATCTGTCCCTTTGGAAGGCCTCGCTTGATGAATTCCTTTAACCTTCTTACCAAGTATTGCATAAACAAATACGACACTGTGATGCAGTCTCATGAATGCAGGCCAAACCAAATATGGCAATTGATGAATCAGATTCTGCCAAAGCTATTAAAAGAGAAATGCCGTTGATCTCTTACATGCATGTTTACCCCACCTTAATGACCAGCAGAAAAGCAGCTTTTGGATCTCTCTCAACGGCCAATGCTTGTAGGGCAGTCATGATAGATAAGCAGTACCTAGGAGAAGTTTAAACCAAACGTGTCCAAGACAGCGACTTTGTGAAGTACACAATGGCGCAAGTGAATGCCATGTGCTGAAAGGAATTCAATTAGCCATACTGTTTTACATGATATGTCTATAATGGAGCACAGACAATGGTTCAGGTGAAGTTCCAAAGATGCTTTTAAAGTAAAGGTCAATTTCCTTTGAGATTTTAGTTTTATTGCTTGTGTTTTTATGCCTTTTTATTATTATCAAGAAGTGGGCCTATGTGTATCATGATAGAAACTTGCTAGAAATTTTTTCTTTCCTTGGGTCCTTACCATATAGATTGAGCTTATTTTGATGCTCTGTTGTGAAATTTGTGGTATGGGGATGTTAGTTGGTTAGCATGTACAGGGTTCAATACAGATATCCCGTGTCTTGAGTATTATTTCCCAAAGGCGTGGATGGATGTCTCTCTCGGAATAGTCACACTGCAATGTGGCAGACACCGATTAATAGGCAATGCAGATTGATGATGTTGGTTGTAGCTTTACAGGAGGGAAGTACGAGTATCATAGTTTTGCCTGCTGAGCTAAAATGGTCAGTTTAGCTCTCATAATGGTGACGTTGAAGCTTTTGTTTTGATCCTGCGAATTTATTGTTTGTAATCCTTCCACCCCCTCATTTTATTAAAGAAAAGACTGTTTATATATTAATGCTGCTTTCTGATATTGGTGTTGGTACAAAGTCTAATCCTTCTTTGTAGCTTTTTTTTAATGTTCCAAAGATTTTATTATAAAATTTCATTTTCGAATTCAAAATTAAAGTCAAGCAACTAACAATAAAAACAAAAATTTAGGGACAGAATTCAGTAACCAGAAGCAAAGTGATAACGTTCACGATTAGTACATTAAAATATGTTTCGATCTGAGTTGGTTTTGCATAGAATCAATTTAGATCAAATAATAAATTTTTTGAGTAATTTTGGATTAGGTTTTGAGATAGTTTTTAATTTGGATTAGTTTTAAGCTAAAGTTATTTTGGGTTTTGAGTTGTTTGGATTTACTAGTCAAGCTGTTTAGGTTGGGTTCAAAAACATTATGTGTTAGTATGCGAGTTATTTCGAGTTTGAGTCATTTTAAGTTTAAAACACTTTGGATTTAAGTCATTTTTGGTTTGAGTTGGAGGAGTTTCAGCGTATTGATTATTTATGTTCAAATTAAATTGGGATAGGACTTGAATTTAGATTTGGGTTACTTAGATCGTGTTTTCATGTTCTTACATGTATAAGTGTAATTGTAAATTTACTATGGATTTGAGCCAATACAACTCTGATCAAAACGAAATTATGAAGAAAAGTTTCAATATTTACAATTTTATTTCTAAAAACTAAAAGTAATTAATTTGTACTTTAATCTGCCATCAAAGTCGGTAAGAGTTACGCCATAAAGCTTAAGCTCTATTTTTGAACAGTATGGGTGATTAATGGTGTTTGAGTGAAAGTATTGTCATTTTGGTGTGTTAAAATTTAAAATCTCACTATTAAGCATTGAAACAACAGTAAACATAGTGGACTTATCGTTATCATATTCTTAAACACATAGCAATCTAACATCAACATTCAAGCTGTTATGAAACATTATTACATCTTATCATCCTTTTTGAAAAAAAAAAAAAAAAACTGGAAAATAAATTAGGTTGAGTTCATTTAAGTGTAAATCCTTAAAGATCCCAAATAATTCCAAGTTCTGGGAAGAGATTATGGAAAACTATTAGCTGCTCTGTTTTACTAGCTTTAGTATCTTGCTTTTACTTTACTATCTGCCACTGCTTCAGACACCATAACACCATCAAACACCCTGAATTTGTAATATCCCAGGGTGGAGTTTTTCATTTGGGATTCTTCACCTCTACAAACAAACACATCCAATTTATAACAACTAGAAGAACAATTCAATAACTAGGTAAGTCCAAATTCGCCTAGTTGGATCAGCTAGCTTTTATAAAAAATCATTTTTATATTAATATTTTTACATTATATAATTAAATTTAAGTTAAATTGAGGTAGTTAAAAGTCAAAATTACATCCTAGATCTTGCCTATATTAAGGAAGATAAATCATACTTATCGGATTCAATAGATGAGATAGACAAGGAAGATAAATCATACTTATAGGATTTAATACATGAGATAAATCATACACAAATTGTTAGAGATTTCTTGCACCAATTAGGGGACAAATGGGTTAGTATGTGGGTTATTTGATTTTAAGTCATTTTAAGTTTGGAATACTTTAGATTTAAGTTATTTTCGGTTTGAGTTGGTGGAGTTCCAACTTATTGATTTTTTTATGTTCAAATTCAGTTGGGATCGGACTTGAATTTGGATTTGGGTTAACTAGATTGAGTTTTCATGTTCTTACATGTTTAAGTGTAATTGTAAACTTACAATTGACTTGAGCCAATAAATTGACAACTTTTATCAAAACGAAATTATAAAGAAAATTTTCTCGATGCATCACGTGACCAACTAAAAATACGCACAAATGTAAGTGCACATATCGATAAATAGTATAGCTACTGTGAGTAGAGATATCGATCCACTTAGGACTAAAAGTACTAGTATAGCTACCGTTTTCCTATTATTTAATCGACAACTTGGAGTAATTGATTTAAACTAAGATTACTAAATTAATTTAACTAAAGAACTCAATAGAGAATAAATCAGAAAATAATTAAATAATAACCAATAAGCGAGACAATACCCAGGAAAGAATCCACCTAGACTTCGTCTATCATTATGAATCTAAATCAAACGATTTATTCACTTGGTATCTTGATCCGTAGAAACCCCTAAATTAAATTAGTATCTCTTTCGAGAGTAAGAGCAACTGACTTTAGGTTGATTAACTGAAATTTCTTTCTAATTAAAACCCTTATTGTCGCATTAACTCGATTTATAGATTCCCTTATTAGATTTTACTTTAATCCGGTAGATTTATGTTGTCCTATTTATAGGATTGCATGCAACTCCACTCAATTATGCTACATCTACTCTTAAACAGAGACTTTTCCTCCTTTGATTTAAGCACATTAAACATGAATTAATATCCCGAAAATATTAAAACAATAGATAAGCACACATAATCGAGAACAAGAATCAAGTATTTATCGTGATAAAATGTAAATCAAATAATAGAATTCATCATAGGTTTATCTTCCCTATGTATCTAGGAAATTAGTTCATAATTGTGAATAAAACATCTTAAAAACAGAATAATCACAAGAAATAAAGAAATTCATAAAAACGAGGTCTTTAATCTTGATGGAAATCTGCTTTAGAGTTGGCTCCAATGGTGTTCTTCGAGTTGTTTTCTTCAATATTCTTTGTTGGCTTACTTTTCTCTTCTTCTATTTGGTATTTATAGACTTTAGAATGCTTAAAAGCCAAAAAATACGCTTTTTCCAGGCAGTGTTTGAGATGCTTAATCGCGAAATCGACACTGTGATGGCACATGGACTCAGATATCCAGCCCAGGTGTATCACAAGGTCGCGTGTCAAGCTGCTGTGGTGGGAAGACCCAGCCTGTGTGGCTTCTAAAATTTGCTCCAAATGTCTGATTTTCACTGCTTTTTGCTCCTTTGCTCCCAAATGCCTCCTAAGTATAGCAACATGAATTTAAAGGATTAGGAGCATAAAATTAACCATTTTGCATAAATAATCATCCATAAACGTATTAAGAACTAAATTATAGTATGTTACTTTTATCAATTATCAGTTTCAATACTTACAATTTTATTTCTAAAACTAAAAGTAATTAATTTGTACCTTTATCTGCCATCAAAGCGGTGTGTAAGAGTTACATCATTAATCAAGCTCTATTTTGAACATCATGGGTGATTAGTGGTGTTTGAGTGAAAGCAAGGTTGTTTTGGTGTGTTAAAACTTGATATCTCACAATTAATACATTGAAACAACAGAGACATAGTGGCCTATCGTTAGCATATTCTTGAACGCATAGCAATCCAATATGTATGCATCTCCTTATTTCTTTCTCATTCTTTAAATTAGATTTTGGCTCCAAAACCACCTTGTCTACAAAGCTCCAAATGTTGCCTTCATTCCATAGTTTCCAGACCTATAAACAGAAAACAACTTTGTCTAAATTAATGCTTAAATTATCCAATTTAACTTAGACTCAAGATTCTAAACTCAAAGCTTCAATAGAGTTTGATCAGCTCAATTCAATATAAAGGTTGAACTGCTCAAACTCTCTTGATTAAGCTTGTTTACCCAAGTCTAAAATGAGTTTCATTCTCATGTTCAACTTCAAACTTGATTGTTTGTACTTGAACTTGAGTTTGAATCGGAAATTCTCATTATTTATTGAAAAAAAAAAAAAAAAAGCTTAATTAAGTTTGCAAGCTACTCAATCCAAGTATTAGGATTTCTCAAATTCAGCTCGCGAACTATTTTGTTCAAGCATTAAGATACTCAAATTCAGTTGCAAGAGCAGCCCAAATAGCTTGCAAATATGATGGCATACACCCCTAATTCGATCTACCAACGTTTCTAATTATCTTATAAACTTACATATCCCAAGAGGCTAAAATAATCCTGATTGTTGAACAAGCTTGTGTTTTTTCTTCCGCTAACAATCTCTAACAGCAAAACTCCAAAACTGAACACATCTGATTTCTCTGAAAATTGCCCTTGTATTGCATACTCAGGAGACATATAACCACCGTATTTTAACATTAAAAAAACCATTACAAAAAAAAAAAACCACCATTACAATCCTAGTTTAAATTGGGTATAAATTAGAATTAATTAATAAAATATTTTTATTTAAATTTAATCATACAAGAATATAAATATAAAATCAAATTTTAATTTTGATCTCTACTATACTTAAATTTGAGATTTAGCTCATATATTTTAATTTGACATGAATTAACCTCTATTTTTATAATGCCATTAGTTAGTTTAAATAAATAAATACTATTAACTATTCCGGTTAAATACTGATGTAGATTTTTCTTAAAAACAACGGTTCTATTATAAAAAGTTCCATGCCAAAATGATGAGTTAGAAGGAATATAGTTCTATGTCAATATGATAAGTTGGAAGAGATATTTTTAAAAAACACTTGTTACTTATTTGAACTTACTAATAATAAAATAAAAATAGAGGAACCAAAAAATGTCATATCAAAGTATAGATATTAAATCTCAAATTTGACCAATTTATAATGACAAAAACTATAATTTGACTTAATATATATAAATTTTTACAATGCCTCTTTTTAAACAATAAAATAGGCCAATGGATAGAGCAAAGCTAGACCCTATTCAAATTTAGGCATGTATTTTCTTTAAGCATCATGAGATGGCCAGACTTGATCATAAATATATCTACACCATACTTTAGTGGGAAAAAAATGAACAAAAAGAAAAGAAATGACTGGGAGGATATTTCAACTTACTAAGTTCCAACAACCCTTTAGTGTTAGCTTGATTTTCATCTCCTCCGAAAATTTTCGCCATTCCAAAATCTGCAATTTTTGGATTTAACTCTTGATCGAGTAAAACATTGCTTGCTTTTAGATCTCTCGTGTATAATTTTCAGTCTTGAATTCTATGAAGATAAAGCAATCTCGGCTGATCCCTTCAATAATGTTAAAGCGTTTTCTCCAATCCAAGATGTTGTGTTTAATTGGATCTATAACAAAACGAAATGGTAAGACCTTAAAAATGAAAATTAATTCTTATAACCGAGGATCTAACTACAACCATCATTGTATTTTCTACCATATTGTATTCATCGTGATTGTAATCGTAATTGATGTTACATCGATCAAGTAAAATAATTATTGAGTAACAATTACTATTTAAATCTCGGAATAGACCAAGGGTGTGTTTGGTTAGGTGGAAAAGTGGAAGGATGAGAGCAGAGAATGGAAAACTGAAAAGATAATAAATTTTGAGTGTACTTGGTTGAGAAGAAAAGTGAGAGGAAAGAAAAGATAAAAGGATGATCATTTTCCGTCTAATGTATAAAACCAATCCTTCTAAATTAGAAAGACGAGAGAAGAAAAAATGATAGAGATGTATATATTAATTTAAAATTATGATAGAAATGTTAAACAACGAAAGTTGATTTCATCCCGTTTGATTTTAAATTTAATTGGGGCTTAATATGAGTTCCGAAAATAGTAGAAAGAGGATTAGCGTAAGTTACTAACCAAAGACGAAAGTGTCCAAACTTTTGTTGGGCATATACTGTAGACGAGCATCTTCTCTTCTGCTTCAACACAACACCAAGCAATTTAACCAGATTTCGATGTTGAATCTTAGAAATCACTTCCACTTCGTTCATAAATTCTTCTAGTCCTTGCCCTGAAGCTTTGATAATCTCTTCACTGCTATTTCCTTTTCATCACTTATTATTCCCTGCACACAATATTCAGCTCACAAGACTTGATTGCAAAAAGAAAAATGTCATTTCACTGACTCTGGATTAGCTGGAAATCGCCATTATTTATTACCCTATAAACTGGACCGAAACCACCCCTGCCCTAGCTTTTTGCGTGATCGAAGTTGCTAGTCGCGAAGGCGAGTTCTTTGAAATTGAATAGCCGCAGCTGCTGGAGTTTAACTCTGATTGAATATTCTCCCACATTTTCACTAGAAAATTTTGTCATTGCATTTCCTTTGTTGAGTTGGAGTTTGATCTGTTTGTGTTTTTGTTTCCTTCCTGAGATGCAAATTGCTAAATTAGAGATACACTGAATTCAGAGTTACCTAATTAAAAAGCAAAATCTCAAATTGGATTCAATCATTTTCAAACAGAGTAATGGAGTTGAGTTTGAATATCTTAATAACTAATAAATAAAGATAGAGATGTTACCTCTTGTTTTAGCCATACAACACCATAAGAAGAGTATCATAATCGTAATGGTTACTATACCCACAATTACTGCTGTAATAACAATAACTTTAGTGCTCTTCCCTTTATCTGCAAATCGAAAAACTTGGTTAATAAAACTTCAACACCAAAAAAGCTGATTAATTGAGGCACTTCCTCAAACACATGGTCGACAAGTTTACCAAGCTCTGAAGATGGTAGACGAATGTAAAGATCGACTCTTTGAGTGGAGAATTTCTGCATATCAATCAAATCTCCACTCCAAAACATGCAACCAATGCCATCATCATACGCATAAGCCACGCACGAACAGTTCTTCATGCATTGATCTTTGCATTCGCCGTTATTTATTGATGACCGGTCCGGAAATGCCGGCACTTTCATCGTCTTCAGCTTCAAAACCCATCATCATCTCCTTTGCCTGCTTCACTGCCATTGTTCTTATCCCTTTGGCATTGTAAAGGGGTAGTCCTAAAACACCACTACTCCAATTACCTCTACTCCATTCCTCTATATTCCTAGGTTTAAACCCCTTTAGCAACTGCAAATGGGTTGTTTTGTCTGATCGCAGATCCCAAATGCCCCACACTGTCCATAAACACAAGATTCTGTTAGATTAGTAGAGTACCTGTTTATCCAGTCCCCTTTCCCCGCATCCCATGTCCGTTCAAATAAATTTCCTTGAGAATCCAGTTCATAGTACTTCAACCTATAGTTATCAGAATACTCATAAGTGAAATAGCACATTTGTTGTTGATTATCTGCAACAACATGAAACCCATCAATATAAACGGTCTTCATAATTACAACCAATAAAGGTATTTCATTCCATGGACCACTCCGAAAATAGAGCTTGTTATCGTTCCTAATGACAATCTCTGGGATATTGAAAGGTTCAAAGCCAAAAGAAAAGCTACCATCAGATGGATCATCAATGCTTTTCCATGATTTCAGCTCCACTTTATGACCCTTTTTAACATCAGTGCTGATCTTCATAGTTTCAAGGAAGGCATTGAAGGATCTTCAAAACTCTCCCATAAGCTGCTTGCTCCATCCTCACCATTACTAAGGACAAGGTTTCCAGAGTCTAAAAGCTGGGCAGTTGTTGCATTAGGAACCAAATTCGTAATATTTGATGACCAAAGAATCTCAGCTTTTCCATTGAAAACAACAAGGTTGCCATCATCTGATATGTTGAGAATCCCAGAAGAGTCTTTGAGAGGCTTGTTTCTGCTTGCTACCCATACCACTGTTTGTAATGGGGATTTGATGGTACAATATCCCTACATAACGATTGCTGAATTAGCAAAGCTGAAGAATCCCAATCGGAAAACTCCACTCTGGGAGATTATAAATTCAGGGTCTTTGATGGATTTTGATGGTGTTACGGTGTCTAAAGCAGTGCCAAACTGCAAGCAAAAACAAGATACTAAAGCTAATAAAGCAGAGCAGCTAATAGTTTTTCCCATAATCGCTTCCCAGAACTTGGAATTAGTTGGGATCTTTAAGGATTTACACTAAATGAACTCAAATCAAATTTTTATTCCATCATTTTTTTTTTTTTTTTTTTAAAGATGATAGGATGTAATGATGTTTCGTGGCAACTGCAAATGTTTACATCAAGATTTGAAGTTTCAATTTTATTGCAAATGTTTTAGTTTTACGTTAAGATTTCAATTTTCTTCGAGCATTGATGACTTCTTTAATTTTGCTGACTTTGTCTTGCATTGAAGTTTCAAAATAGGTGAATTAGTATCTTCTCGTCTTTACACATAAAAGAACACTAATACCACTCCAATTTCAACATGATTAGTGTACATCTTAAAAGGATGAATACATCTCAATTATTTAAATTGAGTTTGAATCTTAAAGTCATTAAATTAATTAAATTTTTAAGTAACTTGAGTCTTGATTTGACGATGACAACCATATTTTATTTATTTTTTTCTTTTACGTAAGTAAATAAAGTGGGACCTAAATAATTTGTGAACAAATCAAGTATTTTTATGTCTATTTTATCATATATAGTATATGTTCAGTTGTTCATATATTTAAGGTTCAATATGTGTTCTCTATTTAAAAGTGCAATATGACTAGAAGTCTAGAACTAACTTTGGCAAACTCGTGGCCTTAGCCGAGAACTTAACTTTAAATTCACTTAAATTAGTTTAACTCTTAAAAATGAGAGTTTATAAAGAAAATTCTTTAATATACCGGGTTAGCTGGCAAAGCAAACTCAAAAGTAAAGAAGTAATAAAACCAACCAAAAACTACAAGAAAGCAATAGACTTCTATTTATAGTTAAACTTTGCAAATTTAACGATACAATTTAAATTATATAAATGATTAAGATTAAGTCTATCTACAAGATTATATAGATGGATTTCAAGTAAATCAATTCTCTATTTATTTTTTACTAATTAAGTCAATTCAAATATGTTAAATAAATTCCATTTGATCAATTCACTTTATTAAATAACTTTGTGCGCTTTGGTTACAGATTTTAATCTACAATCCGTAACTCCTTATTGATAGTTGACCTTGAGGTCTTTTTTCCTGCGAAGGTGAATGCATATGGATCATTTATAGAAAAAGTAAACTCACTTTAATTATGTGGTACGAAATGTTGTCGACGGAGAGTCAGAGATTGGGACAAATTAATTTTTGAACATTGATTCAATTTGGCTGTTAATGTTGCACTCAGCTTCTGCAAATTAGACTACATTTGAAAGTCTTTGGCTACTTGGGTGCTTAACATTTTGACGCCACGTTTGGTTGATTTGACAACACAATCTTTTATTTTTATTTATTTCAACAATGCAAAAATAAAATCAAATAACAATGAAGACATTTTGGGTTAAGACGTCTCATTCGAACCCCGAATGTACTTCCGGTTCAAGAACAAATGCAGGGTTTAGGATTAATCTGAAGTTAAGAGTAATTTTGGCCTTCTGGGTTAGTGTCATTCGAGTTTGTTAATTGATATTTTGGATTAAGTTATCTTGGATTTAGGATATTTTAAGTTATATATTTGATTCATTTTAATTTTAAATCATTTTAAATTTGAATCGCTTTTGAATTTAGGTTACACTACACCAAAAACAGACTTTTAAGCGCGCTTTTTTGGGCTTTTAGCGGGCGCTTTTAAGCGCCACTAATAGTCTTTATGGCGCTTTCAAAAGCTACCAAAAACGCCACTAAAACAAACGCTGCAAAATTTACAAAAACGCCGCTAAAGATAGGCTTTTAGCGCGCTTTTAAAACAAACGCCGCTTAAAAGTAGGTCTTTAGCGCACTTTAACAAAAACACCGCAAAGGTATGAGCTTTAGCAACGCTTTTAAAACAAACGCCGCTAAAGGTAGGGACGCTGAGAGAGACGCCTAAAACAAACGCCGCTAAATGTAGGGATTTTAGCGCGCTTATACATAAACGCCGCTAAAAGTAGGACTTTAGAAGCGCGCTTATACAAAACGCCGCTAAACGATGGCTTTTAGCGCGCTTTTAATAAAAACGCCGCTAATAAAAACACCGCTAAAGGTATTGGCTTTTAGCGCGCTACCAAAAACGCCGCTAGTTGTAAGGACTTTTAGCGCGCTTAACACAAACGCCGCTAAAGGTCCTAAAAATAAAAAAATAAATAAAAATTATAAAACGCCACAACTCCATTCCCAAAAATTAAAATGGCTATTAGATGTCAATTTCCAATATACATGTCAATGCATAATACATACATAAACAAATATGCACTATTTGACCCTTCTCGATAGAATAAAAGCGTGAGATCTTCTATGGCAAAGAACAACAAAGATGCATATCGAATGACTTCCATCCCAAGGGATGCGAACCTTTTTCTTCAGACTTAGGAGGCTCCTCAGACAATTCAGATGCCTGTTCTGATATTGCTGCTATCTGACACAAGATGAACCCCAATCATTAAAGGCATGAAGCCAAATACACATCTTAAGGCAGTGCAAATGGATACTTGCTATAATTATGCAACACAACAAAGTAATATGTTCCAGCAGCTGCTTACAATCTTTGATGCAAATATTTCCCCACAACTGTCAAGTTTCATCATTTTACTTAAGAAAAGAAATCGAGAACCATTTTCCTTATTATAATAATAACAACAATAGAGAAACTTGTAGAACTACAAAGTGCACAAGCTGAGAGAAGCAAGAACTTATCAACACAAATACAAGCTCATGGAAATAACCATCAAATCTCAGCATCAACATTAACAAAACACAAGATCAAGATGCAGAATATAGCAAACATGTTAAAAGTAGCAAAGATGTAAAGGGAGGGTTACAAAATAATAAAACATGCTAAAGAATAAAAGATGAAAAGGAAGATTATGACATATGCGTGGAATAGTAACCAGGTAAAGACTACTAAGAGCCTCGGTTAATAACTACTACTTTACTCATTCCATTAATTTTTTCAACATCGACATCAATAAAATACTACTATAAACTTTCACATGCAAACACTAGTTGAGTCGTGCCTTTAATAAATAAATAAATAAAAATTGTTTTCTGCTCAAGAGTTAGGAAAAAGATAAAATTCCAGTTTTGAAATATTATTTAGCTTCATGCAAGCCTATGCCCTAGTTGCTGTAGGAGATCAGTCATGACTACAATGATATTTAAAGTAGTAACCTGGTATAATTATCAATAGAACGGCTCTTACCACTTGAATAAGTCCAACACAATAATGGCGAGGATATCTCCCATCCCAAAGTCTAAATATGCAAGGGAGCCACTGTTAATAGCAAATAGGTCTCCTGCATGTGGATCAGCATGGAAAACCCAACCTCGAGCAATTGTCTCAAAGAGCAGTATACTCCCTAACAACCCATGAAAAGGCGGGTAAAGTCAGACTAAACACAGTTAGACCATACATACAGAGCAAAACTAATGAGTATTGAACGGACAAAAGCTCAAATAAAACAATGGATTAAACCTGGTATGCAAAACATACCACTAAGAAAGAATAGCAACCATGCGGTTGAAGCAATTCAGTGAAGCGCAACTATAAACAATTTTTATACCAAAACCAGTAGAGGATCAGAACCCCAATTAATCATTACTCAAAGGAGAAGTTATTGAAGCTAAACATGTGGCTAAGGTACAAGCAAACAAATAAACATAATAGTGATTCAAAAGAGTCCAAGTGAATGAAGACATATCTACAAGTTATCTAGACTTGTATCCACCTCTCAATGAGAAACCCTTAATTACATCTGCCTGTAAAGTAGTCAGTGTGTCAGATGTTACTTCATTGCTTACAGTTAGAGTTCCTAAATGGACAAAGTTAAGTAATGCTCAACATTTTAAGATCAGGCAGTGCCTTCTACACCGCATGACTAGTGATAAAAGCTAAAATATAAGAATACAACTGGCTCTCCTTGCTCAATCTATTTATCTGACATAAAATTTAAAAAATGCTACTGAAGCAATTATAAAGTTAAAAACAGATAAACCCTTGTTCAATATTTTCATAGTAAAAAAACTATCACAAAAATAAAGATATATACATTAAGTTTAATAGCTCACCTGTCTAGCAATGACGCATCTGTTTCACTTAATAAAACCAACAAAGCTAAAAAAATAAAGCTTACAGCTTAGGTATTTCGTAAGGATTTAAGTTGCACAATTATTTTTTTTTTTTTTTCAATTTATTTCCATTTTGATACAATTATTATTTGATCTAAATATGATTTGTAAAATATTTTGATATTTTATTATATATTTTTAAATATAACAACTTATATGACAATTTACAATTTACATGTATTTACATGATATTTTATTTTTTTAATTTTATAAACTTATAAGAATTTAAACTAGGTGAAGGCCAATACTTGCCTCTTTATCTACACTCGACATTATCAATGAATCATATGATACCACATAATTAAAAATGAAGTACTAATGAAACTCAAAGTTGTGGTCTATTAGTTGGATGTTCGCTTTTTTCCGTAAATAACATGAGTATAAATAATAATTGTACAAAAATGAAGTACCGATAAAGACTAAAATTGAAATCTTAAAATTTAAAGTCTCGGTCCAAACTCGAACTTAGTAATATTTGAATTGACATAAAAATATAAATAAAACTAAATTTACCTTTATTAACTAATCAATGAGATGCATTTTTTGGTATACTTAATACATTACAAGCCGTTGTATTCAAATAATCTTTAATTACCCGACCAAGATGGTGGAATGTAAATAGATGTTGATTCACTGGTTGAAGAATGAAACTCAAGGGGAAATTATGTAGATTCAGATTAGACACTACCGCTGGCCAAATCAGTATAGTTGCAATTGTTTACAATAGTTAACGTTGATGAATGAGCACCTGTAAAACCGGAAAATGGATTTAATTCAAAACCAAAAAAAAAAAAAAAAAAGAAGAAAAAGAGCAGCAATCAACCTTTCTTTGTTAGTCTTGAATATTTAAATAATCATTAATACTTAAGCTCATATAACGGATCAAAGAGGTGGACTGAAGCCGAAAAGAATGGTTGGGATGATTGGCAACGTTGACATGGGGAATATGGAAAACAGAGAAATTTCAAGTCAGAAACCATAATGCAGGCCAGAACTTCCACAATAACCTACTGCTGCGGCTGATGGCATGGAAAAGCGGTATCTAAACAGTGACAAGACAAGCAAAGGATCCAAGCAAGCAGAATTTCAAACAGGACCTTAGAGAGGCTTTTGTAACAGATTGAAATAGGATATAATCACTTGTGTTGCAATAAACACCCAAAATGAGGAGGAAGTTATTAAACTTGCAGCTCAGGCAATCAAGTGTTGTACGTTACGAGTAAAAATAAAATAAAATCAAATTCGGGACGGGAGGGGAGGGGAAGCATAAAAGTCGAATGAGAAGTACATTCATACATACCTGTGATATTAGTGCTCTGTAAGACGGTAAGTCCGAGCATGACGAGTAAAATGGAAAACAAAGGTAGATGTGATGCTGAATTCATCTTCAGAACTTTCAAGTTTGGAATCTGCGACAATGTTGAAGGTATCGGTCCAATTAACTGATTGTTTTTCAGAACTCTGAACAGTCATTTAAAAGTTTCAAATTAGAAGAACTGAGCAAACCGAGAATTAGCAGTGACACGATATATAGTGAGAAATGCTTCGAATTAACTTACAGGAATTCCAGTTGCCTCAATTTCGATATCGAAAATGGTATGTCTCCATATAACTCATTAAAAGATAGGTCCCTAATAACTCCAACAAAACAATGTTCAGTTTAATTTACAAGATACTTAACTAAACTTCAATTGAGCTCTTTCTAGTAAACTACTTACACAAGGCTTTTCAATGATGAACATTCACCAATCTCGCCCAAAGATTTGACTGCATAAACGATTTCCTCTAAAGTCACCGATAATAAAAAAGGCACAACCTTTATCGGGCCTCAATCAAATTTCATGCATAAGAGCAATTAATATACTTACGCTTTATATCAAATTTCTCATATTATAGAACAAAGATTGATTTCAAAGAGAAAAGGCAATGAAAATAAACAAAGACATTGCAACAAGGTCCTTGAGCTTTCCAATAGTGCTGAGATTTCCCCATCAAGATTTAAACCGACAGACACACAAAGACTGTAAACCAAACAAAAATAGGATCAGCTTTTAAAAAAAAAAACTAAACTTTTCCTGCAAACTAAATGATTGAAACAAGAAAAAGAAAAGTTAACACCAATATCAACCAAAAGGTATGACTAGCTTCCATAGAATTCCACAAAAATTTCAAAGAACTAACATTAATTGCAAATCAACTAAAACTACAATAAAAAGTCATAGGATCCATTCCAACAAGTTACCAAATTTAGTACAAAAGAAATATCAGATCTTTTCCAAGAACATAAACTGACTTTACCTTCAATTTATTTGGCATGCTTACACTCTATCTACCGTAATTTGTTTTTTACTGTAAAAGTTTAAAACAAAGAACTTAGGATTGCAGTAAAACCCTGATTTCTACTTTGGGTCACTTAGATTTTTAAATGTAGAAATTAAATCTAGATTTAATGAACCACCATGTTACCTTAAGCCATGAGAGCAAAAGAAGACAAAACAAAGCCAAAACTTAAGAAAACAAATCGATAATTTCAAGTCCTCAACTTCATCAATTGTAGGATTTGACGAACTAAAAGAAATAAATTATTTTGAGTAACCATGAAAATTTAAAATAAATTATTAGATTATTAAAAGAAAAACCTTATTAGATTATTAAAAGAAAAACCTTCTTTGACCATAAAAGCTTGTCAACTCAAATATGAAGCATCAACAGATTGCGTATAACTTTCAGAATCGAATGAAACATTAAAAAAACAAGAAAGAAGAAGCAGATTTTGATGGAGCTGAAGATATTCATACTAAAATTGAAGAAATCTGCATTAAGCAAAGAAAATAATTAAATAAAAGATGGGAAATTTTTGAACCTTCCGGTTTGGGGAAGACCAACAAGTGGGTGAATAGCCATTGAACTTATCGATTGAAGAGCTTCAACAAATGCCTTGTCCAAGCAATATGAGTAGTATGAAAACAAGAATAAAAGGTAGGGTCCAAGGTATCAAGATAACGCTCACGATCGAGAGCCTCCTGAGACTTAGTAAATTTTGGGGACTTAGGAAATTTAGGTTTGGGGAAATAAGAATCGTGATAGTGAACTTAATTTTAGAAGAGAAAAACTAGGTCTTGTGTTATATGAAATTTTGTGTATAACTTATTTTTTATATGCTTTTATAAACGCCGCTATTACATAATTTTATTTTTTTTTATTTTTTAACCTATATTTTTTTATATTTTTTCTTTCAAAATTTTTGTGTGGAGATTATCATTTTTTTTGAATTTTTATTTTTATTATATTTTGAGCATTAAATTTTTTAACTAAAATATTAAATATTAAGTTTTTAAGTTTTGAATTTTATATTATTAAATCTTAAAAATTTAATTACCATTATCAACTCTTTTAGGATTTTCTTTTTTTCTTTTTTCTTTTTTTTTACATTAACATTATTCTTTTAAGTATGGTCTGCATTAGTTGTTTAGATTTTTATATAAATGGTATTTAATTATATGTATACACCTAAATTTTGATATAAATAAATCTCAGAATTATATATAAATTTTGGTTTAATGTGTAATTCTAGATGTGAAATTCTAATTGTGGTTTAAATGTATAGTTGAAACTTTAATTTTGATTTAATCATACACATTATTTTAAAATATAAATACATCAATATATTTTTATATTGAACAAATATAAATTTTTATGTATGCAATATATAAATAAAAAATGATGTTAATTACATCAATAATTGTGTTAATATTTTACAAGATTTAGATCAAATTAAAGTTCATGTATACAATTGCACACTAAACCATTGTTCATGTATGCTTTTGGGATTTAACCCATTTTGATATATATTTTTTTTAAAATAATAATTTACATTTATCTTATTTTGATTTATATTCTAAAAAATCCAAGATTAATCCCTAAATCATAAACATTATACCTTAAATATTATACCCTAAACCACAAACACCAAAGCCTAAAACTCAAACTCAAAACCCCAAACCATAAATTTTAAATCATAAAACTTGAACCCTAAACTCTAAACTGCAAACCTTAAACCATAATCCGAGACCAACTTTTTGGGAATTCATGTGGCCAGTGTTAGTGTAGTACAAAACATATATTTTAATAGCTAACACATTAACCATAAATCCCTCATGAGAGGATTTTGCTTTTAGATTTTGGGTTATATAGCTAACGCTTTAAACCTTAAATCCTAAAATCTTAAACTTAAGCAATAAACCTTAAACTCAAAAACCTAACACATTAATCATTTTCCCCAAACACCTAACCCTAAACCCATAAACTATAAACCCTAACCCCTAAACCCCTAACCATAAACCTTAACCCCCAACCACTAACACTTAAACATTAATACCTGTGAAACACTAATATATTAAACACTATACAATAAACCCAAACAACAAACTTTAAAACACTAAACCCATAACCAAAATAATAAACCCTAAACCATAAAATTAACATACTAAACATTAAACCCTAAATTAATTTTAATAGCTTAATTTGTAAATCTTAAATGAAAACTTCTAAATAGTTTAGTTAGCGCTTTGTAACTTTTCATAATTAAGTAACTAAAATGAAACTTTCTCATTGCTTATAAGTGAATGTATCAAAATAAAATCTAATTCAAAGCAAGAATAAGAAAAAAATATGAAAAACTTTTAGCGCGCTTGTTAAAAAGCGCCGCTAATGCTCAGTCTTTAGCGCTTGTCCACAAGCGCCGCTAATGCTCAGACTTTTAGTGGCGTTTTTCCAAAAGCGCCGCTAATGCTCAGACTTTTAGCAGCGTTTTTTAAAAAGCGCCGCTAATGCTCAGACTTTTTAGCATTTAAATGGCGCCCAAAAGTCAAGCGGCGCGCTAAAGCGTTCAGACTTTAGCGGCGTTTTTCCAAAAGCGCCGCTAATGCTCGACTTTTTTAGCGGCGTTTTTCTCAGCTAGCGCCATAGCGCTCCTCGACTTTTAGCGGCGCCATTTCTCCTTTTAGCGGTGTTTTCAAATAAACGCCGCTTATTGCTCATTTTATGGCGTTTTCTTTAAGCGCCCGCTAATGTATAATATTTTATGCTTTTTTCTTTAAAACGCCACTAAAAACGCCGCTAAAAGTCTGTTTTGGTGTAGTGTTACATTCGAATTTGAATTGCCTTAGTTTGAATTATTGTGTTTAAATTATGTTGGGTTAAAGTTTAAATTTTGAGATAAAATTGATAATTATAATGATAAATTTAGGTGTTGATAGTTGTATTATCCAACCGACTCGAGTTTACCTCGCACTTGTTTATCGGGTAAGGTGATGGATATCTCGTGTTATCTCGGGAGTTTTGTAATATCTTTGTTTATGAAAGAGGTTGGCATTATCCAACGCCTTTCTATCATTAATATATTCTTATCGACTGAGCGAAAAAAAATTGACAATTATGACCGAAATAAAATGACACAAATAGATCAAAACGAAATTATAAAGATAAATTTCAATACTTCAATTATATTTCTAAAAACTAATAAAAATAAATCATCTCTATCTCATTTTGCCATCAAAGTCGATAAGAGTTACATCATGAAGTGAAAACTAGTCTTCAACCTCTTGGGTAATTAGTGGTGTATTTGAAAGTAAGTTATTTTGCAGTTGTAATGATAAAAATCTCATTATAAAGTATTGAAACAAACTATAGACATAGTAATATTTTTTTCTCATTCTTTGAATTTGATTTCAACTCCAGAGTCACATTGTCTACTAAGCCCCATATGTTGCCTTCATTTCATAATTTCCACACCTGAAAACTTTTAACATCTTTGTCTAAATTAATGCCTAAATTATTAGGCCTAACTTAGACTTAAAATTTGAACTCAAAGCCTCAATAGAGTTTAATTAATTCAATTCGATATAAAGATTGAATTGCTCAAACTCTCTTGATTAGGCTAGTTCACTCGAGTCTAAATTTTCATTTTCATGTTCAACTTCAAACTTGATTCTTTGTTTGAGCTCGAGTTTGGATTGAAATTCTTAATATTAATTAAGAAAATTCAATTAGGTTTACATCTCAAAAACAACTCGATCCAAGCATTAAGATACATAAATTTTAGTACTTAAAACTTAATTTGTAAACACTACAAACAATTAATTTGCATTTTTATCGCCACCAAAGTCCGTAAGAGTTACATAATTAAGTGAAAACCTATCTTCAACATCCTCGGGTTGGTGTTTGAGTGAAAGCAGGTTGTTTTGGAGTGTTAAGGTTTGAAATCTCACTCATAAGCATTGAAATAACAAAGAGGCATAGTAGGCCTATCTTTGGCAAATTCTTGAACACATAGCAATCCAACATGTATGCATCTCCATATTTCTTTTTCATTCTTTGAATATGATTCTGACTCTAAAATCACTTTGTTTACTATGCCCCAAATATCTCCTTCCCTCCATAATTTCCATGCCTGAAAATAGAAAAAGGTCACAAAATTAATGCCTAAATTTTTCAGCCTAAATCAAGTCAAAATTATAAACTCAAAGTCTCAATAGAGTTTGATCAGCTCAATTCAACATATATAAAGATTGAATTGCTCAAAATCTATTGCTTAACCTTATTTACCAAGGTTTAAAATGAGTTTCATTCTTAGGCTCCACTTAAACTCAATATTCCAATTGAAAATGTTCAATATAAATTTTTTAAAAAAAAAAACCTTGCAAGATACTCAATTCAAGTATTAGGGTTCCCAAAGTCACCTCGCAAGCTACTCGATTCAAGCATTAAGATTCTTGAATTCAACTTGCATGATCGCTTAACTCAATAATTACTGAGCTGAATTCAAGTTTTCGTTATTCGAACTTGAATAGCTTGCAAAAACAACATCTTACACCCTAATACAATCCACCAAGTACATCTCTAACTATCTTATAAACTTACATATCCCAAGAGGCTAAGTGCATACTGATCATTGTAAAAGCTTGTGTTTCTTCTTCCGCTAACAACCTCTAGCAATAGAACTCCAAAACTGAATACATCTGATTTCTCTGAAAATTGCCCTCGCATTACATACTCAGGAGACATATAACCACTGTATTTTAACATTAAAAACAACATCAATTACAACCCTAACTTGAACTTGTTCATGACCCAATCCAAATTAAAATCAAATAATAAAAGTATAGCATAATATGTTCTTTAGTGTTTTATTTAAAAAAAAAAAAAAATAGTAAAATGAATCCATAGATGAAACTAAGCCAAACTCAAATTATTTTTAAGCATCGGACTTGACCTGATGATAGACATATCTATACCATGTTTTATAAAAAAAAAAAGAGTATAAAATTAAATGATAGGGAGAAAGTTCCAACTTACTAAGTTCCAACAACCCTTTTAGTGTTGGCCTGATTTTCATTGCCTCCAAAAATCCTGGCCATTCCAAAATCTGAAATTTTTGGGTTTAATTCTTCGTCGAGTAAAATGTTACTTGTTTTTAAATCTCTCTGTGTATAATTTTTGGTCTTGAATCTCTATGAAGATAAAGCAATCCTCGACTAATCCCTTTCAATAATGTTGAAGCGTTTTCTCCAATCCAAGACATCTTGTTTAGCTGGATCTATTACAAAAATTAAACAATAAGACCTCAAGATTTTGGATCTAAACTACAATCATTGTTGTATTTTCTATCATATTATATTCATTGTGATTGTAGAAAGAATTGATATTATGTCGATCAACTGAAATAAATATTTAACAATGAAGAGAGTCAAAAATTACGTTGTTGCTATTCAAATGTCGGAATATAATTACATCAAACATGTTCTTGGACAAAGCCATGACCTATTTTTCGTATCCTTTTACACAAGTTTGCACCAAATAAACTAGGTGACCAATTTTATTGCTTAAAAAAAAAAAACTTACAATCATACTTCTATATTTTATAATTACTAACTTCTAATGTCACATGTATTTAGTGTGATTTAATATTTAATTAATATTTAATTATTGAATTTTTAAGGGTAAACTATAAAATAGTCATTTAACTATTAGTATGCTTCTGCTTTAGTCACCCAAGTTTAAAATTTTCTATTTTAGTCATTATCATTATCGAAATTTAATATTTTGGTCAATCATCCGTTAACTCACTCACGTTGACCTTTTTTTCTATTGGCATAATAATAATTTTAACCTCCAATGTTTACAGATCTATCAATTTAGTCCTAAAATTTTAAAAATTGAACAAATTTAGCACATAACTTTACACATATTGTCAATTTAATCTTAATTCTTAAAATTTATAAAACTTTTAAAAATAAAAAAATATTTAAAAGTTCATTTTTCGATGATTTTCCTTACAAAACACATTTTCAATAGAAAATTATTTTTCTTCATTTTTGCAAACTTTTCAAGAAAATTATATATAAGATCTAACCTATATGGATTTCACCTACCAAGTCAAATGAGTCGGACTTATCGGATTTGGCAAATGGGCTAGTCAGGGTCAAGTTTAAGTTGAAAAGAGAAGGAAAACGATATTAATGCTTATTGATCGGTGATAAGGAGCTCAATTCCCTTAAACAACAACACAAGTTCAAGTCTTGTGGATTAAGAAAATAGTTCTAGGAGAGCTTTGCCCCTTTGTTTAGGGTCCAACTTAATTGGACTCTAGATTTAGTCGGGGTCCAATATAACCATTGAATACTGATGAGTCACAAGAAAGTAAAACAAGATTAAAATAAGTTACTAACCAAAGAGAAAAGTGTCCAAGCTTTTGTTGGGCATATATTCATAGACGAGTATGTTCTCTTCTCCTTCAACACAACAGCCAAGTAATCTAACCAGATTTCGATGTTGAAGCTTAGAGATCACCACCACTTCATTCATAAATTCTTCCAATCCTTGCCCCGAAGCTTTCGACAATCTCTTCACTGCTATTTCCTTTCCATCATCTAATGTTCCCTGCACACAAAATTCAACTCACAAGACTTGATAGAAAAAAGGAACATGTCATTTCAATGACATTGGATTTGCTGAAAATCGCCATTATTTATTACCCTGTAAACTGGACCGAAACCACCCTGCCCTAGCTTTTTTGTGTGATTGAAGTTGTTTGTCGCGGTGGCAAGTTCTTCGAAATTGAATAGTGGCAGCTGCTGGAGTTTAACTCCAATTGAATTTTCTCCTATATTTTCACTACAAAATTGGTGTTTGATTTGTTTTCGTTTTTTATTCTTTCCTGAGATAAAAGATCAAAGTAGTTAGTACTATATTGGTAGTCGTATTATTTTTATTTTAATAATAATATGTATAGATATTATATGTATCGATATTAACATATCTTATTATTACATTTTAAATTTATTGATATTTTAAAATATAGTTTTATAATCTAATTTTTTAATTTCCTAATAAATTATATATACATTTAAATATTATCCATATATTACCTTTATGTTTAGCCATCCTACGCCATAAGAAGAGTGCAGAAATTGTAATAACTACTATGCCCGCAATTACTGTTGTAATAACAATGATCTTACTACTTTTCCCTTTATCTGCAAATAGAAAAACTTGGTTAATAACTTCAACACCAAAAAAGCAGATATTGACGCAATTTATCAAACACATGGTCGACACTAAGAGTATTTACCCAGTTCAGAAGATGGCAGACGAATGTAAAGATCGACTCCGCCAGTGGAGAATTTCTGTACATCAATCAAATCTCCACTCCACATCATGCAACCAATGCCAGAATCATACGCATAAGCCACGCACGAACAATTCTTCATGTTCATGCATTGATCTTTGCACTCGCCGTTAATTATTGATGACCGGGCCGGAAATGCCGGCACTTTCATCATCTTCATCTCCAAAAAGCCATCATCGCCTTGGCCTGCTCCACTCCCATTGTTGTTATCCCTTTGGCACTGCAAAAGGGTAGTCCTAATACACCCACTACTCCAATTACCTCTACTCCATTCCTCTTTATTCCTAGGCTTAAACCCTTTTAAGCAACTGCAAATGGGTCGTTTCATTGAATCACATATCCCAAATGCCCCACACTTCCCAAAAACTTCGCAATCTGTTTGAATAATAGGGTAATTTTTACTCCATTCCCCTTTCCCCGCATCCCATTCTCGTTCAACGAATTTTCCTTGAGAATCTAATTCATAGTATATCAACATAGACTCATTAGAAACATAAGTCATAGAGTACGGTTGTTGTGGATTATCTGCAACCTCAAACCCATCAAGATAATCGGTGTGCATATATATTAAGCCAATAAAGATATTCCCATTCCATGGACCACCTGAAAATAGAGCTGGTTATTGTTTCTAATGACAAGCTCTGTGATATTGAAAGGTTCAATACCAAGAGAAAAGTTACCATCAGATGGATCATCAATGCTTTTCCATGATTTCAGCTCCACTTTACGACCCTTTTAACATCAGTGCTGATCTCCATAGTTTCAATGAAGGCATTAGAAGGATCTTCAAAACTCTCCCATAAGCTGCTTTCTGCATCGTCACCATTACTGAGGACGAGGTTTCCTGAGTCTCTAAGCTGGGCAGTTGTCGTATTAGGAGCTGTAATGTTAACATTTGATGACCAGAGAGTCTCATTTTTTCCATTCAAAACAGCAAGGTTGCCATCATCTGATATGTTGAGAATCCCAGAAGAGTCTTTGAGAGGCCTGTTTCTATTTGCCACCCATACAACAGTTTGTACGGGGATTTGATTGTACAATATCCCTACATAACGATTGCTGAGTTAGCCAAGCTGAAGAATCCCAATCGGAAAACACCATTCTGGGAGATTAAAACCTCAGTGTCTTTAATGGACTTTGATGGTGTTATGGTGTCTAAAGCAGTACCAAACTGCAATAGAAAAACAAGATACTAAAGCTAATAAAACAGAGCAGCTGATAGTTTTTCCCATCATCTCTTCCCAGAACTTGGAATTAGTTGGGATCTTCAAGGATTTACTCTAAATGAATTCAACTCAATTTCTTTTCCAGTTTTTCTTTTAAAAGATGATAGGATGTAATGATGTTTCATGGCAGCTGCAAATGTTTACTTCAAGATTTGAAGTTTCTTGAAGAGGTAGTCACCTCTTTATTTTCTTTTGTTTTTCTGTCGACTTTTCCTTGCATGGGATTGGAGTACCAAAAAATCAACTAGCACGTGTCACCTTGTTCATACCAATTTTTGCTTTATTAATATTATTAGTCTGTGTGATCATGAGTTAATCATAAAATATTGTTGATATTAATCTTTTCATACGATATTTTATGATTAACTCATGATGACACAGACTAATAATAAAAATAAAGCAAAAATTGGTATGAAGAGGGTGATATATGCTAGTTGATTTTGTTGGTACTCCAATCCCATGCAAGAAAAAAGTCGACAGCAAAACAAAGAAAATAAAGAGGTGAAACTTCAAATGTTGATTTGAAAAATTGCATCTATTATTTGACCTACGAAATTTGTTATTGACCTAAATGTTTCATTTTTTTCCAAGTGGAAGTCCAAAGTGACAGCTGTGAAAAAAATAATAATATTTTTTAAAAATATAAAAAATTATTTAAAATATACAAAAACATAAATTTTTTTAAGATTTATGTCCATCAATTGAAATAAATATAGAATAGAGTCACATTGTTATTTCTATGTTCATAAAACAAGCCATGACTCTGAGTTTATTTTCAAGAAAATTTGATGAAGCTCAAAATGAGACAACAAATGATAAATTTTTAGAGAAAAATGACCCTCAAAAGAGGGAAGTAGTTAGAATTATTACTCTTATGTTTGTAAAGATTTGAAAGCCCCAAATGCATGGTGTCATAATCTTTCCTTTTCTGTAATTTTCTTTCTTTCTTCTTCTTTTCTTTAGCATGCCCTCTGAAATTCATGCCCCTCTAATAAAATGAGTAAATGCTGCACCAGCTCCAATTTACAACAAAGAAAGCATCTCAAATCTTTATCAGTATTGTAAACACTCCAAATAATTATTTTGCATCTTTATCACCCATCAAGTTTTGTAAGAGTTACACCATTAAGTGAACCCCTATCTTCAACATCATGGCTCATTAGTGGTGCTTGAGTGAAAGTAGGTTGTTTTGAAGTATTAAGATCCAAATCTCACTATTAAGCATTGAAACAACAATAGACATGGTTGGTCTATCTTTAGTATATCCTTGAAGCATAGCAATCCAACATATATGCATCTCCATATCCCTTTCTCATTCTTTGAATCGATTCGGATTCTCAAATCACCATGTCTACTAAACCCCAAATATTGCCTTCATTCCATAGTTTCCACGCTCAGAAATGTAAAACAACTGCCTAAATTAATTTTAAATTATCTAGCCTAGCTTGACTCAAAATTTTAATCTCGAGTTTCATTAGCTCTATTCGAAAT
The DNA here is from genome assembly GCA_025698515.1 of Gossypium sturtianum. Taxonomy (NCBI): domain Eukaryota; kingdom Viridiplantae; phylum Streptophyta; class Magnoliopsida; order Malvales; family Malvaceae; genus Gossypium; species Gossypium sturtianum. The sequence goes on from CM046943.1 coordinate 153,229,460, forward strand.
AAGGATTGAACTGTTCAAACTTTCTTGATTAGGCTTGTTTTACCTAAGTCTACAACGAGCTTCATTCTATGCTTAACTTCAAACTCGATTATTTATAATCAAACTCAGTTCATAAGACTTGGTAGAAAGAAAAATGTCATTTCATCGGAAATCACCATTGTTTATTAGTTATTACTCTGAAAACCGGACCGAAACCATCTTGCCTTAGCTTTTTTGCGTGATGGAAGTTGTTTTTCTCCTTTTTTTTTGTTTTCAATAATTTTCTTTCTTTCTTTCTTCTTCCTTTTCTTTTTGCATGCCCTTTGAAATTCATGCCCCTCTCATAAAATGAGCAAATGAAGCACCAACTCCAATAATCAAAATAAATATTTAGCATCTCAAATTTGAGCATTGAGGTTTATGAAAATGGTTGATTTTGGTTCTATATTGCTCAAGATAAAAGGAATGAAGGGTAGGATCTCTTTTACTCGAAAATTGGATACTCTTTTTGAAATTTAGGTAATGAGTGATTGTTGAAAATTGGCCAACCATGCTGCTGTGATATTTTTGGTTGAAGTGCATGCAGCTTGTAAACATGCTGCAGCACATATGCTTGCTGTAACAACAATGTTTTCTCTTTAGTTTCATTGTAATCAAACTAGTTTAAAATGAACAAGTTGATGACAACTTGATACATTAGGTGTTGAATGACTAGTTTAGGTGGCTTGTTTATGTTTACAAACAATGTTTATTAAGGTACTAGGCTACTTAGTGGTAGTTGGTAATATTTGGTGATGTATTTGGTTATAAATGTATTGTTTTTCTTATTGAAAAAATGAGCAAAATGAGATAAAAGTCATAAGCTCCCTTGCTGCACGTTTGTGAGCAAGTAAAAATATTTCTTGCATCTTGCTGTCTTGTTCTGTGTCTTGTATTTCTTCCTCTGCTCCTCTTCAAAATCCCTACAAATGGTATCATGAGCCCAAGTCTTTGAGGGCTTGTTTTTGCTTCTGCTGCTTGTTAAGAAAGACAAGAAGCTGTTAAAGCCTATCATCTTTGAGGGCTGCTTGTAAAAAAGACAGCAACAACTCACCCTTGTGAGACTCCCAAATAAGTTTGGGATAAGCTGAAGGAGGAGTTGATGGAATATGTGCATGAAGACACTCCACAGCAGGAGGGAGTATGTGCAAGAAGAAACAGGACTATAATGAACAAAGAAACAAGGCAAGATGTGTTTGTAAGGCAAGTTGCCAACCAAGGCTGTGAAGGAGGAGAAGACTCCATTTGATGAACAAATCTTTGGCACAAAAGACTGGGATAGTCAAGTGTGTAAGTCAGATTTGGTTGAGAATGAAGCCAAGGTTGAAAATGAATTGCTTGAGCAGAGTCAGCTTGAAACAAAGCATCATTTGACTGCCAAGTTTAAAAATTGTTGAATGATTTGTATTCGCAGCATGGAGTCCAAGGAGGAGTGTTGAAAATTGGCCAACCATGCTGCTGTGATATTTTTGGTTGAAGTGCATGCAACTTGTAAACATGCTGCAGCACGTATGCTTGCTGTAATAGAAAGGTTTTCTCTTTAGTTTCATTGTAATCAAACTAGTTTAAAATGAACAAGTTGATGACAACTTGATACATTAGGTGTTGAATGACTAGTTTAGGTGGCTTGTTTATGGTACAAGCAATGCTTATCAAGTTACTAGGCTACTTAGTGGTAGTAGGTAGTATTCGGTGATGCATTTGGTTATAAATGTATTGTTTTTCTTATTGAAAAAATAAGCAAAATGAGATAAAAGCCATAAGCTCCCTTGCTGCACGTTTGTGAGCAAGTAAAAATATTTCTTGCATCTTGCTGTCTTGTTCTGTGTCCTGTATTTCTTCCTCTGCTCCTCTTCAAAATCCCTACAATGATTTTTTTTGGTGAAGGATCAAACGGTTCACTTTTCATAGCTTCGGTGGGAGACAAATTGGTTTAATGTTGTCACATGCCAAATTCACTCTAAAATGGTACAAATAAAATGAAAAAAATAGATTTTTTCAAATAAAAAAGATAAAAATAAATCAAAACAAAATATAAAAATAAACTTCAGTATTGTTAATTTGCATCTTCATCTGCCATTAAGCTTTGTAAGAGTTACATCATTAAGTGAATCCGTATTTTCAACATCTTGAATTATTAGTGGTGCTTGAGTGAAAGCGGGTTGTTTTGGAGTGTTAAGATATGAAATCTCACTATTAAGCATTGAAACAAACAGAGACATAGTTGGCCTATCATTAGCATATTCTTGAACGCATAGCAAACCAATATGTATGCATCTCCATATTTCTTTCTCATTCTTTGAATCGATTCGGACTCAGAAATCACCTTGTCTACTAAGTTCCAAATATTGCCTTCATTCCATAATTTCCATGCCTGAAAAAAAAAAACCCAACTTTGCCTAAATTAGTGCTGAAATTATCTAGCCTAGCTTGACTCAAAATTTTAATCTCAAAGCTCTATTCGACATAAAGATTGAACTGTTCAAACTTTCTTGATTAGGCTTGTTTTACCTAAGTCTACAATGGGCTTCATTCCTATGCTTAACTTCAAACTCGATTATTTGTAATCAAATTCAAGTTTGAATTGAAAATTTTCAATATTGATTAAGGTTATAAGCCTTGTAACCTACTTGATTCAAGCATTAAGATTCTCAAATTTTCTCAAATGTTTGGTCGACTCAATAATTACTAAGCCAAATTCAAGTTTTCTTGAACCAAACGTGAATAGCTCACAAATACAACATCTTACACCTAATTCCATCCACCAACATCTCTAAGTATCTTATAAACTTACATATCCCAAGAGGCCAAGATCATCCTTATTGTAAAGGCTTATGTTTCTTCTTCCGCTAATAATCTCTAGCAAGAGAACTCCATATTTGAATACATCCGATTTCTACGAAAATTGCCCTCGCATTGCATATTCGGGAGACATATAACCACTATATTTTAACATAAAAAACCAATTATAAACCTTAATTTTAAATTGTCCACAACTCGACCCAAATTAAGAATAAATAATAAATAATTTAAAGTTAACTATAAAAATATAAAAATATAAATTTAATATTTTACTTATAAACACATAAAAGGAGTACACAAACCAAACAAAGTTGAAATCGATTTGGTCTGAACGTGTATTTTCTTTAAGCATCGAACCCGACCATAGACATACCTATACCATATTTTATCAAAAAAATGTATAAAAAGAAATGCTAGGGAAAAAGTTCAACTTACTAAGTTCCAACAACCCTTTTAGTGTTGGCTTGATTTTCGTCTCCTCCAAAAATCCTAGCCATCCCAAAATCTGAAATTTTTGGATTTAACTCTCGGTCAAGTAAAACATTACTAGCTTTTAGATCTCTATGTATAATCCTCAGTCTTGAATCTCTATGAAGATAAAGCAATCCTCGACTGATCCCTTCAATAATGTTGAAGCGTTTTCTCCAATCTAAGACTTTTTGTTTAATTGGATCTATAACAAAAATTATACAAAAACACTTCCAAGGTTAACAATTAATTCCTATAATGGAGGATCTAATCATCGTTGCAGTTTCTACCATATCGTATTCATAATGATTGTAGACAAAATTTATGTTATCTCCATCAATTGAAATATATATTTAATAAGAAAAATTTCAAAACATCACATTGTTATACTATTATTTAAATCCTGAAATAATTACATTATGCATGGTCTTAGACTAAGTCATGATCTAAGATGTTTTGTATCCTCTCAAATAAGCTCGCAGATGATCAACTTCACATCCAATTTCATTGCTTTAAAAGACTTTAAATTAATTTTTGTATTTATTAATTATATTTAAAACAAAAAAATATTTTGGGCCTAATTAATTTAAATTTAGAAAATTTAAACTAGAGGAATACTTCTAATTGAATTAGTTAAAAGGCAAAATTATATCCCACATCTAGCCCAAATAAACTCAACCTATCAAGTAAGACAAGTCAGACTTATAGGATCCAACAGATGAAATAGTCATAGATAAGTTTAAGTACTATAAAGAAAGAAAATGATATCATTAATTTTTGAGTGATAAGAAGTTCAATGTCTCTTAAATAATTCGAGATTAAGTTTGTAGATGGGAAAAAATTCTAAAAGAACTTTGTCCCTGTAAAGGAGTTCAACCTAACTTGACTCTAGATTTAATAGGGACATTCCCAAAAATAGTAGAAAGAGATTAGTATAAGTTACTAACCAAAGATAAGAGCGTCCAAACTTTTGTTGGGCATGTACTCGTAGATGAGCATCTTTTCCTCTCTGTCAACACAACACCCAAATAATCTAACCAGATTTCGATGTTGGAGCTTAGAAATCACCACCACTTCATTCACAAATTCTTCCAAGCCTTGCCCCGAAGCTTTCGACAATCTCTTCACTGCTATTTCCGTTCCATCATCTAGTATTCCTGCACACAAGATTAAGATCACAAAACTTGGTAGAAAAGAAAATGTCATTTCATCGAACGTGGATTTGTTGGAAATGACCATTAATCATTTACCTTGTAAACCAAACCGAAACCACCTTGGCCTAGCTTTTTTGCGTCATTGAAATTATTCGTGGCAATGGCAAGTTGTTTGAAATTGAATAGTGGCAGCTGCTGGAGTTTAACTCCGATTGAATTTTCTCTATAAATTTTGTGTTTGATATGTTTGCGTTTTTCATTCCTTTCTGAGAGAGAAATCAGAGTTGATACAACTATGAAGTGAGCCAAGTATAAGTATCTTAATTCTTGATTTATGCAACTAGTAAGTCTGATTGAACTTTGTATTTATAATATTAATTATTACTTAATGGAGCCAAGCTGAATAATTTATTTTCAATTGAACCCATGCTTGGACTTCTATGTTTAAACCTAACAAAAGAAAATACATCATTCCAGTTTTATGATATTTACCTCTTTGTTTAGCCATTCTACACCATAAGAAGAGTGCAGAAATTGTAATCACGACTATGCCCGCAATTACTGCTGTAATAACAATGACCTTAGTATGTTTCCCTTTATCTGCAAATCCAGAAACATGGTTAATAAAACATCAACACCAAAAATGCAGATTAATTGACGCAATTTATGGTCAACATTAAGACAAGTTTACCAAGTTCAGAAGATGGTAAACGAATGTAAAGATCGTAAAGATCGACTTCGCTAGTGGAGAATTTCTGCACATCAATCAAATCTCCACTCCAAAACATGCAACCAATGCCAGCATCATACGCATAAGCCACGCACGAGCAGTTTTTTAAGCACTGATCTTTGCAGTCGCCGTTAATTATCGATGACCGGACCGGAAATGCCGGTACTTTCATCGTCTTCAGCTTCAAAAACCCATCATCACCTTGGCCTGCTCCTCCACTGCCATTGTTGTTATCTCTTTGGCACTGCAAAAGGGTAGTCCTAAAACACCCACTACTCCAATTACCTCTACTCCATTCCTCTATATTCCTAGGCTTAAACCCCTTTAAGCAACTGCAAATGGGTCGTTTCGATGAATCGCATATTCCAAATGCTCCACAGTATCCATAAACATCACAATCTGTTTGATAACTAGAGTACCTGTTTATCCAGTTCCCTTTCCCCGCATCCCATCTCCGTTCAATGAATTTTCCTTGAGAATCTAATTCACAGTATATCAACATAGAGTCATTAGAATATTCATAAGCCATATAAAACGTTTGTTGTTGATTATCTGCAACAACATAAAACCCATCAATATAAACGGCGGTCATAAGTATTGTGCCAAGAAACATATTCCCATTCCATGGACCGGTCCGAAAATAGAGCTGGTCATTCTTCCGAATGATGCCCTCTGGGATGTTGAAAGGTTCAATGCCAAAAGAAAAGTTACCATCAGATGGATCACCAGGGCTTTTCCATGATTTCAGCTCCACTTTACGACCCTTTTTACATCAGTGCTGATCTTCATAGTTTCAATGAAGGCATTAGAAGGATCTTCAAAACTCTCCCATAAGCTGTTTCCTCCATCTTCACCATTACTGAGGATGAGGTTTCCTGAGTCTAAAAGCTGGGCAGTTGTTGTATTAGGAGCTGTATTGGTAACATTTGATGACCAGAGAATCTCAGTTTTGCCATTGAAAACAACAAGGTTGCCATCATCTGATATGTTGAGAATCCCAGAAGAGTCTTTGAGAGGCTTGTTTCTGTTTGCTACCCATGCCACTGTTTGTACGGGGATTTGATTGTACAGTATCCCTACATAACGATTGCTGGAATTAGCAAAGCTGAAGAATCCCAATCGGAAAACACCACTCTGGGAGATTATAAATTCAGGGTCTTTGATGGATTTTGATGATGTTATGGTATCTAAAGCAGTTCCAAACTGCAAATAAAAACAAGATACTAAAGCTAGGAAAACAGAGCAGCTAATAGTTTTTCCCATAATCGCTTCCCGGAACTAGGAACCGATGCTATGATTTATGAATTATATTTGGAATCTTTAAGAATTTATCAATCTTAAGAATTTATCCTAAATGAACTCAACAAATTTTCCCATTATCTTTTTTTCCCCTTTTTTGAAAAGTCTGAATTTGAGATGATGAAATAATGTTTGAGGTCAACTGCAAATGTATACATTAAGATTTCAATTTTCTTCAAGCGATAATCACCTCTTTATTTTCTTTATTCTTTTCTGTCGACTTTTTCTTGCATTGAGTACCCAACAAAATCAACAAGCATGTGTCACCCGATTGATACCAATTTTTTATTTATCTATATTATTATTCAGCTTATTTTTTGAGTCCGTCTCATGAATTAATCTTAAAATATGTTAAGGATAAACTTAAAATCGAAAATAAATTTATAAATAAAAATCAAACATGAGGGGATTTCAAAATGGGATACTAAAATCTCCCAAGTTTCCACTTTCGTATTTGAACCCTATTTTGGTTTCTTCAATAAATCTTTTATAAACCACGTCATAAGTATATAATTATTAATACTAGTGTTCAACAGAGAGAAGTAAAGGAGGAGAGGTGGGGGAGATAAGTGGGCTGGTTCACCTTCTATAAAAATTGACTTTTTGTAGTAAAAGAATGAAGGGTCTGGTTTTGATATGATGTAAAGACATTTCGTGGCAGCTGCAACTGTTTTTTTTTATTTTCAAATACGTAATCTCATTTTGGCTTATGGGAATTTTCTTGAAATGTCAATTATTTTTTCTTTTTATTTTTCAAATAATCCATTCAAAGATAAGATAATAATAGAGAATCAAATGTCGAACAAAGGTGGAATCAGTACAATATATATATTATTTGTTGACTCTTACTGTAAAGGTTACTGGGTTATCCGAAGATTATAGTCTGCAAGCAATGTAAATTAGTATTTTATTTTAATAAAAATAATTGTCATTACATCACATATTGGGTTGACCACTCAACACTATATTTTGATTTATAAATTAATTAATTTTTTGACTCTAGTATTTTTCTTTTATCACAATGTCTATTTGTGTAAGTTGCGAAAAATTTAGTAATTTTAAAAATTTAATCGTATAGGCTATATTTTGTTAATTTCAAAATATTATGCAATAAATATATTATCATATATGTAATACCGCGCGTTAATTTATTATTTTCACGTAATACTCACAAAAAAAATATGTTTTATATTAGTTAATAGAGTTAACGACTATTGTTTAAGTCAGAATTAAGATTTCAAAATTCGAAAAGTGTAGAGACTAAATATGATCAATTTGGAGGATAGAATTTGGCCTAATATATTTAACTATTACTGTTTGGGTCAGAAGTTTCAAAATTTTAAAATTACATAAACTAAAATTGACCTTAATTAAATAGAACATTATTTCAGCACACATACACATTAATCTAGGTCTGCTTGATAAAACGTTGAAAAAATTTAATCAACTGAAAATTAATGTTTTCAGCAACTTAATTATTTAATCACCTTTGATAACCTACAATGAAAACTACTAGATAGAATTTTTCAATAAAAAAAGTAGAAAATATTTAGTAAATACTTATCACTTAATATAGAATAAATTGAATTGTTTATTGTATTTTATTTAAGATTATATTAACTTTTATCAAACAATATAATTATATTTAATATTTAATTTTAAATAATATATAAAATAAATTTTATAACTTAAATTCGACACTTAACGGATTGAGTCAATCCCTTAAGAAAAATAAAATAATATATTTATTTCTTTAAATGTTTCATGTATATATTTGAACCATAATCAAAGTTTGATGTGTATAATTGCATCAAATCAAAGTTCATGTATCATGCATATTAGATCAAAGTTTATGTGTAGTTTTGAGATTTATCCCTTTTTTATATGAATCTTACAAATAAGAATATTTGTTTAGCTACAAATGTTGGACGGAGTGATAAGAAGTTAAATCAGGGGGAAGTCAGAAAATCTTTTTGGGGATAGAATTAAGTTATATATTTTGGTGAGAGATAAAATACAATTTCACCATTTTAATAACTTATATATTTATAATTTTAAAGGACAAAATCAAAATTTTAAAATTTTTTGGGTCCAAGGAGGTTGTTGATATTAATCTTTAATTTATTATTATTGTTCATACCAATTTTTAATTTATTGTTGATATTAATCTTTTCATACGATATTTTATGATCAACTCATGATGACACAGACTAATAATAAAAATAAAGCAAAAATTGGTATGAAGAGGGTGATATATGCTAGTTGATTTTGTTGGTACTCCAATCCCATGCAAGGAAAAGTCGACAGCAAAACAAAGAAAATAAAGAGGTGAAACTTCAAATGTTGATTTGAAAAATTGCATCTATTATTTGACCTACGAAATTTGTTATTGACCTAAATGTTTCATTTTTTCCAAGTGGAAGTCCAAAGTGACAGCTGTGAAAAAATAATAATATTTTAAAAATATAAAAATTATTTAAAATATATAAAACATAAATTTTTTTAAGATTTATGTCCATCAATTGAAATAAATATAGAATAGAGTCACATTGTTATTTCTATGTTTATAAAACAAGCCATGACTGAGTTTATTTTCAAGAAAATTTGATGAAGCTCAAAATGAGACAACAAATAATAAATTTTCAGAGAAAATGACCTCAAAAGAGGGAAGTAGTTAGAATTATTACTCTTATGTTTGTAAAGATTTGAAAGCCCCAAATGCATGGTGTCATAATCTTTCCTTTTCTGTAATTTTCTTTCTTTCTTCTTCTTTTCTTTAGCATGCCCTCTGAAATTCATGCCCCTCTAATAAAATGAGTAAATGCTGCACCAGCTCCAATTTACAACAAAGAAAGCATCTCAAATCTTTATCAGTATTGTAAACACTCCAAATAATTATTTTGCATCTTTATCACCCATCAAGTTTTGTAAGAGTTACACCATTAAGTGAACCCCTATCTTCAACATCATGGCTCATTAGTGGTGCTTGAGTGAAAGTAGGTTGTTTTGAAGTATTAAGATCTGAAATCTCACTATTAAGCATTGAAACAACAATAGACATGGTTGGTCTATCTTTAGTATATCCTTGAACGCATAGCAATCCAACATATATGCATCTCCATATCCCTTTCTCATTCTTTGAATCTGATTCGGATTCTGAAATCACCATGTCTACTAAACCCCAAATATTGCCTTCATTCCATAGTTTCCACGCCTGTAAACAGAAAACAACTGTCTAAATTAATTTGCATCTCAAATCTTTATCAGTATTGTAAACACTCCAAATAATTAATTTGCATCTTTATCACTTTTGTAAGAGTTACATCATTGAGTGAACCCCTATCTTCAACATCATGGCTCATTAGTGGTGCTTGAGTGAAAATAGGGTGTTTTGAAATATTAAGATTTAAAATCTCACTATTAAGCATTGAAACAACAATAGACACAGTTGGTCTATCTTTAGTATATTCTTGAACGCATAGAATCCAACATATATGCATCTCCATATCTCTTTCTCATTCTTTGAATCTGATTAGGACTCTGAAATCATCATGTCTACTAAACCCCAAATATTGCCTTCATTCCATAGTTTCACGCTTTGTAAGCAGAAAACAACTATCTAAGTTAATGCTGAAATTATCTAGCCTAGCTTGACTCAAAATTTTAATCTCAAAGTTTTCATAGAGTTTCATTAGCTCTATTCGAAAAAAGGATTCAACTGTTCGAACTTTTTTGATTATGCTTGTTTTACCTGAGTCTATAACGAGCTTCTTTCTATGCTTAACTTCAAACTCGATTATTTATAATCAAACTCGGTTCATAAGACTTGGTAGAAAGAAAAATGTCATTTCATCGATAATGTATTTGCTGGAAATCACCATTGTTTATTAGTTATTACTCTGAAAACCGGACCGAACCCATCTTGCCTTGGCTTTTTTGCGTGATGGAAGTTGTTTTTCTTTTTTCTTTTTTTTTTTGTTTTCAGTAATTTTCTTTCTTTCTTCTTCCTTTTCTTTTTGCATGCCCTTTGAAATTCACGCCCTTCTCATAAAATGAGCAAATGAAGCACCAACTCCAATAATCAAAATAAATATTTAGCATCTCAAATTTGAGCATTGAGGTTTATGAAAATGGTTGATTTTGGTTCTATATTGCTCAAGATAAAAGGAATGAAGGGTAGGATCTCTTTTCCTCGAAAATTGGATACTCTTTTGAAATTTAGGTAATGAGTGAATTTTTTTGGTGAAGGATCGAACGGTTCACTTTTCATAGCTTCGGTGGGAGACAAATTGGCTTAATGTTGTCACATACCAAATTCACTCTAAAATGGTACAAATAAAATGGAAACAAAAAGATTTTTCAAATAAAAAGACAAAAATAAATCAAAACAAAATATAAAAATAAACTTCAGTATTGTTAATTTGCATCTTCAACGGCCCTTAAGCTTTGTAAGAGTTACATCATTAAGTGAATCCGTATGTTTAACATCTTGGATTATTTGTGGTGCTTGAATGAAAGCAGGTTGTTTTGGAGTGTTAAGATCTGAAATCTCACTATTAAGCATTGAAACAACAATAGACATAGTTGGCCTATCAAGAGCATATTCTTGAACGCATAGCAAACCAACATTTATGCATCTCCGTATCTCTTTCTCATTCTTTGAATCTGATTCGGACTCTGAAATCACTTTGTCTACTAAGTTCCAAATATTGCCTTCATTCCATAATTTCCATGCCTGAAAAAAAAAAAAAACCAACTTAGTCTAAATTAATGCTGAAATTATCTAGCCTAGCTTGACTCAAAATTTTAATCTCAAGCTTTAATAGAGTTTGATTAGCTCTATTCGACTTAAAGATTGAACTGTTCAAACTTTTTTGATTAGGCTTGTTTTACCTAAGTCTACAATAGGCTTCATTCCTATGCTTAACTTCAAACTCGATTATTTGTAATTAAGTTCAAGTTTGAATTGAAAATTTTCAATATTAATTAAGGTTATAAAGTCTTGTAACCTACTCGATTCAAGCATTAAGATTCTCAAATTTTCTCAAATGATTGGTCGACTCAATAATTACTAAACCAAATTCAAGTTTTCTTGAACCAAACCCGAATAGCTCACAAATGCAACATCTTACACCTAATTCCATCCAACAACATTTCTAATTATCTTATAAACTTACATATCCCAAGAAGCCAAAATCATCCTTATTGTAAAAGCTTATGTTTCTTCTTCCGCTAATAATCTCCAGCAGTAGAACACCATAGCTGAACACATCTGATTTCTCTGAAAATTGCCCTTGCATTGCATATTCGGGAGACATATAACCACTGTAATTTAACATAAAAAAAACAATTATAAACCTTAATTTTAATTTGTCTACAACCCGACATAAATTAAGAATAAATAATTTAAAGTTAACTATAAAAATATAAAAATATAATTTTAATATTTTACTTATAAACACATAAAAGGAGTCCACAAACCAAACAAAGTTGAAATCAATTCAAGTTTGAACGTGAATTTCCTTTAAGCATCGAACCCGACCATAGACATACCTATACCATATTTTATCAAAAAAATGTATAAAAGGAAATGCCATGGAAAAAGTTCAACTTACTAAGTTCCAACAACCCTTTTAGTGTTGGCTTGATTTTCGTCACTCCGAAAATCCTGGCCATCCCAAAATCTGAAATTTTTGGATTTAAATTTTGGTCAAGTAAAACATTACTTGCTTTTAAATCTCTATGTATAATCCTCAATCTTGAATCTCTATGAAGATAAAGCAATCCTCGGCTGATCCCTTCAATAATGTTGCACAGTTGCGTTTTCTCCAATCCAAAAACTTTGTTTAACAGGATCTGTAACAAAATTTACCACCAAAATTAATAATTAATTCCTATAATTGAGGATCTAAACTAAAACCAGCATTTTATTTTTATCATATTGTATTCATTATGATTGTAGCATAATTGAAGTTATGTCAATCAATTGAAATAAATATTAAAATGCGGAAAGAGTCAAAACTTACTGCTGCCACTATTATTTAAATCCTAGAGTATAGACCAACTCCTATTAAAAATATATAATTTTCCTTATAAAATAGATTCAAAAAAGAGAGAGAGAGAAAATTCAAAGAAAAAGTGAAAATTCAGAAAAAAAATGCAGACAGCACAGAATTGAATATATATAGTAATTTTACTTAATAAACTTGAATGTTATTCTATTTTCTTTTGAAATTTCGTTTTTTCGGAATAAAAAAGGAAATATTTATAAAAAAAGCAAAATAAGTTAGAAAAATAGTTTATGGTGATGCAAACATTTTTTTACTTAAATATATATAAAACATATTATATATGTATACATATATATTGTAGCTAGCTTAGCTAGGTTATACAATTCATATATTGTAAGACACTAACGTTTATTTTTAGCAATAAATATAATATATAATTAGATTTAAGTTGATAGGGCCACTTAAAAGTCAAAATTTATATCCCAAATTTAACTTATATGGATTGGATATATCTAAGTCAAACTTATCAAATTAGGCAGTCACTAAAACATACCCATGACTAGTGAATTGAATGGTAAGAATTTAAATGCCTCTTAAACAAAGTTTTTAATTTAAATTTTGGGAATAGAACCATCAATCTTTTAGCAATTCAACTTAATTTAACTTTAAATTTAATCGGAGTTTAATATGATTATCAAATGTAGTTTGAATAAATTATTAACCAAATAGAAAAGCATCCAAACTTTTATTGGGCATGAACTCATAGACGAGCATCTTCTCTTCTGCTTCAACACAGCACCCAAATAATCTAACCAGATTTCGATGTTGGAGCTTTGAAATAACCACCACTTCGTTCATAAATTCTTCCAATCCTTGCCCCGAAGCTTTCGACAATCTCTTCACTGCTATTTCTTTTCCATCATCTAATGTTCCCTGCAATCAGAATTCAGATCACAATACTTGATTGAGAAAAAAAAATGTCATTTCATTGACTCTGGATTCACCGGAAATAGCTATTATTTATTACCTTGTAAACTGGACCAAAACCACCCTGCCCTAGCTTTTTTGTGGGATGGAAATTGTTGGTCGCGGTGGCAAGTTCTTCGAAATTGAATAGTGGAAGCTGCTGGAGTTTAACGCCGATTGAACTTTCTCCAACATTTTCACTATAAGATTTGTTTTTGATCTGTTTGTGTCTTTTATTCCTTCCTGTGGTAGAAATCAAAGAAGCAATGAGTTGAAGGCTACATAATTGTAGTTACCGCTATGCCCACAATTACTGTTGTAATAATAATAACGATATTGTTGTCAATGCAAGAAGATAGGTTCGTTAAAATATATTATTTTTTTATTTATTAATTTTAGGTATTGTTACAAATTTATCAGATGTTGTTCTCTTAAAGTGATTACATCTTTCTTATAAAAAAAAAGTGACTACATAAATTAAATAAATAGAGACGACAATTTACCTCTTTGTTTAGCCATCCCACACCATAGGAAGAGTGCAGAAATTGTAATAACCACTATGCCCGCAATTACTGTTGTAATCGCAATGACCTTAGTACTTTTGCCTTTATCTGCAATTTCAGACACTTGGTTAATAATACTTGGGTAATTAACGCAATTTACCAAACATGGTCAACATGAAGACAAGGTTACCAAGTTCCGAAGATGACAGACGAATGTAAAGATCGACTCCGCGAGTGGGGAATTTCTGGACATCAATCAAATCTCCACTCCATAACATGCAACCAATACCAGCATCATACGCATAAGCCACGCACGAACAATTCTTCATGCATTGATCTTTGCATTCGCCGTTAATTATTGATGACCGGTCTGGAAAAGCCGGTGCTTTCATCGTCTTCAGCTTCAAAAACCCATCATCACTTTGGCCTGCTCCTCCACTGCCATTGTTGTTCTCTCTTTGGCACAGCAAAGGGGTAGTCCTAAAACACCCACTACTCCAATTACCTCTAACCCATTCCTCTGCATTCCTAGGCTTAAATCCCTTTGAGCAACTGCAAATGGGTCGTTTTGTTCGATCGCAGATTCCGAATGCCCCACACTTTCCATAAAAATCACAATCTGTTTGAAGAATTTGGTAACTGTTTATCCAGTCCCCTTTCCCCGCATCCCAATTTCGTCCAACGAATCTTCCTTCATAATCTAATTCATAGTATATCAACATAGACTTATTAGAATATTCGTAAGTTTCATAATAACTTTTTTCCTTCATCATCTGCAACTACATAAAACCCATCAAGATAAACGGTATTCATTTCTATTAAACCAATATAAATATGGCCATTCCATGGGCCAGTCCGAAAATATATCTGGTTATTGTTCCGAATGACACCCTCTGGGATGTTGAAAGGTTCAAGGCCTTGAGTAAAGTTACCGTCAGATGGATCATCAGGGCCTTTCCATGATCTCGCATGCACCTTACGACCCGTTTTTAAATCAACGCCCATCTTCATAGTTTGAAGGAATGCATTAGAAGGGTGTTGAAAACTCTCCCATAAGATGCTGCTTCCTCCATTGTCGCCGTTATTGAGGACAAGGTTTCCAGAGTCTAAAAGCTGTGCAGTTGTTGCATTAGGAACCAGATTCGTAACATTTGTTGACCAAAGAATCTCAGCTTTTCCATTGGAAACAACGAGGTTGCCATCATCTGATATGGTGAGAATCCCAGACGAGTCTTTGAGAGGCCTGTTTCTATTTGCCACCCATACAACAGTTTGTACGGGGATTTGGTTGTACAATATCCCTACATAACGATTGGTGGAGTTAGCCAAGCTGAAGAATCCCAATCGGAAAACTCCCACCCTGTGAGATTATAACACCAGGATCTTTGATGGATTCAGATGCTCTTATAGTGTCTGAAGCAGTGCCAAACTGAAGCTGCAAGTAAAAACAAGATATTAAAGCTGGTAAAAGGCAGCTACTAATAGTTTTACCCATGAAGTTCTTGAAGTGCAGACCCCGGAGGTGAGGCTATGATTTATAAATGATTTTTGAGGAATCAAATTCATGAATGGTCCCTGACCTTTAACCTTAAATAAACTTAACTCTATTTTTTATTTCCTTTTCATTTTATGGTCCCTTATTGGCTTCTGGAAATTCTACTGGAATACCAAAATTCAACTCTGATGTATATTTGTAAAATTATAATTGAATAGAGCATTATTGAGCAAAGACAAAAAGTCTTTGTACTTTGATATGACAAGTTGGAATCATTGGCTATTCCAATCTAACAAGTAGACCTGTCCAGCTAGACCTGACTAAGTACACAGTCAATCTAAGTTTAAATATTTCCTTAGTCTTTTTTTTATTATAAAATCTATATTTGTTTAATTTCATGTTATATGTAAAATTACATCAAAATTGGAATATGTTAAAAAGTATATTTATTTGTTTAATAAAAAAATTCAACCATTAAAAATATATAAAACTGTATTCTCAAATAACATATATATCAAATTAATTGAAAACTTAATGTGAATAATAAAAATATTACTAAATCAAAATGCAATTTGTTAAATAAAATTTGTATAAATACAGTGGCGAATCCAGGGGGGCTGGCATGGCCTCGGCCCCCCTAAAAGGTAAAATTTTCATTTAAGTCCTTCAAATTTTTTAAAAATTTTAAATTAGTAAAGGTAAAATTACACTTTGGTCCCCCCTAAAATTATAAAAATTTGATTTAATCCTTTACAAATTAGAAAGATATAAACTATAAAAATTAAAATTTCATCCGCCCCTAAAATTGTCACAAGCCATACCTGTATAAAAATATAAAATTAATACAACATTATAATGTATTCAACCTATTATTTGAAATATTACAAATTTAAATTCAAAGTAAAATTTAAGTAGTCATATAAATTAGCTTTATTTTGTTTTTACCGACCAATATAATCCAATGCATTGATTGAAATAGGTTAGAAATGGAAGAGCGTTTTCGATATGTATATGGGTTAATATCCATTCCATTTTTTTTTCATATAATGATTACCGCTACTCAAATGTGTAAAATACATGTAAACCCCATCTATTAAATCCAAACGAGGGGAGGAATAGATTAAATTATCTAAAAAGGTTCATTTCCAAATATATTTATAGAAATGGGCCGATTACACCATTATTTACCGAAAATAGCCACTTTTTGCAAAACGCGTCTACGTGGCCGCGTTTAAGGGGGAAATTGCCGATAAAAGCGCTCCAAGGGCGTTTTTGCCACATCAACCAAAATGCTTCCACGTCAGCGTTTCTTTGTCACGTGGCAAAAACGCCCCTTGGGGCGCGCGCTTTGTCTCGTGTTTTTATATGTTAGGATATTTGCATATTTAGTCTCTAGGATTTTTAGGGTTAGGTTTTGCCAAAAATAAGTTAGAGTTTAGTGTTTAGGTTTTTGTTAAAATAAGTTAAGGCTTAGAGTTTTAGTAGATTTTAAAAATAAATTAGGATTTAGTGTTATTTTATAAAAATAATTTAAATTAAGGTTTAGGGTTGTTAAATAAATTAAGTAAATTAGGGTTTTAGGGTTTTAAATAAATTAAGTTAGGGTTTTAAATTTAGGGTTTTTAAATAAATTAAATAAATTAGTCTTTTAAATAAGTTAAATTAGGGTTTATGGTTTTAGATAAATTAAGTAAATTAGGGTTCTAAAGTTTTAAATAAATTAAATTAGGGTGTAGGGTTTAGGGTTAAATTTAATTAAATTAGGGTTTAGTTTTTTAAAAATAACATTGTGTTTATTTTTTTAACAAAATTGACTATTTTGTATCTGAAAAAATAATTTTGAGAAGATATTTACGAACAAATAGAGTAAAAACGCTTCAAGCGAGGATGCATGTCAAGAAAATTACGTAAAAGCTCCACGTGGACGCTCTTTTCTACATTAGTTCCTGCAAAAATATTTTTGAGAAGACGTTTTTGAACAAATAGTGTCAAAAGCGCTTCAAGCGAGATGATGCATCACAAGCAAAATTACGAAAAAAAGTTACCGCTGGACGCTCTTTTTCTACAATAGTTCATGAAAAAATAATTTTGAGATGACATTTCTAAACAAATAGTGTCAAAAACGCTTCAAGCAGGATGCACTGCCAGCAAAATTACAGAAAAAAGCTCCCACCTGGACGCTCTTTTTCTACTGTAGTTCATGATTGGCCTTAGGCTATAAACGAGGCAAATTTCATTCTCAGGATGCATAAGTTACAACAAGTAAAATTAGAGAGGCTAAGCAGAATAGAAATTGAAGATGAGTGAACGTATTAGTGCTGTTTTTTACTATGATGGTGAGGTCCGTAACACCGAGAACGACGTTGTTTTTTTATCAGAGAACACAGCGCGAATGGTTTTTAACCAGAGTATAGATTTTATAGAATTTCGTAAAAGAATTAGGCGCAAAATCTTCGGAACGACGCCAAGTAGGGTTTTTTCTATTAAGTATCGATTTTGTGCTTCGATTGATCCCGTGATATATGACTCATTTGATATTAAAGGTGTTCGTAGCTTTGAGGCGATGGTGCAGACTCATCTTGCTAGTGGATCACCCTATCTTGAGTTATATGTTCAATTTTCATCGCCAAATGAAACATTTGCGACTTCAACATCAACTGCTGTTCGAGAGGAATACACGACCCCTAGCCGACACTCCGTTAGTGGGAGGCAGAACACGGAAGCGCCCATGTTTGGTGGCAATATGGAAAACACAACTCCTGCATGACACTCGGTTAGTGGATGGGACATGCACATCGGTGGGTCAATGTTCGATGTTGGAAATATGTATTGAGGAATGAAATCAAGTTCTAGTGGTTGGCAATCCACATCTGATTGGGGACGTTACGAAACGTCCACAAGAAGGGATGATGTACTCTCTACGACGTCAACCAGCGAGGGGACCTCGTATATTGCAAATGACGGTGGGTTGGATGATGAGTCCGATGTGGATCCACCTCGAGAAAGCGGCCCGATGGTGTATATAACATCCCGGTTTGGACCCTAGTCGAACAGTGGTTTGAGACTACAAATCCGAGGTCGTAATGATAATTTAATATTATTTTCTCGTGTGAATGGTATGTGACTTAGTCTCAGGTGGAAAATGCGTGTGATAATTTGATCGCTTGTGTGCCGAATTAAGAGAAAGGGCTTAATTGCATAGAGTGTAAAATGCTGTGTGCTGATTTGTGAGTACTTAAGTGTTGTGGCTTTGTAAAGATGGAGGCCTTATATGGCAAATAAGCCATCATTGAGTTAGTGGATGGTGGAATGTCATGATAACCATTATATATGTTTGTCTTATATGATTATTAAATGGGTAAATGGGTAATTAAATAATTATGTTATTAGTTAATAAAACAAACAAGTATGATAGTGGATTTTATTCATCCATCTATCACTGAAAATTTTAAAGAAAAGAAAGAACAAAAGCTTTCAAATTTTCGGCACATACAAGCTTAAATTCAAGGTTAGTTTTTGATCCGTTTTTGATAATTTCTATGTTTGAATAATCGTTGCTTCATGCTCTAGCTAACCCATGTTGTAATTTTGTGAATTGATGACATTTTTGTGATGAGTCAATGATGAACATTTGAGCTATGTGCTAGTTGATAGTAAAATATGAGAACTTGGTGTTGGATTAAAATAGTTTGTATTGAGATTTTTAGTGAAATTGAGTATTTTGGGCTTAATTGAGAAAATAAGAAATTGGAGGATTAAAATGTGAAACAAATGAAATGTATAGGCTGGTCATTTGAATCATGTTTGGGACTTGTAAGTAGCCATAAGATGTGGCTAGATATGTGCTAGTTTTAGCAAGAATGGTTTTGGTATATGTGATGCATCTTTTGGTATGGATTATGAGTTGAGAAATTGACTTATGAATGGTAACTTTGTGTTGGTAAAATGCTAGTATGAATTAGTGAAATTGAAAAAGGATAATGTTTGTAATGAATGAATTATGCTTGTGATGATATGAGTTTTAGTCTTTGAAATTGTCATAGTTGAAATTGGTATTGAATGCATGGTTTGAATGACTATTTTGGTATGTTTTTGGTGGTAATAAGTGCATGAGATGTCTTGGTTAATATGGCTTGTAGGTTTGACCCTTATGGGTGGCATTTTGGCCTTGTAAATGGCCTATAATGTCACACGGTGAGGGCTGGCGTGCCCTAAAGACCGTTGGTGAATTAGCGAGAATGTAAGCTTAGTATCACACACGGCCTTGACACGGGGGTGTCGGCTAAGCCGTGGTGTACAAGTCGAGAGCTAGCTAAGAGTACACACCATGGCATACAGGCGTGCTTGGTGGCCGTGGTGAGGAAGTCAGTATATGGCTTAGTAGCACACGGCCATGGCACACAGGCGTGCCTAGTGATCGTGTTAGTATAGTCAGTATGTGGACACGGAAGGACACATGGGGGTGTCTAGAAGCCGTGGAGGGCACACGGTCTCCTCTCACGGCGTGTATCCCCTGAATCTTAGAAAAATTTTAAATGCTCGAGAATTTACGTGTGTGTTGGTTTAGTCCCGACCCTCTTTAGCATATGAATTAGGTCTCGTAGACCTTGATAAAGGACACCATGATTGTAATTGAATGTGATTGAAGATGATTGACTTTGTGTCGTAAATTCTAGATGTTAAATGTTCCGATTGATCGATAATACCTCTTAACCTCGTTTTCTTGATGGCTCGGGTTAGGGGTGTTACATTTTATTGGTATCGAGCTACTGATTTAGTCGATTCTCGGGCTAACGTAGCGCGTGTGAGTCTAGCTATACATGCCATATTATGAAATTACGATAGTGTGATGAATTCGGCGGTTGAAAAATGTGTTTTCATATAGTAATGGATCCCGTCGAAGCGATTGTTGACGATGTAGAAAGCAATGCGCGCTGCTCCCGCTCAAGGGACAAGCATGGCAAACCATATCTAGGCCGAATGAAAGTAGTGAGAAGGAGAGGCTAAGCAAGCCTTCTTCCGTATGATGAGTGAATGGTTTACGGAGTTCGTTCGAACGAATCCGACTGCTCCACAACCTCCACCCCACAAGTACCTGTTGTGCCACAAGTTGTAGATCTGATCAGATTGAATAAACCACCTGTAAATAAGATTCGAAAATACGGGGCCGAAGAGTTTAGGGCCATATCGATGGCGATCTTTGGCGAGCGAGTTTTGGCTCGAGAATACAATCGAGTATTTGATGAGATGTCGTTGAATCCTGATGAGTGCATTAAGTGTGCAGTTTCCTTGTTGAGAGACACGAACTTATAAGCTGGTGGAAAACATTGATATCTGTGGGTTCCGAGAGAGAGAATCACCTAGGACTTCTTTCAAGTTGAGTTGAGAAAAGAAGTATATATCGATCGTTTCATTGATCAGAAGCGTAAAGAGTTTCTAGAATTGAAACAGGTCGTTTGGTATTCACGAGTACTAGCGGGAATTCGTAAGATTGAGTCAATACGCGAGAAAGTGTTTTTGACCGAAGCTACTATGTGCAAACATTTCATAGAAGGATTGAATGAAAACATTAATGTTTAGAATGAAAGACCGAGTAATGTGACTGGCTAGAGGTAGACCACCCGAAACACACGAGAAATGTGGCGATAATCGAGAGGGACAACCGAAATCAATTTGTGAGGTTGGAGGCGAGAGCTCTTGCGAGCCTATGCTATCACGTGCGAGAGGAAGCATCATCTTGAGGCGTTATCACCGGTACTTTCACTTTATTTGATCTCGATGTCATTGCATTGATAGATCCGGGATCAACTCATTCCTATGTGTGTATGGATTTAGTATTGAATAAGACTCACTGTTGAGTCATCGAATTTGTGATTAGAGTATCGAACCCCTTAAAGCAAGCGTGTTTTGATGGATAAGGTGTGCAAGAATTGCCCATTGATGTTTCGTGATTTATGTTTTCCGGTCAACTTGATGTTACTACCATTTGATGAATTTGACATAATTTTGGGTATGGATTGGCTTACTTTGCATAATGCCATCGTGAACTGTAAGAGGAAGAGTATTGAATTGAAGATTCAGAATGGTGAGATAGTTCGAATTGAGTCCAGTGATATGAAAGGATTACCAGCTATTGTATCTGCGATGAAAGCTATGAACTATGTGAGAAAAGGTTGTGAAGCTTATTTGGCGTACGTGATTGATACAAATGTGTCGGAAAATAAAGTTGAATTTGCACCTGTGGTTTGTGAGTTTCCAGATGTATTTCCTGAAGAGTTACCGGGATTACCTCCAATTCGAGAAGTGGAATTTGGTATTGAGCTAGTGCCGGGAACTGCTCCTATTTCGATAGCTCCATGCGAATGGCCCCAATCGAATTGAAAGAGTTGAAATCTCGATTGCAAGAATTAACTGACAGAGGATTTGCACGACCAAGTTTCTCACCCTGGGGAGCTCATGTGTTATTTGTAAAAAAGAAAGATGGAACTATGAGAATGTGTATTGATTATCGACAGTTGAACAAAGTGACGATAAAGAACAAATATCCGTTGCCTCGTATTGACGATTTGTTTGATCAGTTCAAAGGAGCTACCGTGTTTTCAAAGATAGACTTGAGATCTAGTTATTATCAGTTGAGAGTTAAAGAATCTAATGTGCCGAAAACTGCTTTTAAAACGAGGTATGTACATTATAAATTCTTAGTGATGCCTTTCGGACTAACCAATGCTCCTGCAGTGTTTGTGGATCTGATGAATCGGATATTCAGACCGTATTTGGATCGCTTTGTTGTGGTGTTTATTGATGATATTTTGATCTATTCGTGTGATGAGGCCTTGACATCTTTGAGCATTTGAGAATCGTACTACAAACTTTGCATGGCTTGATTGTATGCAAAAGTTTAGCAAATGTGAATTTTGGTTGCATGAGGTCGATTTTTTCTAGGGCATATTGTATCAGCTGTTGAGATATGAGTTGACCCGAGTAAAATCTCTGCTATTTTAGAATAGAAGCCTCCGAGAAATGTGTCTGAAGTCCGTAGTTTTTCTGGGACTAGCGAGGATATTATAGGACGGTTTGTGAAAGGCTTTTCGATGATTGCGACTCCGTTGACAAAGCTATTACTGAGAAAGATGTTAGATTCGAGTGGTGAGGAAAAGTGCAACAAAGTTTTGAAGCAGCTTGAAAGTGTTGTTAACGAAACACCGTTTTGATTCAACCCGAATCGGGCAAAGAGTTTATAGTTTCTGATGATGTATCATTGAATGGTTTGGGTGTGGTAATCGATGCAAGAAGGGAAAGTCATTACTTATGCTTTGAGACGAGTTAAAACCGCATGAAAAGAATTACCCAACGCATGATCTTGAATTGGCATTGCAATTGTGTTCGCATTGAAGATTTGGCGTCATTACTTATTCGGTGAGAAATGTCATATTTATCGCGATCATAAGAGTTTAAAGTATTTGATGACTCGAGAAAGATTTGAATTTGCGATGAGAGAAGATGGTTAGAATTGTTGAAAGACTACGAATTTGCGATAGATTACCACCCATGTAAAGCTAACATTGTAGCTGATGCTTTGAGTCGTAAATCGATATACGCTTTGAGAGCTATGAGTAATCAGATAGATCTGTGTGATGATGATGCGGTTGTGAATTTGAATTGAAAGTAAAATTGTTGTTTTTACAACAAATATGTGATGCTCGAGAAGATTGATAATGAGTTGATAGCAAAAAGAGTTCAGTGTGATTCGGATGCTGTATCAGAATTTCGAGTTGATAGTGATGATTGTTTGAGATTCAGAGATCGGATTTGTGTTCCAAGAAATTCAGAGTTGATTCAAACGATTTTGAATAAAGCTCACAATAGTCATTTGACTGTACATCCGAGGGGTACTAAAATGTATAATGATTTGAAATAGTTCTATTGGTGGCATGGCATGAAAAGAGACATTTCGACTTTGTGTCAAAATGTTTAGTTTGTCGACAAGTCAAGCCCGAACATCAAGTTCCATCACAGTTTGTTACAACCAATTATGATTCCTGAGTGGAAATGGGAGAAAATTACGATGGACTTTGTGCCTGGGTTTGCCCTTATCTTGAGTAAGAAAGATGCAATCTGGGTAATAGTGAATGATTAATGAAATCGGCTCATTTCATTCAGGTAAGAACCGATTATTCTTTAAAAAGTTAAGTTGAATTGTATATTGATGAGGTTGTGAGATTTCACGAAGTACCGCTATCAATTGTGTCGATAGAGATCCGAGATTTACCTCGCGATTTTGGAAGAAATTGCAAGATGCTTTAGGCGCGAAATTACATTTCAAGATCTTGCTTTTCATCCAAATGAAGCGGATGGTCAATTCGAGCGAATCATTGATTCTCGAAGACATCTTTGAGATGTTGCATACTTGAATTTGAAGCACGTGGAAAAACATTTATCATTGATTGAGTTTGCGTATAACAACGTTTTCAATCTAGCATTAAAATGGCACCATATGAGGCTCTTTATGGTCGGAAGTGTCGAACTCCATTATATTGGACCGAGCTGAGTGAGAATAAGATTCATGGGGTTGATCTGATAAAAGAGACTGAGCAAAAAGTGAAAGTAATTCGTGATAGTTTGAAAGCAGCCTCAGATCGTCAAAAGTCTTATGCAGATCTGAAACGAAAAGATATTGAATTTGAGGTCGGTAATAAAGTGTTTTTGAAAGTGTCTCCGTGGAAGAAAATACTCCAATTTGGCCGAAAGGGCAAGCTGAGTCCGAGGTTCATCAGACCGTACGAGATTATTGAACGAGTTGGGCCGGTTGCTTATAGATTGAAATTGCCATCTGAGTTAGAAAAGATTCATAACGTATTTCATGTGTCAATGCTTCGATGGTACAGATCAGATCCGTATCATATGATTGCTTCTATTGAAGTTGAGATTCAGTCAAACTTGTCGTATAGTGAAGAACCGATCCGAATTTTAGCACGAGAGACTAAAGAGTTGAGAAATAAGAAAATTTCCTTAGTGAAAGTATTATGGCACAAACACGGAATTGAAGAGGCTACGTGGGAGCCCAAGAACGTTATGAGAGAGCAACATCCACAACTATTCACTGGTAAGATTTTCGGGGATTGAAAATCCCTTAAGGGGAGAGTTGTAACATCCGGTTTGGACCCTAGTCGGAAGCAAGTGGTTTGAGACCACAAAACCAGAGGTCATAATGATAATTTAATATTATTTTCGTGTGAATGGTATGTGACTTAGTGCTGTGTGAAAATTGCGTGTGATAATTTGTTAGTTTGTGTGCGAATTAAGAGAAAAGGGCTTAATTGCATAGAGTGTAAAATGCTTGTGTGTGCTGATTTGTGAGTACTTAAGTGTTGTGGCTTTGTAAAGATGGAGGCCTTATATGGCAAATAAGCCATCATTGAGTTAGTGGATGGTGGAATGTCATGATAACCATTATATATGTTTGTCTTATATGATTATTAAATGGGTAAATGGGTAATTAAATAATTATGTTATTAGTTAATAAAACAAACAAGTATGATAGTGGATTTTATTCATCCATCTATCAAAGAAAATTTTAAAGAAAAGAAAGAACAAAAGCTTTCAAATTTTCGGCACATGCAAGCTTAAATTCAAAGGCTATTTTTGATCCGTTTTGATAATTTCTACGTTTCGTAATCGTTGTTTCGTGCTCTAGCTACTCCATGTTGTAATTTTGTGAATTGATGACGTTTTTGTGATGAGTCAATGATGAACATTTGAGCTATGTGCTAGTTGATAGTAAAATATGAGAACTTGGTGTTGGATTAAAATAGTTTGTATTGGGATTTTTAGTGAAATTGAGTATTTTGGGCTTAATTGAGAAAATAAGAAATTGGAGTATTAAAATGTGAAACAAATGAAATGTATAGGCTGGTCATTTGAATCATGTTTGGGACTTGTAAGTAGCCATGAGATGTGGCTAGATATGTGCTAGTTTTAGCAAGAATGGTTTTGGTATATGTGATGCATCTTTTGGTATGGATTATGAGTTGAGAAATTGACTTATGAATGGTAACTTTGTGTTGGTAAAATGCTAGTATGAATTAGTGAAATTGAAAAAGGATAATGTTTGGTAATGAATGAATTATGCTTGTGATGATATGAGTTTTAGTCTTTGAAATTGTCATGGTTGAAATTGGTATTAAATGCATGGTTTGAATGACTATTTTGGTATGTTTTTGGTGGTAATAAGTGCATGAGATGTCTTGGTTAATATGGCTTGTAGGTTTGACCCCTATGGGTGGCATTTGGCCTTGTAAATGGCCTATAATGTCACACGGTTGAGGCGCACAAAGCTGCCTAAAGACCGTGGGTGAATTGGCAAAATGTAGCTTAGTATCACACGGCCTTGACACGGGGTGTCGGCTAGTCGTGGTGTACAAGTCGATAGCTTAGCACACGGCCATGGCACGCGGGCGTGCTTGGTGGCCGTGGTGAGGAAGTCAAGATATGGCTTTGTAGCACACGCCATGGCACTGGCGTGCCTAGTGGCGTGTTAATGTAGTAAGTATGTGGACACGAAGGACACGGGGATGTCTAGAAGCCGTAGAGGGCACACGGTCTCTCCCACACGGGCGTGTATCCCTGAATCTTAGAAGAAAATTTTAAATGCTCGAGAATTTACGTGTGTGTTGGTTTAGTCCCGACCCCTCTTTAGCATGTGAATTATGTCTCGTAGACCTTGATAAGGGACACCATGATTGTAATTAAATGTGATTGAAGATGATTGACTTTGTGTCGTAAATTCTAGATGTTAAATGTTACGATTGATCGGTAATACCTCTTAACCTGCTCCGCGATGGTCTCGGGTTAAGGGTGTTCTGATGTAAGTTGCATTATTTTACGAATCGAGCATGTTCTATCCGAACTGAAGGCGTTGAAGAGGTTCGGATAAAGAAGAAGAAGATCCGCGATTCAGGAGTTGTATCGCCTCCAACCACATGCATAATGTCGATATATTGGCAGATGGTGTGTTGGCGTTTCCAGATCTACCACACAGAATCGCGTGGCCGCATGAGGTTCGACATTGGATTCGGGTGATTTGAAAGTTGGTAAGGAGTTTTCCGAAGTAAGGATAGTTTTCTAGGTGCTTTGAAACAATATAGCATCAATCACGGGGTTAACTACGGTGTGGTTAAATCTAAATTCAAGAAGTTTGAGGCCAAGTGTGCGATGCAAGGCGGTATATGTTCATGGAAAATCATGGCTTCTTTTTAGGAAAACAGGCTTGTGGGAGATAAAAAAAGTACAAAGGTCCACATACTGTGTTGCACTGTGTTGTGCTCGTGCTGCAAGATACTGGGTGTTTAGGGTTTTGAATAATAATATTATTACTTAATATTGCATTACGTAACGATGCTTCGTTGTGAGTGTTTCACAAGATCATCCCAAGATGGATTCGGGCATGATAGCTAGCTTAATACTCACGATGTTGAAGGCGAATCCCAAGACTTACGTGTCATGCATAATTGCGTATTCGTAGCCAATTGAGGTACACTCCTCTTCTTGCGCAACGCTTGGATAGCTAAGCAAAAGGCATTTGAAAAGATGCATAGTTGGCGGTGACTTCATATAATGAGGTTTGGCGGTGGTGTCAAAGTCTTTGGAGAGGTATGTCCCGGGTTGTATAACGAGACCTTGAAAGCGGTCCCTACGCACTACTACGACCGATTGCCCGTGGATGCCAAGTGTTCAAGCGTTTGTTACGGAGCTTTAAGCAATGCGGGGACGCATTTGTGTACTTCAAGCCATTGGTACAAATTGACGGTACCTTTATGTATGGTAGATACACCCATCGGCTATTGCTAGCTGTGGCACAGGATGGCGGTGGGAGAATCCTTCCAATTGCGTTTGCAATAACACCGGGAGAGTCAGCTGATGACTGAGATTTCTTTCTTTCTAGGTTAAGGAAGCATGTATGCCCCCAACCTGATATATGCATTATATCAGATCGGGACACTGGAATACTAGCTGCAACTGAGCGACATGGAAGCCTATGGGATCGCACACACCATCGGTATTGTCTAAAGCACGTTGCGTCCAACTACTACGGGTAATATCAGTCTAGGACTGAACGAAAGCAAGTGACCAACATGGGTATTTAATCTCTATTAATATACTTTCGGTTGTAATATTCAATTTATTCTGAATGAAATATTGGTATGTAATTTTCGCTATAAACTTATATTGGTAGGGTATGAGATCAATAAGGACCGTTTTCATGAGATGTTGGGGAATTTGCGTTCAGTTAACGATCAAAGCACAGACTACCTCTGTAACATACCTTTCGAACAGTGGACACAAGTATACGGCAGCGGCCTACGATATGGTCATATGATGACAAACCTGGCTGAATGCATAAATTCTGTTCTAAAAGGAACGCGTCATTTTCCGATAACCTCGATTGTACGAGAGCCATATTTTCGTTTAGCGGCACTATTTTCAAAGCGAGCAGCGAGTTATAAAGGCCAAATGCAGGGAGGCCATGTGTTGTTGCAGAAGGTTTTTCAAAAAATCAACAAGGTGAGGGCGCGGGCCAACACGATGGACAATATGTGTCACGATCGCGACAACCTATGGTTTCGTGTGACGGAGTTTGACAGACCGAGCCAATGTATTACCGGCGGGCAATATCGTGTACACCTGATAAATAGGACTTGCGATCGTGGGACGTTTGATGCACTTCGTTATTCATGCAATTGCGGTTTGTTAGAATCTCGTTTGGATCCCATGAGATATGTCGATGAAGTGTACAAAATAGAAAACATGTACAATGTGTGGAGACACGTATTCCCACCGGTCCTAGATGAATGTAAGTGGCGTCATGTATTGCTTGCTCCGTTGTTGTTTAATGGATAGAGAATTGTATCGCAAAACCAAAAGGTTGACCTTGCTCGAGTATAATACGTAATAATATATATATTCGAAAAAGAACAAACCAACAGAAGTTGTGTGGATGGTGTAGGAACCCAGGTCATACAATTCGATCATGTCCAAACCGAAATAGTTGATAATTACTGTTATGAAACGATGTTGCATTATTTCTATTTAGCCTTATTCAAAAGAACTTATATTTTATTCAAAATATAAAATTAATTTACTATTAAAATATTAAAAACAACTTTTTTTTTATTAAATGAAACAATATAGAAACAAATTCTACAAATATATTAAAAAAATTAATGTATATACCAGTTGGAATCAGTGCCACATGGGGGTGGACGATAATTACGCGCTGGATTCCTTCTTCAGATTTGCTCAGTGGTTGTGGTTGCTCGTGTGAGGTTGTAGTTGCTCCGATTGTGGGTGTTGGGAGGATGACCCACATTTGGTAGAATAAAGAATGTAGAGGAGTTTGCATCACCCACGACGGAGGTGTTTGAATCCCATAAGGCGATGGAGAATAGTAATGAGATGAGTTTCAATGACGGGCGTGCCTCGTCGGCGATCCTGCGCAGCTGATGATGTCATATATATCATCGATTAATTCGAGTCATCGTGAAAGGAGATGCACTTGGGCCATGTATTCCAACTTTGGCATAGGATCGGGAAAAAGGAAACATATAAGGGTTAGGATACATATAAGGGCTAAGATACGCATCTGGCATAATCTGAAGGGGCTGTGATGTGGGTGTCATCGGTTGAGGCATTGGGCTCGGTGATTGTGTGGGCAGCGCTGTTGATGGGCCCGGTGATTGTGTGGGCGCTGTTGATGGGCCCGTGTTGTCATCCCTTCTTATTGGATTTAAATGGCCCTGCCATTCTCTTTCTACACGGATTTTCTGACGCCTCTGCTCTTAGGACAAAGAAATATGGCTTGCCATGGATCTTAAACCATGGCATGTAATCCGAGGTGCACGCTAACTCTGGGACGATGATTGGTTCGCGATCAGGTATATGATCATACCGGTTTTCCCAAATTTCAATATATTCTGACTAGAATACCGGCCAATACGTATTCGTTAGCTGTAAGTCGATTTTGTGCTAGTCATCGAACGCCTTAGGTTCCTCAAGAATCGATTGTAGGAATCCAAATTGTCGCAATACTCTATCCGTCTGGTGCATCTCGACAGTAGCATAGTTGACCAATGGGACCTTAACATGTCAAATGTTCAGATTTTGAAAGAATTCTTCCGGAATTATGACCTGATAAACCATAATTTACACATATTTTAACCCCATGCTTGGCTTGATTTTGGATGAATATTCATTAGATTTGATGAATTCGATGCTCCTAATCTCTTAATTTCATGTTTTATACTTAGGAGGGCTTAGAAAGTTGAAAGAAACGAGAAACAGGCCAAAAAGGGGACGAAATGGGCTCTACATTAGAGACTCACACGGCACAGGCTATCATCCACGGTTGTGTGTTTGAGCAACAACCGAGACACGCCTGGACTATCGACCATGGGGCGATCACACGGCCGTGTGTGGTGGCAGAGATCGACTACGACCAGGGAGGCCACCATGGGCGTGTCACGCAGGCGTGTCCTCGCAGAAATCAAGATGAGTTTCATTCTGAATAGGATACTTGTGGGCCAAAAAGGCATCTCGAAGCCTATATAAACACCCTGGGGGCAACTTAACAAGGGAGCTCGACGGGACGTCGAATAGACGCTGAGTAGAATGAGAAAATACTCCAAGATAGCCGTCAGGGGAACAAGCTTAGGAGAAGGATCTCCATCAAGACGGAGGATCTCCCATCAAGTTCTTTAGAAGTTTTGGGTTTTCTTATGTTTTGTTTGTTTTCCTTTTTATGATGTTTCCCTCTTTTAGTATGAACTAAATCCCTAAATACTGAGGGAGGATGAAACCTAAGGCAGATCTTATTACTATTTGGTTTATGAGATAAATACTTGTGTTTATTCTTAATTGTGAGTTCTTATTCTTGTTTTGATAATTCAGGTTATTGATTCAAGTAGAATGTGCTTATACAGTGGAGCAAAAGTCCCTGTCTAAGAGTAGATCAACACAATTAAGCGGAGTTGATAGCAACTGTAGAGATAGAGGCGATTTAAAATCATTTCGGATTAGGGTCAAACCTAATAAGGGAATCCATAGATCGAGTTAATGCGACAATAGGGTTTTAATTAGAAAGAGATTTCAATTAATCAACCTAGAGTCGGTTGTTAGTAGCCTCGAGAGAGGTATTAATATAATTTAGTGATTTCTACGGATTAAGCCAAGTGAATAAATCGCATGAATCAAAAGTAATAAGTGAAGTCTAGGTGGATTCTTCCTTAGGTATTGCCTATCTCATATAAGTTGTCCAAAAGTATTTTCCCAACTCACTCTCTGCATGCTCATAGTTAGTTAAATTAGTTAGTTAATTTTAGATTAAAAATAAATCCCCTTAATTATTAGGTTAGATAATAAAAAGATAGTTAATACTAGTACTCTTGGTCCTTGAGGATACGATATTCCGAACTCACCACAGCTATACTACTGTTCGATAGGTGCGCTTGTCTTTGTCAAAATAATAGTTAGTTTGAGATCCATCAAGTTTTGGCGCCGTTGTCGGGACTAAGATATTAGGAAAACTAAATTTTATTACTTTAGCCATTTATTTATTTGCAATTTTTTATTTTAACTTTGCTAATTTTTCTTTTTATTTACAGCGGGTAATTCTAGTTTATGACTAGAAGGAACCCGTCAGACCATTACTCTTTGACAAGTAATATTGAAGGTACCGTTCAGAAATCGTAGAGAGATAAGGCGAAGCCTACACAAGACATACAAGAAGAGCAAGAGGACAACACTAACACTCCGAAGAGATGGTCGATAATAATCCGCTACCTCTCGTGGTTGCCGCAAACCCGGTGAATCAAAATCCTCGTTCCTCGTACTATGTATGATTATGCTAAACCTACTTTAACTTGAACCGAGTCGAGTATTGTTAGACTCGCTATTGCTGCGAATAATTTTGAATCTGAAACCTAACACTATACAGATGATTCAAAGAATTTGTTTAGTTTGATGGTTTGCAGGATGATGATCCAAACAATCACTTGGCAAATTTTCTAAAGTTGTGCGACACTTTCAAAATCAATGGCGCTTCGATGATGTCATTCGCCTTCGGGTTGTTTCCCCTTTTCGTTAAGGAACAAAGCTAAATGTTGGTTAAACTCGTTACCATGAGGATCAATCGCTACATGGGAGCAAATGACCGAAAATTTTTGTTAAAATATTTTCACCTGGCTAAAACGGCTAAGTTGAAAAATGATATCTCTTCTTTTGTGTAGATGGATTTAGAAACACTTTACGATGCAAGGGAGAGATACAAGGATCTCATCGAGAAGGTGCCCTCACCATGGGTTACCATTATGGCTACTGAGTTCAAACCTTTTACACATGATGTGAAACCTCGACTAGGCGGTTGATTGATGCATCCGCCATGGTACACTAAACAATAAAACACTTGAGGTCGCTTATGAATTCATTGAAGAGATTTCACTGAATAATTATCAGTGGCAAGTTATGAGAAAAAAGCCAACAAAAGCCGCCAGTGTTTTCAACCTCGACGCAGTAACCATACTATCAAATCAGGTAGAACTTTTAAGTAAGAAAATTGATGGTTTGTATGGTTCTTCGCAGTACATCTAGTGATGCAAGACGATACGAATGGAGGAGGAATGAGCAATACAGAATACCCACCCTACAACCCCGGCATAGAAAGAAAAGCAGATAAACTATATGGGTAATACTTCAGACTTCAAAATAACCCTTATAGTAATACTTACAATCTAGGTTGGAGGAACCACCCAAACTTTTCATAGGGGTGGCCAAGGAAATCAAAGACAACAACCCCCTCCAGCTTTCAACAAAGAACCTTACCCACAAGAGAAGAAAGTTGAACCTTGAGGAGATGCTAACAAAAATTTATCGCGATGTGTCGAAACTCGTTTTCAAAACACCAAAACAACACTTAAAAATTAGCAAGCATCAATTCAATGGCTCGAGAACCAAATAGGTCAGCTTGCTAAGCTGATCCCAGAACGACCACAAGGAAACTTGCCAAGCAACACTGAAACTATCCCAAAGGAGCAAATTCACGCCATTACTGTTCACGATAGTGAAGGGTTAGACGAACCAAAACTGAGGCAAGAGAATGTGGTAGAGGAAGGTAAGGTTGAGGTAAGCCATGATAAACCAAAACCGATAATTGCAGAGTACCAACCTCGTGTGCCATACCCCAATGCGATGAAGAAAGACAACACAGATGAACAATTCGGTAAATTTCTTAAACTTCTAAAGAAATTACATATTAACTTACCGTTTCTTGAATCTCTTTCGCAGATGCGATTTAAGGAAATTTTTAAAGGAGCTTCTCGCAAAACAAATAAGTTAGTTAGGCGCGTCACACGTGGAGTTAAACGCGATTTGCTCATCCTTTACAAAATAAACTACCCAACAAATTAAAAGATCCAGGATTTTTACTATTCCTTGTTTAATTGGTAGTTTAGATGCTAACAATGCCTTGGCGATTTAGGGGCAAGTATTAACATCATGCCTTATAAAATATTTAAGCAACTAGGTCTTGGGAAACCTAAACAAATTAGGATGAGCATTCAACTAGCAGATAAAACTATTAGATTTCCTAGGGAATTGTTGAGGATGTGCTTGTAAAAGTCGATAAATTTATATTCCCAGTTGACTTCGTTGTCCTAGACATGGATGAGGACGAAGAACGCACCTTTAATTTTAGGGGCGACCCTTTTTAGCAAATTGCTAAAACTAGAATTGATGTTGGTACAGTGAGCTCACACTTCGTGTAGGTGATGAAATGATCACTTGTCAAGCTCGTGACTCTGTTAGGATATCTAGTGATCAAGATGATATTACGACTTCACGTTAATGTTAATGAACTTGTGGCTCAACATTCTTTGCAGAAACACCTCGAAAAAACGTGATAGAACCACGATCTAGTTTATATGACACAAACAAAGACAAATCATGAAGAAAGAAGACTACAAATCGATGATCTAGATGAATGGCGGACACACGACAAGTGGAAATAAAAATACACGAGGAACCAAAGCGACTCCATGCCGAGCTTAAAGGAGGAACAAATCACTTCAAGGTTGGGGACCGTGCATCGTTAGATTCAACCGATCCTCGAATTACCACCTCGGAGCTTAAAACAAACGGTGCGACTCCTTTTACGGTACTTAAGGTCTTTCCATACGGAACGGTCGAGGTAACTGATTCTAATTTCGGTACTTTTAAGGTAAATATTACCCGACTCAAACCATATGTTGATAGAATTGATAATAAGAAAAGGAGTTTCGACTCTCAAACCACCATGGTTATGCGAATGATGTGTAAGTCTAGCTTAAGACTTTAAACGAGCACTTTTCGGGAGGCAACCCGAGCACTAACCCCACTAACGCCTATATTTTGAATTTTAGCATCTAACTAAAAACTAACCAAATTTTCAGCGCAGTTTCTCTATCCACACGGCCTTGTACACGGCGTGGCCATGGCCGTGAGGAAACAGGGCAAAACTTATCCCAAAACACGTCGCTGCGATAAACGCCACTACCGCATTTATCTGGCCGTGGTCGTAAATCGAAATCTACGCGGCGTGCGACACGCCGTGGGACTTTTTGAGTCTATTTATTTTTTCTTTTATCTTATTTTCATTTTTAATTTCTTTTCTTTTATCTTTCTCGTCTTTAATTTATATTATTATATTTTGATTTCTTTAATTTAGGTTCAAGGGTCATAACGAACGCACCACACCACCACCAAGTATCCTCCTCACCTTCACCTCTCTCCAACTTTACCGTTTCTTTTCATTGACTCCATCCAAAATTCAGGAAGTTTCACCGCTCTCCTATCTTATGATTTTATTACTATATTGCTATTATCTATCTTTGTACATTGAGGACAATGTACATCTTAAGTGTAGGGGTTAACTACGAGATTATTTGAAAATCCCTAAATTATGTCTTTTCTTAAGTAATTTTCTCATATTACTATTAGAATGAAACTTCTATTAATTTATGATTATCATTGATATGCTTGGATTAAGTCATAGGTAATTGTGCATTGATGGTATAAACTTTAAGACATTAGAGAATCAAACATGATAAGTCTATTTTCGAATTAAAAATCTGCTAGGTTGTTTCCCTAAATTTAAATATTACTTTGAAGTTTGAAATTTGCAAGGTTGACATCAAAAACCATAATTTTTGTGAGATTTTGAGCCTTTAGAGCATACATTTTTCGTGCTCACTTTATTGATTATGAGTGTGTCAACATTGATTTGTTATTCTAGAACTTGCTTCGATTATACATGTCGAGACCACACTTTTGATTTGATATACAGAGATGATAAAGGCACCTAAGATCTAACCCACTTATTCCATAAAAAGCCTACCTTCATAATTAACTCCTAGTGAACCCCTTTGAGACTAATAAACCGTTTATTTACTCACCCATTAATATTAACCCAAAAACCCACTTTGTATTTGTTATCCCCATTTCTCTTGACTACCCTTATATCAAGATTTGATTTGATCGGTTGCTTAACTATTTTCTTTATTTCAGTTGTTAAATTCTATCTTATGATTATTGTAAATACTTGTGCTTATTAAAAAAATGAAGTATATTCATTATTAGTTCTATGTTAGTTGAGCTTATGCGTTAATTTCACATTTTGAGAAGAAGCTCGTGTTATTAGTGATGAATTCTTAATTGTTGTAATTATTTAAGTTTTATTTATTTTTCTAGTTTGGTAATTTATCAATTCAATCTCGATACTAACCCTCTAATTCAGCCTTTATCCACACCTTCAACCCAAGCCCCATTACAGCCCTTTTAAAGACCTTCTGATTTGTGTATCGTCTCATTTTACAATGGTGGAGATTTGATTTTTAGGCAAGCCTATGGGATTAACTTTTCATGTTTGAATTTTTGAGTGCTTAATTTGAACCTTAAACACTTTGAGTGATTTGAGTGAATCCTTAGTGAGGATATCAATTCTTGTTGATTTTGGATCAAAGGTAATTTATTTAGATGAAGGGAGACACCTATATTTTCGTGCTATAAAAATTTATGACTTAAATTGTTTGAATCTTTAGGACTCTTTTAGTTAAATTATCAATGTATGAATTATCTATGAATTATGATGAAACATTATTGATGAGGATTATGAATTGAGGAAGTTAATTCTAATTGTGAGTTGAGAATTTTGCTTGAGGACAAGCAAAATGTAATATCCCGGGTTAGGGCCTATTTTTTGTTTTGACTTTGTTTGCATGTGTCTGGTGTGCTATGTTACTGTTTTGATGTTTTAGGGGCTTAGTGTAAGCTAGAAGTAAGCTTTGAGTAGATGGAAAAATTTCAATTCTAGGCTTAGGGGAGAGGAGTGAAGGAGTGAGGCTTATAGATTTTTATTGGTGAGTTATAGCACGAAGGAGGAGCTGGTGGAGTGGCAAAGTATGCGCCACTTGGAGCTTGTGTTTGGCGTCAATTGCAGGGGGGAGAGGTCTTGAGTTCAAGCTGCGAAAATCCCCCATTTTGGCTTTCATTTTTGACGGCATGGAAGGGAGGAGTTGTAGGCAGTTCAAACTCTGCCTAAGACCAAGTCAAATGCTCAAATGATGGGTGGAGAGTGAATTTAGGAAGGAGACTTGTTCAAAGTGTTTTGAATGAGTGGTTGTGAGTGTATGGTGGAAGTGGCCGGTTGTGGGAGAGTTTTGGGGGGAGTGGACGGCTTGGCTTGTGGGGGAGTGGGAATGCCGAAATTGAATAGGCAATTTTGTGCATTTTTCGGCCAAAAGCAATAGGTAAGCTAAACTTCTTCTTTTGTCAAGCAAAACTCTCTCTTTTGTCCACTTTGAAACCGAAAGTCTAAGCATTTAGTTTGCAGAATTTTGCTTTGTTTTTCTCTCAATTTTCTTGGTAGCCGAATGTTCTCTTCTCTCGTTCTTTCTTTTGTTCGGTTGTGTTGAGCCGAAACTCTAGCCTCCAAAACACTTTCATCAATTCTTTTTCTTTCAAAACCGTAAGTACTCTCTCTATCCATCTTTTATTCTCTTCCCCCTTCAAAACTCTTTAGCCGTTTTCTTCAATTGTTCTTCCCATTCTTGTTGTGCTTGAAACTCTATTCCCATTTCATATCATCTTCTTTTTCCCACTCAAAGCCAGAACCCAAGGGTGTTAAACACCTAAAGCCGAATTCCCTTTTCTTTCTTTTGAAGTTTTGGCCGAATCTCTTTCTCTTCTAGTGGTGTTCTTGTGGTCGAATTTTGGTGTGGTGTTGTTCTAGTCTTGGTTCCAATCGGGTTACTGGGAAGGTAAGCATAGAAGGTCGAATGGCTATTTCTTTTCTCCCGTGCTCTTGTCGATTTTGATTTGGTTAAGAACCGATTGTGGTGATTGGTGAAAGGAGTTAACCTTTTGGCATTGAACCGATTTCTTTAGGGGCATCCGGGATTGGGAGGCGATCAAGTGGAGCCTTCTTTCCTTGTTAACCGCTTGGTAAGTGGTGGTAGAACGCAGTTCTTTTAGTATATTCTTTTAGTTTTCATTAAGTCAAGTTGTTAAAAGATTAACCGTTGTCATTTGTTAGAGGGTGGCCGATTGGTAAGAGGAACCATTGTTGGTTCTGGTTTGGTAGGAAACCAAACCAGCTTGCAAGGTAATGGCTCAATATTAACCCCTTTGGTTTGATAGCTTTGGCCGAATGGTCTAGATTGCTAATCCCTTGGTTGACCGATTTTAGGAGCAGAGTTATCGAGGATTTAGACCCGGTTCTTTGGAGCTAAGGCTTTCGTGTTAGCAGTGTGTAAACTAACACATACATTTAGTAATATGATTAATAACCTAATTACTTATTAAAGTGAAACAATATGATTGATGGATTTGGTACCGATGGGGTATAAGCACGGACACGGGTAAGTCCGTTTTCATTACGAGATCCAGTAGTGATATATGTGATAACATGTTTTATGATGTAAATACCATGAGATGTCATTTGAGCATGTTAGCATGATTGCATGTTTTATATCATTTGCATTAGTATGACATGTGTGGGTGATATGAGAGGAGGGGAATATGATATCAGTGTCTTTGGGACACTGTGTGTCTTTGGGACACGGAGGTTTGGCACCTCCGGTGGTTTGGTACCACGCTTGATTTTGTGACTTGGTCACCGGTGATTTAGTATCACATTTGTGTCTTTGGGACACGAGAGGTTTGGCACCTCATAGCGTCCTCGCCCCGATGGCTTAGCACCACGATGGGTTGGCCCCACGATTGATTATACTGGATTGACGCGGTGATTTGGTATCACCACGATGGGTTGCCCCATCATCGGATTTGTGATTGCGGTCACCGGTGATTTAGTATCACACTGCGTGTCTTTGGGACACAGAGGTTTGGCACCTCATTGCGACTCGCCCTCGTGAGTTAACACCACCGGGTTGGCCCCACTTTGAGATATGGGATCGTCTGCTAGTGATTTGGTATCACGCGATGGGTTGGCCCCATCAATGGATTATTCGTGACTTTGGGTCACCAGTGGTTTGGCACCACACTTATGGATATCGTGACTTTGGGTCACCAGTGGTTTGGCACCACCGCTGGTTTGGTACCACACGGGGTAGAAAGGTGATATGGATGGTTAGGATCGGTGCATTGATTATGTTGCTATGATATGATGTGTGCTAGCATGTTGT
The DNA here is from genome assembly GCA_025698515.1 of Gossypium sturtianum. Classification (NCBI taxonomy): domain Eukaryota; kingdom Viridiplantae; phylum Streptophyta; class Magnoliopsida; order Malvales; family Malvaceae; genus Gossypium; species Gossypium sturtianum. The sequence goes on from CM046943.1 coordinate 153,267,630, forward strand.
ATTATCGGGAGTGGGATTTATGCACTGAGTCTTGCGACTCACCCTCTCCTTTGACATTTCAGGTGACACTTAGGCGCGGACATGGAGTCGGGATGGACTCGAGGTGCTCATGCCATGCTTTAATAAAGATTTGCTCTCAGACTTTACAAAATTTGGTACTTTAGTTTATTTATTACTATTTGGTTTTATTTTGGGTTGTAAATGGCCTTTAAATTTGGTTTTACTACGTTTATGCTTAAAGTAGCTTTCAAATATGCTTTAACAAATTAATTGAGTTAAAATTGCTAAAAACTTGGAAGGACAACGGTTTTCAAAACTATAACGCAATGTGTTTTAAACTTTACCATCGGGTATCACCCTAAAACATTAAAATATGACAAAGCAATCATGCCCAAGATTTCGACAAGTATAAAATATGACAAGGGTTTTTTTTTCATCGAATCTTTAACCTGAAACCTAACCCTTCAAACGCGATTTTCCCGTAACATGCCAGATTCGGTCGTGGTGTGTTGACCGGGTTTGGGGTGTTACAATTGTGGTATCAGAGCCAAGTTCAAAGGCTCGGCTGTGGGCCTGAGGCCCAAAATGTTTTCAAAAGTCTGTTTTAAGTGTTTTGTTTGAAATAAATGGTTTGAAAGGCATGACACCGAAGTCTCGGCACTGCACCCGCCGGTGTAAGTACCCTTACTATTTCTTGTGATTTATTGATGTGATTGGATGATTGCGTGAGTGGATTACTTTAGAAACTGAAATCGATAGGATTACGTGAACTCGCAAAACAAAGCTTCTTTACTATTCATAAGACTTTGCTTTAAAATGATGGAATAAATATCGATGCATAAAACTCCTAAATCGGATCGTAGAGAATTTAGTCATGAGCGCTAGAGGTGGACGTGGTCGTGGGCGAGGTCGTGGTAGGATAACGGTTTACGAACCCGTAGGGTCCGCAGTCGGGTCGAGAAAATGAGATACCGGCATCGCCACCGGTGGAGGTGGTGAGTTTCAAGATCGATGGGGATGACGCAGATGTCACAGGCGATCTTTGCGAGTGTTGGAAAGGGTAGTTGGAGTAGGTGGTGGTGCAAGAGCTAGGAAATCGGTGCTCGAGCGACTTCGCAAACGGGGCTGAATTCTTTCGAGGTGTTTCGGTGTTGCTCAAAGATCTGCTGAGTATTGGCCGGAGGCAACGGAGCGGATCATGGATGATCCGGACTTGATCGCTGAGGAGAAGTGAAGGGCATAGTATCGCTTCTTCGGGATGAGTCATACCGGTGGTGGCTCACGGTTCGGGACGAGTGTGGCAAACAGAGGATCTCGACATGGGATTATTTCGTAGTGCATTTCGAGAAAAAGTACATTGGAGCTAGCTACATCGACGCCAGCAATAAAAGCATTTTGAGGCTAGTCCGAGGGAGTAAGTCTGTTTCCGAGTCACAGGTGAGTTCTTGAAGGTGGCCAGGTATGCTAGGGTATTGTGGCTACCGAACACGAGAGGTGTGTTCGTTTCGAGGATGGTGCGAGAGACGAGTTGAGGTCGCTTGGATTGCTCCTCGCCAGAGCGTGAGTTTCTTTATCTGGTTGAGAAGGCTAAGGTAGCCGAGGTGTTAAGGAGTCCGTGAGGCGGGGCATGGGCAGGAGCGAGCACAAGAGGAGCTTGTGGCCAAGTGGCTAGCAGTGTGGATTATGTTGCAAGGAGCACAGGTTAGTGTATGCAAGCAAGGCCGAGAGGAGGGCGACCTTGCCGGACGTCATAACCGATACGTTCTTGATCTTTGGTTCTCCCTTTATTGCTTTGATTGATGTGGGTTCGACGCATTCTTACATGGCGAGTAGTATAGTAGAGACCATGGACTTAGACTGAATCTACTTCTAGGCGGATGACCTGTAATTAGCCCTCTAGGTCATTCCGTAGTTGTAGATAAGCTGTTTAGAGATGTACCCCTAGAACTCCAAGGGTAGTGTTTCTTTGCTGATCCGATGGAACCGCCATTTGGGAGTTCGATTTGATTCTTAGGATAGACTGGTTGGTTAAGTACCAGTGAAGTTGGATTGCGCGGCTAAGCGCATGGTTCTAAAGACGACCGAGGGTGATGAAGTGGCTATGATAGGTAATAGGAGAGATTACTTATCTAATGTGGTGTGCGCTCTAAAAGCGCGAGAGAAGATGGTGAGAAAGGGTCATGTGAAGCGTATATATGGTTCATGTGTATGCCTTGGAGGCTAAAGAGTCCTTTGTAGAAAAAGTTCGAACAGTTAAGGAATTTGTTGATGTGTTTCGAGAAGAACTTGGGTTTGCCGCCGGATCGTGAGGTAGAGTTCGGGATAGATCTGTTTGCAGGAAGGCTGCGCAAGTGTCTATTGCTCCGTATAGGATGGCGCCAAAGGAATTGGTGGAGCTTAAGGCTCGAGATCCAAGAGTTGTTGGACCGAGGTTTTATCGGGCCAAGTGTTTCACCGTAGTAAGTGCGCCGGTACTCTTTGTTAAGAAGAAAGATGGTACAATGCGAATGTGCATAGATTACGCCAAATTGAATAAGTGACGATCAAAAACAAGTATCCGTTGCCACAGATAGATGACTTGTTTGATCGGTGAAGGTGCAGCGGTATTTTCTAAGATTGACACGAGTGCAGGTATCACCGTTAAAGGTGAAAGAAGCGGATATTCACAAGACAGCGTTTCGGACTCGGTATGGACACTCTACAATTTACGGTAATGCCGTTCGGGTTGACTAACGCGCGGCATTCATGGATATGATGAATAGGGTGTTTCAAATGAATCTGGACCGATTTGTGGTAGTTTTTATTGACGACATCCCGTGTATTCAAACGAGAAGAAGAGCATGATGCGCATTTGCGTGGTAGTGCAGATTTTGAGGAGAAGCGACTTTACGCTAAGTTCGATAAGTGCGAGTTCGGCTTGGAGAAGTGACTTTCTTGGGACATGTAGTGTCGGTGAGGATTAGAGTGGATCTCGGAAAATTGAGGCGATTTTGGATTGGAAACCGCCTAAGTCGATGGTTGAGATTCGGAGTTTTCTAGGTTTGGCAGATACTCACAGAAGGTTTGTAGAGGTTTCTCGTTGATTGCAGCACCAATGACCAAGTTGTTAAGGAAAGAGGTTCCGTTTGTCCGGGCGAGAAAAGCAGGAGAGTTTCGACAAGCTTAAGAAGATTCTAACAGAAGCTCGTTTTGATTCAAACGAGGTGGTAAGGAATTCACGGTTCATCATGCGATGCATCACATACGGGTTGGGTTGTGTCTTTGATGCAGGAAGGTAAGGTTGTGGCTTACGCATCTCGACGGTGAGGCCACATGAGGTCAACTATCCGACGCATACGATCCGGAGTTAGCGGCGGTAGTCTTTGCGTTGAAGATTTGGAGGCACTACTTGTATGCGGAGAGAGATCAATAGTCTACACCGATCATAAGAGTGCGAAGTACCTCTTGACTCGGAAGGATTTGAATTTGCAAGCGTGTGAGATGGGTTGAGTTGCTTAAAGACTACGATCGCTCGATTGAGTATCATCAGGGCAAGGCTAACGTGGTGGCGACGCAGCGTTGAGCCGTAAGGTTATTTCGGACTTAAGAGCGATGTTTGCCCACTTGAGTTTTGTATGGCGGAAGTATTGCAGCGAGTTGCGAGTTAAGCCTACTTGGGTTGGAGCGGCATCGAGAGAAAGCAGATAGAGGATGGGGTTACGAGTGCGCGGAGGTTGCGGTGCAGTGCAGTGGTGGTTTGGAAGGTTACAACTTGTCTAGTGATGGGGTGCTGCGTTTTCAAGGTAAAGCTTTGTATGCCCAAGGATGTTGGTCGAGGCAGAGGATTCTTCAGAGGCACATAGCGACCCTTATGCTATGCATCCTGGAGGTAGTAAGATGTATAGGGATCTCGAGAGAGCAGTTTTGGTGGCACAGTGCGAAGAAAGAAGTGATGAGTTTGTTGGGAAGTGTCGACATGTCGGCCAGTCAAGGTGAACATCGATTGCCGTCGAGGTTGCTTGACTGTGAAGATTCCTCGATGGAAGTGGGAAAGGATAACCATGGATTTAAATCGGTGGGTTCCGCTACGCCAAGCAAGAAGGATTCGATTTGGGTAATTGTGGATCGTCGACTAAATCAGCTCATTTCATTCGGTGAGGTTGACTACTCACTTGAGGTTGGCGAAGGTTGTATGTTTCGTAGATAGTGAGGTTGCACGGTGTGCGAAGTATCGATCATCACGGATAGGGATCCCGATTTACGTCAAGAGTTCTCGAAAGCGTTGCATCAGGCTGCGGTGCGCGGTTGGATTTCAAAGACGGCTTTTCACCCGCATGATCGACGGACAATCGGAAAGGGTTATTCAGATCTTGGAGGATATGCCGAGGGGTTGTGTTCGGATTTGAGAGGTAGTTGGGAGGAGTTTCTACCATTAGATGAGTTTGCCTACAACAACCGTTACTAAGCGATCATCAAGATGGCACCATATGAGGCGTTGTATGGTAGGAAGTGTCGATCACCTACGTGTTGGACGGAATTAGGTGAACGCCGAGTTTTGGGACCCGAGTTGGTTCTTCGAGACCGAAGACAAGGTTAAGTTGATTCGAGCTCGGTTGAAGGAAGCTTGCACCGGCAGAAGTCTTATGCCGATCTTAAGCGGAGAGACATATAGAGTTTTACGTGGGGATCAAGTTTTTCTGAAGGTCTCGCCATGGAAGAAGGTTTTGAGGTTGGAAAGAAAGGCAAGCTAAGTCCGAGGTTTATTGGGCCGTATAAGGTATTGAGGCAGTGGGACCGAGTGGCGTATCGGCTTGAGTTGCCAGTGAGCTAAGTCGAGATCCACGGCGTTTTCCATGTTTCGATGCTCGGCGTTATCGTTCGGATCCATCGCATGTGGTAGCGATGAAGAGATCGAGGTAAATTCAGATTTGACCACGGAGGAAGAACACGTGCGATTTTAGATCGGGATGTGAAGGTTCTGCGTGAGGAAGTCTCGTGCCTTTGGTAAAGGTACTGTGGCGGAATCATGGCGTGGAAGAAGCGGCGTGGGAACCCGATGATATGATGAGACAAGCAATACCCTCAACTCTTTCGATCGAGTAATTTCGGGTCGAAATTATTTTAAGGGGGTAGAAGCTGTAATATCCCGGGTTAGGGGCCTATTTTTTGTTTTGACTTTGTTTGCATGTGTGCAGTGTGCTATGTTCTTTGTTTTGATGTTTTAGGGGCTTAGTGTAAGCTAGAAGTAAGCTCTGAGTAGATGGAAAAATTTTTAATTCTAGGCTTAGGGAGAGGAGTGAAGGAGAGTGAGGCTTATAGATTTTATTGGTGAGTTATAGCACGAAGGAGGAGTGGTGGAGTGGCAAAGTATGCGCCACTTGGAGCTTGTGTTTGGCGTCAATTGCGTGGGGAGAGGTCTTGAGTTCAAGCTGTGAAAATCCCCATTTGGCTTTCATTTTTGACGGCATGGAAGGGAGGAGTTGTAGGCGTTCAAACTCGCCTAAGACCAAGTCAAATGCTCAAATGATGGGTGGAGAGTGAATTTAGGAAGGAGACTTGTTCAAAGTGTTTTGAATGAGTGGTTGTGAGTGTATGGTGGAAGTGGCCGGTTGTGGGAGAGTTTTGGGGAGTGGGCGGCTTGGCTTGTGGGGGAGTGGGAATGCCTGAAATTGAATAGGCAATTTTGTGCATTTTTCGGCCAAAAGCAATAGGTAAGCTAAACTTCTTCTTTTGTCAAGCAAAACTCTCTCTTTTGTCCACTTTGAAACCAGAAAGTCTAAGCATTTAGTTGCCGAATTTTGCTTTGTTTTTCTCTCAATTTTCTTGGTAGCCGAATGTTCTCTTCTCTCGTTCTTTCTTTTGTTCGAGTTGTGTTGAGCGAAACTCTAGCCTCAAAACACTTTCATCAATTCTTTTTCTTTCAAAACCGTAAGTACTCTCTCTATCCATCTTTTATTCTCTTCACCTTCAAAACTCTTTTTAGCCGTTTTCTTCAATTGTTCTTCCCATTCTTGTTGTGCGAAACTCTATTCCCATTTCACATCATCTTCTTTTTCCCACTCAAAGCCGAACCCAAGGGTGTTAAACACCTAAAGCCGAATTCCCTTTTCTTTCTTTTGAAGTTTTGGTTGAATCTCTTTCTCTTCTAGTGGTGTTCTTGTGGTGAATTTTGGTGTGGTGTTGTTCTAGTCTTGGTTCCAATCGGGTTCTGGGAAGGTAAGCATAGGGCGAATGGCTATTTCTTTTCTCCTGTGCTCTTGTCGATTTTGATTTGGTTAAGAACCGATTGTGGTGATTGGTGAAAGGAGTTAACCTTTTGGCATTGAACCGATTTCTTTAGGGGCATCCGGGATTGGGAGGCGATCAAGTGGAGCCTTCTTTCCTTGTTAACCGCTTGGTAAGTGGTGGTAAGAACGAGTTCTTTTAGTATATTCTTTTAGTTTTCATTAAGTCAAGTTGTTAAAAGATTAACCGTTGTCATTTGTTAGAGGGTGGCGATTGGTAAGAGGAACCATTGTTGGTTCGGGTTTGGTAGGAAACCAAACCGATTTGCAAGGTAATGGCTCAATATTAACCCCTTTGGTTTGATAGCTTTGGCCGAATGGTCTAGATTGCTAATCCCTTGGTTGACCGATTTTAGGAGCGAGAGTTATCGAGGGATTTAGGGCCGGTTCTTTGGAGCTAAGGCTTTCGTGTTAGCAGTGTGTAAACTAACACACTTACGTTTAGTAATATGATTAATAACCTAATTACTTATTAAAGTGAAACAATATGATTGATGGATTTGGTACCGATGGGGTATAAGCACGGATACGGGTAAGTCCGTTTCATTACGAGATCTGTAGTGATATATGTGATAACATGTTTTATGATGTAAATACCATGAGATGTCATTTGAGCATGTTAGCATGATTGCATGTTTTATATCATTTGCATTAGTATGACATGTGTGGGTGATATGAGAGAGGGGGAATATGATATCCGTGTCTTTGGGACCTTTGTGTCTTTTGGGACACCGGAGGTTTGGCACCTCCGGTGGTTTGGTACCACGATTGATTTTGTGACTTGGTCACGGTGATTTAGTATCACATTTGTGTCTTTGGGACACGAGGTTTGGCACCTCATAGCGCCTCGTCGGTGGCTTAGCACCCGCGATGGGTTGGCCCCACGATTGATTATACGGGATTGGACGCCGGTGATTTGGTATCACACGATGGGTTTGCCCCATCATTGGATTTGTGATCTTGCGGTCACCGGTGATTTAGTATCACCTGCGTGTCTTTGGGACACCAGAGGTTTGGCACCTCATTGCGACTCGTCCCTGTGGTTAACACCACCGTGGGTTGGCCCCACTTTGAGATATGGGATCGTCTGCTAGTGATTTGGTATCACGCGATGGGTTGGCCCCATCAATGGATTATTCGTGACTTTGGGTCACCAGTGGTTTGGCACCACACTTATGGATATCGTGACTTTGGGTCACGGTGGTTTAGCACCACCCGGTGGTTTGGTACCACACGGGGTAGAAAGGTGATATGGATGGTTAGGATCGGGGTGCATTGATTATGTTGCTATGATATGATGTGTGCTAGCATGTTGTATTATCGGGAGTGGGATTTATGCACTGAGTCTTGCGACTCACCCTCTCCTTTGACATTTCAGGTGACACTTAGGCGCGGACATGGAGCCGGGATGGACTCGAGGTGCTCATGCCATGCTTTAATAAAGATTTGCTCAGACTTTACAAAATTTGGTACTTTAGTTTATTTATTACTATTTGGTTTTATTTTGGGTTGTAAATGGCCTTTAAATTTGGTTTTACTACGTTTATGCTTAAAGTAGCTTTCAAATATGCTTTAACAAATTAATTGAGTTAAAATTGCTAAAAACTTGGAAGGACAACGGTTTTCAAAACTATAACGCAATGTGTTTTAAACTTTACCATCGGGTATCACCCTAAAACATTAAAATATGACAAAGCAATCATGCCCAAGATTTCGACAAGTATAAAATATGACAAGGGTTTTTTTTTCATCGAATCTTTAACCTGAAACCTAACCCTTCAAACGCGATTTTCCCCGTAACATGCCAGATTCGGTCGTGGTGTGTTGACCGGGTTTGGGGTGTTACACAAAAGCTTAAGTGTGGGGGTATTTGATAAACCATAATTTACACATATTTTAACCCCATGCTTGGCTTGATTTTGGATGAATATTCATTAGATTTGATGAATTCGATGCTCCTAATCTCTTAATTTCATGTTTTATACTTAGGAGGGCTTAGGAAGTCGAAAGGAATGAGAAACGGGCCAAAAAGGGGCAAAATGGGCCTACATTAGAGACTCACACGGCATGGGCTATCATCCACGGCCGTGTGTTTTGAGCAACAACCGAGACACACGGCACGGACTATCGACCGCAGGCGAGATCACACGGCCGCGTGTGGCAGCGGGATCGACCACGGCCAAGGGAGGCCACCTTTGGCGTGTCTGCTGGGCGTGTCCCTGCCAGAAATCAAGATGAGTTTCATTCGGAATAGGATACTTGTGGGCCAAGAAATGCATCTCGAAGCCTATATAAACACCTAGGGGCAACTTAACAAGGAGCTCGACGGGATGTCGAATAGGCCGAGTAGAAGGAGAAAATACTCCAAGATAGCCGTCGGGAACAGCTTAGGAGAAGGATCTCCATCAAGACGGAGGATCTCCCATCAAGTTCTTTAGAAGTTTTTGGGTTTTCTTATGTTTTGTTTGTTTTCCTTTTTATGATGTTTCCCTCTTTTAGTATGAACTAAATCCCTAAATCTTGAGGAGGATGAAACCTAAGACAAATCTTATTACTATTTGGTTTATGAGATAAATACTTGTGCTTATTCTTAATTGTGAGTTCTTATTCTTGTTTTGATAATTCAGGTTATTGATTCAAGTCGAATATGTTTATTCGGTGGAGCAAAAGTCCTGTCTAAGAGTAGATCAACACAATTAAGCGGAGTTGATAGCAACCAGTAGAGATAGGGCTTACGAAAATCAGCTCGGATTAGGGTCAAACCTAATAAGGGAATCCATAGATCGAGTTAAAGCGACAATAGGGGTTTTAATTAGAAAGAGATTTCAATTAATCAACCTAGAGTCGAGTTGTTAGTAGCCTCGAGAGAGAGGTATTAATATAATTTAGTGATTTCTACGGATTAAGCCAAGTGAATAAATCGCATGAATCAAAAGTAATAAATGAAGTCTAGGTGGATTCTTCCTTAGGTATTGCCTATCTCATATAAGTTGTCCAAAAGTATTTTCCCAACTCACTCACTTTATCGCGTTCATAGTTAGTTAAATTAGTTAGTTAATTTTAGATTAAAAATAAATCCCTTTAATTATTAGGCTAGATAATAAAAGATAGTTAATACTAGTACTCTTGGTCATTGAGGATACAATATTCGGACTCACCACGGCTATACTCTTTGTTGGTAGAGTGCGCTTGCCTTTGTCGAAATAATAGTTAGTTTAGAGATCCATCACGGCCCGTATTGTAGGATCCTCGTATAGTGTCCATTGAAACTATATGAACGGAATAAAAAAATTAGTTATATACATAATACTAAATACTAAATACTAAATACTAAATATGAAACGACTATTTTATGTATATATATGTTATTTAATACTTACTTGCGCTTCCAATCGTTGGTGTAATAGAAGCCATATATCTTTAAGAGCGGTAGGTATTCCAACATAACTCTCATGGATGGTTCCACCTAATTAAATAAATTTTTAGCATACAAATTTATTTTAAATCTATGGAATAATTGTAAAATGAAATAAAAATTTTACCTCATTATGAGTGGGAATGTATATGGGTGGTTCACTCGAGGACGTAAAAATAGAAAGCGAAATCGAGCCCATGATTGTAGTAGTGATAGGCAACCTCCAATTTTGGCTTTATTTGGTGGCATCGCCCCGCACATCTCCCGGTACAATGTTGCCAACACGGTAGACCCCCAACTAAGTTCTCCAGCTGTTCCAAAATCAACGAGTTTCAGCAGCCACCTCAGATGTACGAGGTTTCGTGACAAGTCCGGCATCAGATAACCTCCAATCATTTCAAGGATGTATGCCCGAGCATATCGTATTCTTTCTACTTTAGTTGAATCATTCCCTGGCTCCGAGAATGTGTCTCGTAACCAGCCCATCTCGATCCGACCTCCGTAGATATTATCCGAAATCGCATCCAAAAGATCGTAGCATATGGTTCCCCAATCAGCAGATTGAACGGACTCGGTGAGTGTGGCCCCATCTACCGGCAATCCTAATTGTAACTGGACGTCCTCCAATGTGATAGTACACTCTCCGCATAAAGGATGGAATACGTGTGTCTCTGGTCTCCACCTCTCTATTAACACGCTAATGAGTTTCGGGTCCAACTTGCACCATTGGCCTATAGTCGCCGCGTGCCAAAAACTCGCTTCCCTCAAGTAATTTTCTATCAACGGTGATGGCAGACCAGACATATTATGAATATAACATTGTAACACCCGATCTATAGACTGTTATAAAAAATTATAAAATACAAATTAATTAAAATTACATAAATGAAAAAAAATTAAATAATATTCAAAATTTAAAATAAACCGTTACCATTTTTATTTGTTCGACGGAGATATGTTTATGAAATTATAAAAAAAATATTTTTGAAATATTTTGACGGAGATATGTTCGACGGAGATATGTTTTGAAATTATAAACCGTTACTACCCGGCCATTGCTAACACGATCAAATATTTTTGAAATTATAAAAAATACTAATTTAGAAAAAAATAAGGTAAATAACTAATTATAAAGAGCTTTGAGAAATTTAATGTGAAATTTGAGAGTTTTAGGAGAAATTGTAGAGATTTTTGCTAAATTGTAAAGAAAATATGTGTGAAATAATAGGAGGGGGATTTTATACTTTTTATACGTTGGACCCCCAACGGTAAAAAAATAGCCGTTGGGGTTTAAAATTGCCGGCAAGCGCTTCAAGAGAGCGTTTTTGCCACGTCGAAAAGCGCACTTTTTGCGACGTGACAAAAACGCTCCCTTAGGGGCGCGCTTTGTTGGTAATTTCCCCCTTAAACGCAGCCATGTAGGCGCGTTTTGCAAAAAGTTGCCCTTTTCGGTAAATAATGGTGTAATCGGCCCATTCTGTAAATATGCTTGGAAATGGGCCTTTTTAGGTAATTTAGTCGGAGGAATGATTCCTTTTTGGGTGCTTGGCTGGGTCCAACGGGATATGTTATATAAAAATTAAACATGAAGACGTCCAAGATTAATAGTAATTCCTATAATAGTGAATCTAAACTACAATCATTGTTTTGTTTTCTACCATATTGTATTCATTGTGATTGTAGATGCAACTGATGTAACCAGAAAATAACACTAAGATAGATGCAACTTAACAAGAAAATGCCTATAAAATAATAACAAAATTAACAATAAAACAAGTGTTATATAATATCCAAGCAATAACAACAAAATAGTAGCAACATAATAGTGAAATGATAGCAAAATAGGGAGAAAATAACAAGAAAATAACATTAAAACAACAAAAATTAGCAGATTTTTTGTCTTTTTGTGAATTCAGGTAGGGCCAAACTCGGGAAAAAAATGCTTTACTCAAGGCCCAACCTGTTTTTTTAAATGGGCCTTATTTTTTTTTGCTCAAGCCCATTTTTCAGGCCTATATTTTTGCCCAAACCCTCCCACTTTTTGGGCCCTGGCCGGGTGGGCTGCCCATGAACAAGTCTAGTTGTTAGGATCTAATTGTAGGAGATAAAAACTTTGAGGTCTAATGTTGATAGATAAAAATGTGAGATCTTTGTACTATATTTATTTTCTTATTATTTAATTTATATTTCAATTTAATCCCCCTTTCTATTTCATACAGATTGGCATGAGTTGTGGACATGAAAATTGCCTACGTCACATTCTAGTTATAACAAAATCCAGATTCAATTAGATCAGTCTTTATGAGATTGAATTTACTCCCTATATTTAAATTTAATTTCAATTTTAGGCATAGAGATTTTATTTTTGGTGGATGACACCCATCAAAATTTGGCGCTGTTGGGGATTGACATTAATTAATTTTATGTTTTCTTTATGATTAGGTTTGGACGTACCGATCATTCGTGCTTACCACTTGGAAGAAAACGAATGATTTGACAACTATCATTAAGTTTAATTAATTACGTTTAATAGTTTAATTAATAATCTTTTTAAATTTCTTCTCCAATTCCCATGTCATTAAGTTTACACATTATCTACTACTTTGGATTGCAGCTTGAAAGAAAATGAATGATTTGACAATTGTTAACTACCACATCAACAACTTTTAACTAAATTAACGATCAACGACGGATTTCATTGGTCAAAGAGCTTAATTGATAATATTTTCAAGTTTGAGAGTATAATTAAATGCATTTTTTGTCGAATGACTTAATAAAATTTTTTAAAACTTCATGAGCATTTTTACCCCGCAAAATTCAAAAAACAAAAGTGATAATCATCACAAAGAGTGACTTCAAGTATAATTCGAATTTTAAATTTTTTGAGTAATTTTGAATTTGAATTAATTTAAGGTTGAGGCTATTTTGGGTTCAGGTGGATTTGTAAGTTGGGATTTTCAAATTAGGTCATATTAGGTACAAAACATTTCGAGTTAAGTATTTAAGAAATTTTGAATTTGGTCGCTTTAAGTTCAAATCATTTTAGGTTTTAGATCATTTTTAAGGTGAACGGGTTCAAATTGTTGATCTTTTATGTTCAACTCAAGTTAGGTCAAGTTTGGATTTGATAAAATCGAGTTTTCAAGTTTGGGACAAAGTTACGTGTTCAAATATAATAGTAAATTCACTCTAGAATGGAACAAATAAAATGACAAAACATATCAAAACATAATATAAAAATAAATTTCACTGCTTGAACTTTAATTGTAAACACTACAAATAATTAATTTGTATCTTTATCGACCATCAAGGTATGTAAAAGTTACATCATTAACCGAAACCTTATCTTCAACATCATCGCTCATTAGTGGTCCTTGAGTGAAAGCAAGTTGTTTTGGAGTGTTGAGATCTGAAATCTCACTGTTAAGCATTGAAACAATAGTAGACATAGTGGGCCTATCTTTAGCATATTCTTGAACGCATAGCAATCCAACATGTATGCATCTCCATATTTCTTTCTTATTCTTTAAATCTGATTCCGACTTTGAAATAACCTTGTCTACTAAGTCCCAAATGTTGCCTTCGTTCCATAATTTCCAGACCTGAAACAGTAAACAATTTTATCTAAATTAATGCCTAAATCATTTGGTTTAACTTGACTCAAAATTTTAATCTTAAAGCTTTAATAGAGTTAATTGAAGTGTTTTAACTCTCTTGATTAGGCTTGTTTTACCTGAGTCTACAATGAGCTTCACTCCTATGCATAACTTCAAACTCGATTATTTATAATTAAGCTCGAGTTTGAATTGAAAATTTTCAATATTGATTAAGATTGAAAAGCCTTGCAAGCTACTCAATTCAAGTATTAGGGTTCTTGAAATTCACTTGTGAGCTACTCGATTCAAGTATTAAGATTCTCAAATTCAACTCACATGATTGCTCGACTCAATAATTACTGAGCTAAATTCAAGTTTTCTCAAACCGAACCCGAATAGTTCGCAAATACAAAATCTTACATCCTAATTCTATCCACCAACATCTCTAACTATCTTATAAACTTACATATCCGAAGAGGCTGAGGTCATCCTTGTTGTAAAAGCTTGTGTTTCTTCTTCCACTAACAATCTCTAGTAGTAGAACTCCATAGTGAACACGTCGATTTCTCTGAAAAATCGCCCTTGCATTGCATACTCGGAGACATATAACCACTTTGTATTTTAACATAAAAACAACACCAATTACAGCTCTTATTTAAACTTGTCCACGAGCCAACTTTGAATTAAGAATAAATAATAAATAATTTAAAGTTAACTATAAAAATATATTTTTAATATTTTATTGATAAAATAAAAATAATAAATTGAGTCCACAAATTGAACAAAATTAAACTCGTCACGAGTATGGACATGTATCATCTTTAAGCACCAAATCCGACCATAGACATATTTATACCATATTTGATTAAAAAGAGCATAAAAGAAATGGTAGGAAGGAAGTTCCAACTTACTAAGTTCCAATAACCCTTTTAGTGTTGGCTTGATTTTCGTCACCTCCGAAGATCCTGGCTATCCCAAAATCTGAAATTTTGGGTTTAGCTCTTGGTCAAGTAAAACATTACTTGCTTTTAGATCTCTATGTATAATCTTCAATCTTGAATCTCTATGAAGATAAAGCAATCCTCGACTGATCCTTCAATAATATTAAAGCGTTTTCTCCAATCCAAGAGTTTTTGTTTAACGGGATCTATAACAAAATGTAAACATACAAACCTACCAGATTAATATTAATTCCTACAATTGAGGATCTAAACTACAACATTCATTGTATTTCTACCATATTGTATTCATTATGATTGTAGACATAATTAAAGTTATGTCAATAAATTGAAATAAATATTAAATGGTGAAGAGAATCAAAATATCACTTTTACACCTAAATTTAAATTTTGTGAATGGAAAAAACATTTATGGGAGAACATTATTATTTAAGGATCCTATTCAACTCATTTCTGAATTTGATTAGAGACTGAAAATATCATATAAAATTTTAATAAATTACTAACCGAATAGAAATGCGTCCAAACTTTTGTTGGGCATAAACTCGTAGACGAGCATCTTCTCTTCTGCTTCAACACAACACCCAAACAATTTAACCAGATTTCGATGTTGGAGTTTAGTAATAACCACCACTTCGTTCATAAATTCTTCCAAACCTTGCCCCGAAGCTTTCGACAATCTCTTCACTGCTATTTCCTTTCCATCATCTAATGTTCCCTGCACTCAAAATTCAGACTACAATACTTGATTGAAAAAAAAATGTCATTTCATTGACTCTGGATTTACCTGTTAGGATAATTATCATCGTCGGCTCAAAATCCGAATGGGTTTGGATTTGATTGTAATGAACTCGTAAGTTGAGCTTGCTTTCCTGCAAAGTTCTCGACTAACGAGCTTGGCCTACTGAACTCATTACAATCCGGCTTTGGACTGGTGATGATTATCCTAACAACCGAAAATCGCTATTATATATTACCTTGTAAACCGGACCAAAACCACCCTGCCCTAGCTTTTTCTCGGATGGAAGTTGTTGGTCGCGGTGGCAAGTTCTTCGAAATTGAATAGTGGAAGCTGCTGGAGTTTAACACAGATTGAACTTTCTCCTATATTTTCACTATGAAATTTGTGTTTGATCTGTGTCCGTCTTTTATTCCTTCCTGTGATGGAAATCAAAGAAGTAATGAGCTGAAGGCTACATAATTGTAATTACGACTATGCCCACAGTTACTGTTGTAATAACAAAGACGACCTTACTACTTTTCCCTTTATCTGCAAATCCAGAAACTTGGTTTATGAAACTTGGACCCAAAAGAATTGCAAATTAATTCACCCAATTTATCTAACACATGATCCACGTTATTTAAATATAAAAATATATAGGAGTGAGAATTCAAACTTGAATATATATATATATAATCAAATAATAATTTGTAATTTATATAATCCAACTTAATCGATCAAAATTAAATAATTTAATCTCACTTGAATTCAACTTTCAACTTTTACAATAGTACTCAATTAAGTTTAGAGCTTTTCACCTTATTCGAGTTCGACTCAATTCTATTCTAATTTTATTTTATCTAAAATTTAAATTTAAATCGAATAAAAAATACCTTTAAATCCAATTTTACCCTAAGAGAACTCTTAAAGAATTTACGTATTTCTTAAAAAAAAAGTGACTACAAAGATTAAATAAATAAAGATGGACATTTTACCTCTTTGTTGACCCATTTTACGCAATAAGAAGAGTGCAGAAATTATTATAATCACGACCATGCCTGAAATTACTGTTGTAATAACAATTACCTCACTATTCCCTTTATCTGCAAATCCAGAAACATGGTTAATAAAACATCTAAACCAAAAATGAAGAATAATTGATGCAATTCGTCACACACATGGTCGATATGGAAGACAAGTTTACCAAGTTCCGAAGATGGCAGACGAATGTAAAGATCGACTCCCGAGTAGAGAATTTCTGGACATCAATCACATCTCCACTCCATAACATGCAACCAATGCCGGCATCATACGCATAAGCCACGCACGAACAATTCTTCATGCATTGATCTTTGCATTCGCCGTTAGTTATTGATGACTGGTCTGGAAATGCCGGCACTTTCATCTTCTCCAGCTTTAAAACCCATCATCTCCTTGGCCTGCTTCACTTACTCCGTTGTTATCTCTTTGGCAGTGCAAAGGGGTAGTCCTAAAACACCCACTACTCCAATTACCTCTACTCCATTCCTCTATATTCCTAGGCTTAAACCCTTTCAAGCAACTGCAAATGGGTCGTTTCGTTGAATCGCAGATTCCAAATGCCCCACACTTTCCATAAACATCACAATCTGTTCGATAACTAGAGTACCCGGTTATCCAGTCCCCTTTCCCCGCATCCCATATTCGTTCAACGAATCTTCCGTCAGACTCTAATTCATAGTATATCAACCTAGAGTCAGTAGAATATTCGTAAGTTTCGTAATAGGTTTTTCTACATCATCTGCAACCACATAAAACCCATCAAAATAAACTCTATTAACATTTATTAAACCAATATAGATACGACCATTCCATGGGCCGGTCCGAGAATATATCTGGTTATTGTTCCAAACTACACCCTCCGGGATGCTGAAAGGTTCAATGCCTTGAAAAAAGTTGCCATCAGATGGATCATCAGGGCTTTTCCATGATCTCGTCTGCACCTTACGACCCGTTTTTACATCAGTGCTGATCTTCATAGTTTGAAGGAATGCATTAGAAGGGTGTTGAAAACTCTCCCATAAGATGCTGCTTCCTCCATTCTCACTGTTATTGAGGACAAGGTTTCCAGAGTCTAAAAGCTGTGCAGTTGTTGCATTAGGAACCAAATTCGTAACATTTGTTGACCAAAGAATCTCAGCTTTTCCATTGGAAACAACGAGGTTGCCATCATCTGATATGGTGAGAATCCCAGAAGAGTCTTTGAGAGGCCTGTTTCTATTTGCTACCCATACAACAGTTTGTACGGGGATTTGATGGTACAATATCCCTACATAACGATTGCTGGAGTTAGCCAAGCTGAAGAATCCCAATCGGAAAATACCATTCTGGGAGATTATAAAATCAGGGTCTTTGATGGATTTTGATGCTGTTATAGTGTGTGAAGCAGTGCCAAACTGCAGCTGTAAGTCAAAACAAGATATTAAAGCTACTAAAACAGAGCAGCTAATAGTTTTCCCCATGACCGTGTAACTGGTGCAGAACTTGGAAGTGATTCTATGATTTATGAATGATATTAATAAAGGTCAAATAATAAATAAGGTCCCTGTATTTTTACATTTTGGAAGATTTAGTCCCTACAATATAAATTTTTTTCAATTTCTTTGGTTTTCGAAATATGTATTCAATCATACTAAATTATTTTGACAGAATTAATGAAAAATAGGTTGATTGTCAATATTGAAAATAAGGTGCAATTGGAAAGTTGTACAACCTACCAAATTTTTTATTGAAAAATTTTGATTTAATTCTTACGAAGACTTTAAGCAACAATTTAATAGAATAGATCATGACGAAAGTCAGTCAAGCAATTGCTCTATTTAAAGACTTTATGTTATTTCGGCTACAGAGAGATCTGGTTTTTTTTTATAGAAATAGAAGCTTATTCCTTGAAATTCTTTGCATATTTTGATTCCTTATTGAAAACTTATTCAAGAACAATTCAAGGGAATATACGTTCCCACCGATTGAAGAATTACCAGGCATTAATGCTTATCTAAAGAAGACTTGTTTGTCTCATTATAGACGATTATGAGAGAGCACTTGTCTATTCATTGTTAGGAAATTCTTAATGCAAATCCATTGTAAACCATTTGTTTTTTTCAGTTTGTAACTAAGGTTTCAAGGGAAACACTTAGTGGGGGAAAATGATCTTATATTGATATATAGGAACGATGTTGCAATTTGGGCAAAGTCTCATAGACGTACAAAAGTTTTTTGATTTGTATAACCAATTTCTATGTACGGGAAAGGATTATATGAAACAGTGACGCCATATCATCTGTATCCCTTTCCAATAGTTTTATGCCACATCAGTATTTTCATCCTGAATTTCAGGATTTTCATCCTGAAAAACATCAAAATCAAATTAAAATCTTGAAATTTAGGATGAAAATACTGATGTGGCATAAAACTATTGGAAAATGATACAAATGACGCTTCTGTGTACATCTCTATCAATTGAATTTGCAATTTTCAAAAAGAGGAGAGATGAAAAATACCGAATTATATGAAAGGACTAAATTCACAAAATATATATAGGGTAGGGACCTTCTACAGAAATTGACTCCTTTTTAGGGTCTGATTTTGATATGGTGTAATGATGTTTCATGGCAGCCTCAAATGTTTAATCTAGTGATCTACATCTCAATTTTCTTTGTATATACGTAATCTCATTTGGACTTAAGGAAATTTTCTGGAAGTGTCAATTAGTCTTAATTTTCTATATTTTTGTTGGCTCTTTCTTCCATTGGAGTACCAAAAAATCAACTCATGTGCCACCATGTTCACACAAATACAATCAGGGTATAGGGTGTCCAACAAATTGAATTATGGACCTAGGACTTAATTTTAATATAATCTTTTTATCATTGACCAATACTATATTTTGATTTATAAAATAATTAAATTCTTTAAATTATGTGCATAGCAGTTAGATTAATTATTTTTAAAATATTATACAATAAATATATTATCACATGTGTGATGTTATGTTAGCTTTTTATTTACAAATAATACTCACAAAAACAGTGTTATATTACTTAATGAATTTAACTACTGTCGTTCGAGTTAGGATTAAATTTTAAAGATTAAAAAAAATCAATTTAAAGAATAGAGACTAAATTCACAACTTACACATAAAATCAATCTAATAATAAAATTTAACTACTAAAATCAATTAAATGTATAATTTAAAGTATTAGAATACTATACAGAAGGACCCACTAGACTTGCTTGGAGCTTAAGTTGGTCTTTCTTAATTTCCCAAGCAAAGAAGGTGGAAGATAAAGATCCTGTCAGCAAATCATGGAATATGACATGATAAAGTAATTTCATGTTTATGGATTTACAAGTGCATTATTTGTAGAATTATAATTGAATACAACATTATAAAGTAATTTATTTATTTATTTAAATGTTTTATGTATACATTTGAATCATAATCAAAATTTGATGTGTATAATTACATTGATTTCATGTATCAAATTGAATATTAGATCAAATTTTATGTGTAGCTTTGATATTTATCTCTTTGTTATATGAATCTTTCAAATAAGAATATTTGTTTAGCTACAGATCGATGTTAAGACTGAGTGATAAGAAGTTTAATTAGGGGGAAGTCAGAAAGTTTTTCTAGGGCCTGGAATTAAGTTATATATTTTTGTGAGAGATAAAATGTAATTTCATCATTTTGATAACTTATATCTTTATAATTTTTGTATTTAAAGGAAATAGAAAAGGGATATATATGCAACATAAATCCCTTCACATTTATATTTTTTAAGGTATTCCACTTTTTGATATTACATAATTAGTCCACTATATTTTATTTGTACATTCATTAAAATTAAGAATTTTTCCTTATACATTATTATATTAGTCCCTTTGATTTTTTTTTATTAGTGTGTTTTAATTATTTACTTACAAAGTATATTTCTTTCATGTTATTAAAACTTACCATATTACTTCCTATATATGTTATAAACAATACATTATTTTGAAATTATTTAAATTGATTAATTTTTGATAAATTATTAATAAAACAATTTTTATGATTTCAAACATTGATATCAAAAGTAAAGAACCCATGCAATATGATGAATTTTCCACCCATCAGTCTTTATAACGTTATATACAAAATTGCCTCGAAAGCTTTAGTTAATAGGTTTCAGGAAGTGCTCCATTTCTATATAGATGAAGCTCAGAGCGCTATTGTACCGAGGCATCTTATTTCTGATAATATTGTGGTTGCTTATGAAATTTTGCATACTCTGAAAAATAGGCGTTTTGGTAGGCATGGGACGTTTGCGCTTAAGCTTGACATGAGCAAAGCTCACGATCATGTAGAATGGTGGTTTATTAAGGTGATGCTCATCAAAATGGGTTTTTCAAATGTTTGGGTTGATCGAATAATGCGATTTGTTACTTCGGTCAGTTATTCTATGGTGACAAATGGTGTGGTGGGTGAACTGTTTTTTCCAACTCGAGGAATCAAGCAAGGGGAAGGTCTCTCGACATTATTACGTCTGGCAGATCTTAACGGGAAGGTGGTTGATAAGCTATAAAAGTAATATATTTTAATCTCATTCTTAATGCGTTTTTGAATGATTAATTATACAAATTAGTGAATTTGATGCTCCTAATCCTTTCAATTCATGTTTCTATACCTAGGAGAATATTTTGGAACGAAATGAGTGAAAAACGAGCCAAAATCAGACAAATAGAACTATTTTTAGGAGCCACACGACCTGGGCATTTCCCAAAACTTGGAAGAGAGACTATGATTTATGAATGATATTTAACTCAACTCTTTTTTCTTTTCTTTTTTTCAGTTAAAAAAGCAGTCTGATTTTGATATGATGTAATGATATTTCAAGGCAGCTGCAAATGTTTACATCAAGATTTGAATTTTCTTCGAGCACTAATCACTACCTATATTGTATTAGAATATTGTATTCAACTAGCATGTCACCCTGTTCATGGAAATTAATATTTCTAGCTTGTCATGCACGTTTAATTTAGTTGACTTGAAGACTCATTTATCTTCCATCTAAAATGCGCTTGTCTTTGTCGTAATTATAGCTATACTATTATTCGATAGATGCGTTTACCTTTGTCGTAATTATAGTTAATTTAGTGACCATCAATAATTTAAAAACATATATTTTTTAATAAATACAGAAGATCAACTTGTGCATCGTGCGGGAAAAAATTAATAGATAGATAAAATTCAATACTTAAAATTTATTTCTAAAACTAATAAAAAATAATTTGTATCTTTATCTACCATCGAAGTCTGTAAGAGTTACATCATTAAGTGAAACCCTTTCCTCAACAACATGGCTAATTAGTGGTGCTTGAGTGAAAGCAGGTTGTTTTGGAGGGTGAAGATCTGAAATCTCATTGTTAAGCATTGAAACAATAGTAGACATAGTAGGCCTATCTTTAGCATATTCTTGGATGCATAGCAATCCAACATGTATACATTTATATATTTCTTTCTCATTCTTTGAATTTAATTCTGACTTTGAAATAATCTTGTCTACTAAGCTCCAAATATTGCCTTCGTTCCATAGTCTCCACGCCTGTAAACAAAAAACAACTTTGCTTAAATTATCCAACCTAACTTGACCCAAAATTTTGAACTCAAAGCTTCTAAAAAGTTCAATTGGCTCAATTCGATATAAATAACAAACTACATAAATTCTCATGATTAGGCTCAACTTCAAGCTTAATTATTTGTATTCAAGCTCGAGTTAAATTTGCAAGGTACTCAATTCAAGTATTAAGGTTTCTCAAATTCAGCTTGCAAGAAAAATAATTCAAGTATTAATATTCTTAAGTTTAGCTCACATGATAGTTGGACTCAACGATTACTGAGCTGAAATCAAGTTTTCTCGAACCAAACTCATCTTGCAAGTACGGCTTCTTACACTCCAGTTTTTAGTTCTCTCAATTAGCATAATTGTTGTTGCAACTTACACAAAAATGTGAGTTTGAGTACATTTAAACGTGCATTATCCTTTAAATTAAAAGTTTAGAGGCATTACGAATAGTAGTAGAAATTATATAAAAATAATTATCTTATAAACTTACATATCCCAAGAGACTAAGATCATATTGATAGTTGTAAAAGCTTGTGTTTTTCTTCCACTAACAATCTCAAGCAATAGAATTCCAAAGCTGAATACATCTGATTTTTCTGAAAATTGCCCTTGCATTGCATACTCGGGAGACATATGACCGCTGTATTTTAACATTAAAAACAACATCAATTACAATCTTAACTTAAACTTTTCCACTAGCAAACCCAAATTAAAATTAACAAAACTTTAAAAAGATATTATTATTTTAATTTTGTTAAAACAATAAAATGAGTCCACAAGCAAAACTAAGCCAAACTCGATTTCAGTCTAGACATGTACTCTTTTTAAGCATCGAACCTGACCCAACAATAAACATATATATACACCATATTTTATAAAAAAAATGAAAAAAGTTAAACAATAGGGAGAAAGTTCCAGCTTACTAAGTTCCAACAACTCTTTTAGTGTTGGCTTGATTTTCATTGCCTTCAAAAATTTTGGCCATTCCAAAATCTGAAATTTTTAGGTTTAATTCTTTGTCGAGTAAAACGTTACTTGCTTTTAAATCTCTGTGTATAATTTTCAGTCTTAAATCTCTATGAAGATAAAGTAATCATCGACTAATCCCTTCAATAATGGTGAAGCGCTTTCTCCAATCTAGGACATCTTGTTTAGCTGGATCTATAACAAAAAATAAACAGTATGAACTCCAAGATCAACAATTAATGCCTATAACACTGGATGTAAACTACAACCATCCTTATATTTTGTACCATATTGTATTCTTTGTGATTGTAGATGAAATTAAAGTTACGTCAATCAATTGAAGTAAATATTGAACAATGAAAATTGCTACTATTTAAATCTCATAATATAGTTATATGATATATATTGGTGGACCAAGCCATGACCTATTTTTTGTATACTCTTACACAAGCTTACACTAGACCAGTTTTATTGCTTAAGATAAAACTTTGAATCGTATTTTTATATTTAATAATTAAATTTTAAGTAATAATAATACTTTGGGTAATAATTTCAGTACAAACATAAAAAGCTATAGTTCAAGCACCAAGTCGTACGAACTAAATGAATAATCTAACTGTTGAATAAGTCTGGCTATTTAATTGTTTAGACATATCCATCGATGAGGTTGCATCTCAGCTCAGTTCCCAAAAATGTTTGATAACTTGTGGTGCATATAAGACTCTGAATGATTGCATATAAAAATTGTGTCACTTGATATATACTTTACGGCCAAGTAATGTTTTTACTTTGTTTCTTCATTTTTGATAACTTTTCAAGAAAATTATATGGAAGATCTAACCTATATGGATTGCATTTACTAAGTCAAATGAGTTGGACTTATCGG
This sequence comes from Gossypium sturtianum, assembly GCA_025698515.1. NCBI lineage: Eukaryota > Viridiplantae > Streptophyta > Magnoliopsida > Malvales > Malvaceae > Gossypium > Gossypium sturtianum. The sequence continues at coordinate 153,291,080 of CM046943.1, forward strand.
ATTAGACAGGGGAAGTAGTCAAGGACAAGTTTAAGTTATAAACAGAAGGAAAATGATATTAATATTTATTGGATCGAGTGATAAGGAGCTCAATTCCCTTTAAGTCACAACACCAACTCAAGTCTTGTAGATGAAGAAAATAATTTTAAAAGAGTTTGACTCTAGATTTAGTGGTGGAGGTCCAATATAATTATCAAATAACGAAAAATGAGAGAAAAATGAAAAAGCATTAGAATAAATTACTAACCAAAAAGAAAATTGTCCAAACTTTTGTTGGGCATATATTCGTAGACGAGCATCTTCTCTTCTCCTTCAACAAAACAGCCAAGCAATTTAACCAGATTTCGATGTTGAAGCTTAGAGATCACCACCACTTCATTCATAAATTCTTCCAATCCTTGTCCCGAAGCTTTCGACAATCTCTTCACTGCTATTTCCTTTCCATCATCCAATGTTCCCTGCATACAAAATTCAACTCACAAGACTTGATAGAAAAAAGGAAAATGCCATTTCATTGACACTGGATTTGCTGAAAATCGCCATTATTTGTTACCTTGTAAACTGGACCGAAACCACCCTGCCCTAGCTTCTTTGTGTGATGGAAATTGTCTGTCGCGGCGGCGAGTTCTTCGAAATTGAATAGTGGCAGCTGCTGGAGTTCAATTAAATTTTCTTCTATATTTTCACTAGAAAACTGGTGTTTGATTTGTTTTCGTTTTTTATTTCTTCCTGAGATAGGATCAAAGTAGTTAGTACCGTATTAGTAAATATATTGTTTTTGTCTTGACATTGGTATGTAACGATATTAATATGTACAAATACCAATATGTTTTAATATATCGTTTCAGATTTATCAATATTTTTCACATATATTTCTAATTTAATTTGTAATTTCTTAATAAATTATTTATACATATAAATATTTTTCATATGTATTACCTTTATATTTAGCTATCCTACACCATAAGAAGAGTGTAGAAATTGTAATAACGACTATGCCCCCGATTACTGTTGTAATAACAATGACCTTACTACTTTTCCCTTTATCTGCAAATAGAAAAACTTGGTTAATAACTTCAACCCAAAAAGGCAGATATTGACGCAATTTATCAAACACATGGTCGATACTAAGAAAATTTACCCAGTTCCGAAAATGGCGGACGAATGTAAAGATCGACGCCGCTAGCGGAGAATTTCTGGACATCAATCAAATCTCCACTCCACAACATGCAACCAATGCCATCATCATACGCATAAGCAACGCACGAACAATTCTTCATGTTCATGCATTGGACTTTGCACTGGCCTTTACTTATTGATGACGGGTGCGGAAATGCTGGCACTTTCATCCTCTTCATCTCCAAAACCCATCATCACCTTGGCCTGCTCCACTGCCATTGTTGTTATCTCTTTGGCACTGCAAAGGGTAGTCCTAAAACATCCACTACTCCAATTACCTCTACTCCATTCCTCTATATTCCTAGGCTTAAACCCCTTTAAGCAACTGCAAAAGGGTCGTTTCGATGAATCGAATATTCCAAATGCCCCACAGTATCCATAAACATCACAATTTGTTTGATAACTAGAGTACTTCTTTATCCAGTTCCCTTTCCCCGCATCCCATTTCCATTCAATGAATTTTCCTTGAGAATCTAATTCACTGTATATCAACATAGAGTCATTAGAAAATTCGTAAGTCATATAGTACGGTTGTTGTGGATTATCTTCAACAACAAACCCTTCAAGATAAGCAGCGTACTTATCTATTAAGCCAATAAAGGAATTCCCATTCCATGGACCGGTCCGATAATAGAGCTGGTTATTCTTCCTAATGATGCCCTCTGCTCTGTTGAAAGGTTCAAGGCTAAGAGAAAAGTTACCATCAGATGGGTCATCAATGCTTTTCCATGATTTCAGCTCCACTTTACGACCCCTTTTAACATCAGTGCTGATCTTCATAGTTTCAATGAAGGCATTAGAAGGATCTTCGAAACTCTCCCATAAGCTGCTTCCTCCATCCTCACCATTACTAAGGACAAGGTTTCCAGAGTCTAAAAGCTGGGCAGTTGTTGCATTAGGAGCTGTATTGTTAACATGTGATGACCAAAGAACCTCAGCTTTTCCATTGGAAACAACAAGGTTGCCATCATCTGATATGTTATCCCAGAAGAGTCTTTGAGAGGCCTGTTTCTATTTGCTACCCATACAACAGTTTGTACGGGGATTTGATTGTAGAGTATCCCTACATAACGATTGCTGGAGTTAGCCAAGCTGAAGAATCCCAATCGGAAAACACCATTCTGGGAGATTATAACATCAGGGTCTTTGATGGATTTTGATGGTGTTATTGTGTCTAAAGCAGTGGCAAATAGTAAGTAAAAGCAAGATATTAAAGCTAGTAAAACAGAGCAGCTAATAGTTTTTCCCATAATCTCTTCCCAGAACTTGGAAGTGACGCTATGATTTATGAATGATATTTAACTCAAATCAATTTTTTTTTTCAGTTAAAAAAGCAGTCTGATTTTGATATGATGTAATGATATTTCAAGGCAGCTGCAAATGTTTACATCAAGATTTGAATTTTCTTCGAGCACTAATCACTACCTATTTTGTATGGAAATTAATACTTCTAGCTTGTCATGCACGTACGTTTAATTTGGCTGGAGTTAAAAGCTCTAGTGGACTGATTTGAAAGTCCAAAAATAAGAGTAATTATTATTTTACCCCTCCAACTCTTTCTTTATTATTTATTTTATTTAATATACATAACATAAGTTTAATATGTCATTATTTAATATAATTTAATTTTCAATAAATTTATAATTTTTATTTATAAATTTAGTATAAATACAATTTAATTTATATTGTATTATTTGATTTAAATATAATTTGTAAAATATTTTGATATTTTATTATGAATATAATTTTAAAAATATTTAAATTTTATTGTATATGATTTTAATATTTTAATTATCATTTTATAAAACATATAATTTTAATTTATGTTTTATATTAAATAATATAACATAAATACATTGTCATTTCTAATATAATGTCCTTAATAGTCATTTTATATTCTCACCTCACCGTTACAACTGCGTTTAAATCCAAACACACACCCCATCATTGTTTCTAATCTCACCGCTATAGTATCCAATCTCACCGCTACAGTAACTAATCTCACCGCCACCGCTATTTTTAACCTCACCAAAGGTAAACACATCACCCATCCAAACTAAGCCTATATCATAGTAGATTATGGCCGCAAGATTGGAACGATGCTTTGACCCAAAACAATGAATCCACCAAAAACAATGGAAGACTTTTGGGTTAGGTAAATTTGGGTATGAATCATTTTAATTTTAAATTATTTTGGGTTTTAAATTATTTTCAAGTTTGGATTGAACATGTTTAAATTATTGATCTTATTTTGATATACAGGAGCAATATTGCAATTTAGTGAGAAAGTTGAACTTAAATCACATCTTACGCTGCATATTGATAATAAATTATACTTTAGGCAAAGTCTCATAGACGTAAAAAAAAATTTTTGATTTGTATAACCAATTTTTGTGTCCATCTCTATCAATTGAATTTGTAATTTCCAAAAAGAGGAGAGATAAAAAAAATACCGAAATATATGAAAGGACTAAATTCACAAAATATATATAGGGTAGGGACCTTCTACAGAAATTGACTCTTTTTTAGGGTCTGATTTTGATATAGTGTAATGATGTTTCATGCCAGCCTCAAATGTTTACATCTAGTGATCTACATCTCAATTTACTTTGTATATACGTAATCTCATTTGGACTTAGGGAAATTTCTGGAAGTGTCAATTACTCTTAATTTTCTATATTTTTGTTGGCTCTTTCTTCCATTGGAGTACCAAAAAATCAACTCATGTGCCACCATGTTCACACAAATACAATCAGGGTATAGGATGTCCAAAAAATTGAATTCTGGACCTAAGACTTCATTTTAATATAATTTTAATTTGGGTTTGAATCATTTTAATTTTAAATCATTTTGAGTTTTAAATTATTTTCAAGTTTGGATTGAATATGTTTAAATTGTTGATTTTTTTAATGTTCAAATCAAATTTGATCGAGTTTGAATTTAAATTTCATCAAATGAGTTTTCAATTTTGGCATTAAACTGCCATGTTCAAATATAATGGTAAATTCACTGGAATGGAACAAATAAAATTACAATTATCATAGAAATAAAATGATAAAAATAGGTTGAATATAAAAGATAAATTTCAATACTTAAAAGCTGTATTTCTAAACGCTACAAATAATTAATTTGTATCTCTATCGAAACCATCAAGGTTTGTAAGAGTTACATCATTAAGTGAAGCCCTATCTTCAACATCATGACTCATTCTTTGGTGCTTGAGTGAAAGCGAGGTTGTTTTGGAGTGTTCGGATCTGAAATCTCACTATTAAGCATTGAAATAACTGTAGGCATAGTGGGCCTATCTTTGGCAAATTCTTGAACACATAGCAAACCAACATGTATGCATCTCCATATTTCTTTTTCATTTTCATTCTTTGAATATGTTTCTGACTCTAAAATCACTTTGTCTACTATGCCACAAATATCGCCTTCCCCCCATAATTTCCATGCACGAGAATAGAAAAGAAAATTTGTCTAAATTAATACCAAAACTTTCCGGCCTAAATCAACTCAAAATTATAAACACAAAGTCTAAATAGATTTTGATTAGCTCAATTCAACATATATAAAGATCCAACTGCTCAAAATCTCTTGCTTAAGCCTATTTACCTATGTCTAAATTGAGCTTCATTCTTAAGCTCAACTTAAACTCGATATTGTAGTAAAGCTGAAATTTCAATTGAAAATGTTCGATATATATTTAAAGCAAAAAGAGAGCCTATACTCAATTCAAGTATTAGGACTCTCGATGTCACCTGCAAGCTACTCAATTCAAGCATTAAGATTCTCAAGATTAGCTCATGATCGCTCAACTCAATAGTTACTTAGTAGAATTCAAGTTTTCTTGATTCGAACTGAATAGCTTGCAAAAACGACTTCTTACACCTTAATTCGATCCACCAACATCTCTAATTATCTTATAAACTTACATATCCCAAGAGGCTAAATGCATACTGATCGTTGTAAAAGCTTGTGCTTCTTATTCCGCTAACAACCTCTAGCAATAGAACTCCAAAACTGAATACATCGATTTCTCTGAAAATTGCCCTCGCATTACATACTCGGAGACATATAACCACTGTATTTTAACATTAAAAACAACATCAATTACAACGCTGACCTAAACTTGTTCATGAGTAGGTCCAAATTAAAATTAAATAATAAAAGTATAAAATAATATATTCTTTATTATTTTAATTTTTAAATATGGTAAAATGAGTCCATAGATCAAACTAAGCCAAACTAAATTTAGGTCTAGGCATGTAATCTTTTTAAGCATCGGACTGATCCATCAATAGATATATCTATACCATATTTATAAAAAAAAAAAAAAGAGAATAAAATGAAATGATAGGGAGAAAGTTCCAACTTACTAAGTTCCAACAACCCTTTTAGTGTTAGCTTGATTTTCATTGCCTCGAAAATCCTAGCCATCCCAAAATCTGAAATTTTTGGGTTTAATTCTTCATCGAGTAAAATGTTACTTGCTTTTAGATCTCTGTGTATAATCTTTAGTCTTGAATCTCTATGAAGATAAAGCAATCCTCGACTAATCCCTTCAATAATGTTGAATCGTTTTCTCCAATCCAAAACATCTTGTTTAGCTGGATCTATGACAAAACTTAAACAATAAGACCTCAAGATTTATAGTTGTCGTAACCATTTTTTTGGAAACAATGGAGGACGACTTTGGTTTTTGAAAACGAAAATAAAAATGGGAGTCGCCACCGATCTTTATTAGGTGTGATCGGATCACCTTTGTTTTAATAAAGCGTTTTGGTTTACTAAAGCGAGTGCTTTTGGTCCACGAAATTTGAAAGCGGGTTGGGAGTCGGTTACTTGCGAAGAAGAAGGATTAGCACCCTAAATCACGCCCAAAATTGGTACCAAATTGATTAATTAATGTCCTAATGTTGAAAATTTGAAGAGATTTTAAAATACGAACCCTTTAGAAAATATTTGAATTTACTCGAATTGAATGTTAAGATTCTCTCGCTCTGAAAGAATGAAACGTCACATCCAGCACGATAGGACACGACAATTTAAATCCTCGAATCCAAGATCATCTCATGATTCCCGAGACTCATGCATTGAAAATATCAAAAGGATATTTGATTATTTGTCAAGTGAGAAACCGAAACTCAGTAAGTTAGGGCTTCATTTCTCGAAGTTCCAAATACGAAATATTGCCTCTATTTAAAAAAACTTATCTCGGAGTATCTAGATATCGTGTCCAGTAAGTTAGGGCACAACATTTCGAATTTCCGAGAACAAGTATTTTATTTAAAACTTGTATTGCAATTTTAAAAGGGATATTCCGTTATTCAGATTAAATGAGAAGAATAGGAACCCGGTAAGTTAGGGCTCGATTCCCTCGAATCTTTATCACTGAAATATCGAGTTATTTGGCGATGTAACGAGAAAAAATTAGTGTGATGAATGATAATATGAAAACACGATGTTATAGGTGAAAAGAATAATAATAATAAAATAACGATGTGAAATAATACACTAGTACAAGTGATACTAAGATATTAATAATAATGATAAAGTAAAAGTAATAACATAGGTAGTGATAAAATAAAAGTATCACGATAATAATCGCATAATAATGTGATAGTAGAAAATAATGATAAAATAATAATGATGATAAAAATAGTGGTAGTATAAATATATATAAAAATGATAAAATAAGAAATAGTAATAATGATAAAACTAATGAAACTAATAATAATAAAAATGATACTAATAATAATAATAATAATAATAATAATAATAATAATAGATGGAATACATAAATATAAAAATAGATGAATAATGATAATAATAGTAATAATAATAATGTGAATAAAATAATAGTAGTGTTAATAATTAAATACTAAAAATAATGGCAATAATAATAGAATAAAAGAAGTAATACTAATAATAATAGTATAGCATAGTAATAATAAAATAATAATAATAATAAATAATTAATAGTAACAAAAATAAAAATATTAAATAATAGTAATAATAATATAACTTGCAAAATAATAAAAGCAGGTTAAATTGAATTTGAAATGGAATAAAAGGACAAATTATGTAAAATAAATAATAAAGAGGACTAAACTGAAATGCAGCAAAACAAAGAGGACCGAACGGGTAAATTTCCCAGCCTTGATGCGCATCGTTTCAAATGGCCAGGCGCGGATCAAATTGAAAATGAAATAAAATAATGGGGCCAAATTTAAAAAGACAAAAAAGGCAAAATGGGATCCGATTGAATGGCACTGCAATGGGGAGGGATCAGTCGCGAAAATATCCCTTTTAAGGGATATGCGCAGTTCCCTTGACCCAAACGGCGCCGTTTCATGAGGGTATTTAAACCTAAATTTTCTGGAAAAAAAATATTCCAACCCTAAAAATTTAAAAGAAACAGCAGCCACAGCCCCCCCATTCTCTCCTCTCTCCCTCTCTTTTTAGCCCGACGATCGGGCTTCCCTGACATTCCGTCGCACCACCGTACCACCACCGTATTGGTGGCCGGTGGTGCCCAAGACTTAGCCCTTTTAGCCCTCATTCGAAACCCCGTTGAAGGCCAAGCCTTGATGCACCGAAGGCGAAGAAAAACGGGGTCTTCGACACCTCTTCCGGCCACGCTCCGACGACGGAGAGAGGACACCCGACGCCGTGACTGTGAAGGCTCCGGTAAATCCCTCCTTTTTCTTCTTTATTATTAGTTTTTTAAGGTTTATAAAAAATATATATATAAAGAAAATAATATAAAAAAAAACAGTAGACGAAAGAAAAAACGAGATCAACCTTAAAGCTTCTATTCTTGCTTTCGATTACTCAGTGTTTGCATTCAAAATCTCTTTTTTTTCGAATCCCCCTTCTACAAAATGATTTTGAGCCTTTTATAGGCATATTACAACTGCTTGGCCTCTATTTTTTTTGTTTGCTGTTGCGTATTTGCCCCTATTTGCAGGGTATGGGCGGTGCTTGTGCAGTGGCCAGTGGCGGTGGCAGGCTTCAGAGCAAGTGGATGCAGAGGCCAGACAAGGAAGCGGCGCCTAGGGTAGCTTTAGGGTTTTTTTTTTTGTTTGTTTTGCTTTTTTTATTTGGGCTTAGTAATTTGGGATTGGGCTTGAATCGAGTTGTTGGGTAGTTGGGTCTAAGGTTGTAGAATGGGCCGGGCAGAAAATGGGTTGTACAATAGTTAATTTCTATAATAGTGGATCTAAACTACAATCATTATTGTATTTTTTACCATATTGTATTAATTGTGATTGTAGACAGAATTGATGTTATGTCAATCAATTGAAATAAATATTAAACAATGAAGAGAGTCAAAATATTTCGTTGCAGCTATTCAAAACTTAGAATATAATTACATCAGACATGTCGATGGACCAAGCCATAACCAATCTTTCATATCCTCTTACACAAGTTTGCACAAAATCAACTAGGCGACCAATTTTATTGCTTAAAGAAAACTTAGAATCATACTTCCATATTTTATAATTACTAGCTTCTAATGTGACATATGTGTGTGATTTTCATATTTAATTAATTTTTAAATATTGAATTTTTAAAGATAAGCTATAAAGATAGTCATTCAACCATTAGTGTGTTTCTGTTTAATGTTATCGAAATTTAATATTTTGGTCACTCTTGTGTTAAATCACTAATAGTGACCTTTTTTCTATTGGCATAATAACAATTTTAATCCTTCAATATTTACACATTTAACCCTTAATTTTACACATTTTATTAATTTAGTCTTGATTCTTAAAAGTTAAAAAACTTTAAAAAATTAAAAAACTAGAAGTTTATTTTTCGATAAAAATACATAAGATTTTCCTTACATAATACTTTTCAATGGGAAATTATGTTTCTTCATTTTTGAAAACTTTTCAAGAAAATTATATCCAAGATCTAATCTATATGGATTGCACCTCCAAAATCAAATGAGTCGAATTTATCGGATTAGGTAGATGGGGTAGTCAAGGCCAAGTTTAAGTTGTAATGAGAAGGAAAACGATATCAATGCTTCTTTGGATCGAGTGATAAGGAACTCAATTCCCCTTAAATAACAACACAAGCTCAAGTCTTGTGGATGAAGAAAATAGTTTCTAGGAAAGCTTTGCCCTTGTTTAGGGTCCAATATAACTATTGAATAACGAAAAATCACAAAAAGTAAAAAGGAATGGAATAAGTTACTAACCAAAGAGAAAAGCGTCCAAACTTTTGTTGGGCATATATTCATAGACGAGCATCTTCTCTTCTCTTTCAACACAGCAGCCAAGCAATCTTACCAAATTTCGATGTTGAAGCTTAGAGATCACCACCACTTCATTCATAAATTCTTCCAATCCTTGCCCCGAATCTTTCGATAATCTCTTTACTGCTATTTCCTTTCCATCATCTAGTGTTCCCTGCACACAAAATTCAACTCACAAGACTTGATAGAAAAAAAGGACAATGTCATTTCATTGACACTGGATTTGCTGAAAATTGCTATTATTTATTACCCTGTAAACTGTACCGAAACCACCCTGCCTAGCTTTTTCGCAGGATTGAAGTTGTTTGTCGCGGTGCCAAGTTCTTCAAAATTGAATACTGGCAGCTGCTGGAGTTTAACTCCAATTGAATTTTCTCCTATATTTTCACTACAAAATTGGTGTTTGATGTGTTTTTGCTTTTTATTTCTTCCTGAGATAGAAACAAAGTAGTTAATACCATATTGGTGGACATAATGTTGTTGTCTTGACAATAGTATATATCGATATTAGTATGTACTAATACCAACATGTTTCAATATACATTTCAAATTTATTGATATTTTTAAATATTTTTCACATATAATTTTATATTCTAATTTTTTTTTTTTAATAAATTATATATACGTTTAAATATTTTTCATATATTACCTTTATGTTTAAGCATCCTACACCGTAAGAAGAGTGCAGAAATTGTGATAACTACTATGCCCGCAATTACTGTTGTAATGACAATGACCTTACTACTTTTCCTTTATCTGCAAATAGAAAAACTTGGCTAATAACTTCAACACTCAAAAAGCAGATATTAACGCAATTTATCAAACACATGGTCGACGACACTAAGAAAATTTACCCAGTTCCGAAGCTGCCAGACGAATGTAAAGATCGACTCCGCGACTGGATTCCTGGACATCAATCAAATCTCCACTCCACATCATGCAACCAATGCCGGAATCATACGTATAAGCCACGCACGAACAATTCTTCAAGCATTGATCTTTGCATTGGCCGTTAACTATTGATGACCGGTCTGGAAATGCGGGCACTTTTATCATCTTCATCTCCAAAAACCCATCATCAACTTGGCCTGCTCCACTCCCATTGTTGTTATCCCTTTGGCACTGCAAAGGGGTAGTCCTAAAACACCCGCTACTCCAATTACCTCTACTCCATTCCTCTGTATTCCTAGGCTTAAACCCCTTTAAGCAACTGCAAATGGGTCGTTTCGTTGAATTGCATATCCCAAATTCCCCACACTTCCCATAAACATCACAATCTGTATGATAAATAGAGTAACTCTTTATCCAGTTCCCTTTCCCCGCATCCCATCTCCGTTCAATGAATTTACCTTGAGAATCTAATTCACAGTATGTCAACATAGAGTGATTAGAATCTTCATAACCTATATAAAACGTTTGTTGTTGATTATCTGGAACAACAGAAAACCAAGAGGAAGCGACGGTCGGAAGTATTAAGCCAATAAACATATTTCCATTCCATGGACCACTACGAAAATAGAGCTGGTTATTGTTCCAAATGACAAACTCTGGGATATTGAACGGTTCAATACCAAAAGAAAAGTTACCATCAGATGGATCATCATGGCTTTTCCATGATTTCAGCTCCACTTTACGACCCCTTCTAACATCAGTGCTGATCTTCATAGTTTCAATGAAGGCATTAGAAGGATCTTCGAAACTCTCCCATAAGATGCTTGCTCCATCCTCACCATTACTAAGGACAAGGTTTCCAGAGTCTAAAAGCTGGGCAGTTGTTGCATTAGGAGCTGTATTGTTAACATGTGATGACCAAAGAACCTCAGCTTTTCCATTGAAACAACAAGGTTGCCATCATCTGATATGGTGAGAATCCCAGAAGAGTCTTTGAGAGGCCTGTTTCTATTTGCTACCCATACAACAGTTTGTACGGGGATTTGATGGTACAATATCCCTACATAACGATTGCTGGAATTAGCCAAGCTGAAGAATCCCAATCGGAAAGTACCATTCTGGGAGATTATAAATTCAGGGTCTTTGATGGATTTTGATGGTGTTATGGTGTCTAAAGCAGTGGCAAATAGCAAGTAAAAGCAAGATATTAAAGATAGTAAAACAGAGCAGCTAATAGTTTTTCCCATAATCTCTACCCAGAACTTGGAAGTGACGCTATGATTTATGAATGATATTTGGAATCTTTCAGGATTTACACGAGATGAACTCAACTCAATTTTATTCAAATGTTTACATCAAGATTTGAATTTTTTTCATTGCATCACATTAAACATTAAAGTGAAAAAGTAATACTTTAAAATTATCAAATTATATTAATTTACCTCTTATTGAAAGTTGTATTTTTTCAATATTGAAATTTTATATTTCAAAATATTAAAATTAATTAAATAAGTTATTTAAAATTTTTAAAGTATTATTTTAGTTTCTACTACTTTTTCACTTTAATCCTTAATAATTTTTACCCCGATCAATACTTCAAAAAATATATTTTTTATATGATCAAAATGAAAGCGATTTAAAATTTAGGTGACCAAAATAAAAGTGTGAACATGATGTTACATATACAATTAATCATCGTTAAAAATTTAATGATTTGGTGACTAAAATAAACCACCCTAAAAATTGAATAATAAAATTGCAAAAATTTCATTTTGATTGAACAAAATAAAAATAACCTAAAAATTGAATCACTAGATAATTTTAAACTCTCGTAATTAATTTGGTAATAAAAATTATTCATAAAATTTATTGAGGTTTGAACTTCCAGAAGTTACAGACCAAGACGTCATTTAAATAACTTGGACTAATATAGGTAGCTGTTGTCAAACCGATGAATTTAGAGTCTTTCATTTGAATAACTTTGACTAATGAAGCACATGATTTTTTTTTTCAAAATTATTTTCTGGATTATTCTTTTAACAATGACCGAGTCTTGTTAAGGAAAGAAAAATCTCTTACCAATTACAATATACTTATATGGCATAAGTTAGTGCTTTTCCTGGCCTAACATTTTTTAAAATATATATGAATTGCACCTACTAAGTTAAATATGTCGAACTTATCGGATTAGGCAGATAAGATAGTCAGGGACAAATTTAAGTTGTAAAAAGAAGGAAAACAATATTAATACTTATTGGATCGAGTGATTATAAGCTCAATTCCCCTTAAACAACAACACAAATTTAAGTATTGTGAATGAAGAAAATAGTTCTCGAAGAACTTTGCCCCTGGTTTAGAGTTTAACTTAATTGAACTCTAAATTTAACTGAGGTTCAATATAACTATTGTTAGGCATGTACTCGTAGATCAGCATCTTCTCTTCTCCGTCAACACAACACCCAAATAATCTAACCAGATTTGGATGTTGGAGCTTTGAAATCACCACCACTTCATTCGTAAATCCTTCCAACCCTTACCCCGAACCTTTTGACAATCTCTTAAATGCTCTTTCCTTTTCATCATATAATGTTCCCAGCCCACAAAATTCGGTTCATAAGACTTGGTAGAAAGAAAATGTCATTTCATCGATCATGTATTTTTCGGAAATCACCATTGTTTATTACCCTGTAAACTGGACAAAAGCCACCTTGCCTTGGCTTTTTTTGCGTGATGGAAGTTGTCTATCGTAGTGGCGAGTTCTATGAAACTAGATAGTGGCAACTGTTGGAGTTTAACTTCGATTGAATTTTCTCCTATATTTTCACTATAAAATTGGTGTTCGATCTATTTACAAGTTGATCTAACTATGGACTGAGTTTATTCGTAAGAAAATTCGATGAAGCTCAAAATAAGACAACAAATAATAATTTCTTAAAGTGATGGGACAGTGAAAGAAGGTCATTTATCACCTCATGCCTGGATATTTTCGTAGAAAAGTTACCCTCATGAAAGATAGAACTACTACTCTTATGTTTGTAAAGATTTGAAAGGCCCAAATGCATAGGGTCATAACCTTTCCTTTTTCTTCTTTTTTTTTTTTTTTGTAATTTTCTTTCTTTCTTCTTCCTTTTCTTTTTGCATGCTGTCGTAACCATTTTTTGAGTTTTGGCAAAAAAAACGGGGTCGACGTGGGTTTTGAAAACGAATAAAAACAGGAGTCGCCACCAATCTTTTTTGATGAGGTGTGATCGGGTCACCTTAAAAAGTGTTTGTTTTTAATAATCAGATCAATTTATCAAAAACACAATTTTGGTCTACGAAAATCAGAAAATGGATTCGGGAGTCGGTTACGTACGAGGAAGGGTTAGCACCCTCGATACGCCCAAAATTGGTACCTAATTGATTGTCTAATGTCTTAATGTCGAAAGTTGAAAACTTAAGAATTCAAAATACGATCCCTCTTGTTGTTGGAGAATAAATTTGGATAAATTGGAAATGTATGCCAAGGGCCGTCTCGTTTTAAGGTGAAGTGTTACATCCAATACTTTAGGACACCACATTTCGACCTTTAAAGTTGAACTTGCCTTTTATTTAAAACTTATGGATTTTATTGAAAGGATGTTTTGTTATTTAGAATGGATGAGAAAAGGAAACCCAATACTTTAGGGCACGATTTCTCGAGCTTTTAATACAAAACATTGCCTTGATTTTAGAAAATATTATCTCGGAATAACAAAACATCACATCAATGCATTAGGACACGACATCTCGAGTTCACGAGAATAAGCTTTTAGTTTAAAAATGTATTTGTTTTAAAAGGATATTCGGTTATTTAGATCAAACGAGAAGGATCGAAACCCAATACTTTAGGGCACGACGACCTCGAATTTCTAAATACGGAATATTACCTTAAATAAAGAATCCATTTTGTGTCGGGTAAAATTGATGTAATGCAAGTTTATAGTAAAGTGTAAAACGAATTGCAATATCAACGTAGCAAGATGTAAGAAATGAATTACGGTATTAGCAAAGCATATAGAATAAACGCATTAAATACAAATGACAATAATAAAACAAAAGATAAAATAAAACCAATAAGTTAAATGATAATAAATAGAAAACAAAAGGATAAACGGCAAGATGAAAGTTTTACAAGAAGGAAAGAAAAGAAAAGAGATAATAATAATGATAATAACGGTGATAATGAAAATAATATTGATATAGTAATATGAGTAGGAATATATAAAATGTGATAACAATATGAGGGATAATAGAAGTATGTATGTGAAATAGTATAAATATAAATAGATAAATGAAAATTAAATAAATAATAATAGTATTTAACTAAGAAAATAAATATAGATATAAATATAGTAATAATAAAGATACTAATAATACATAGTAGTAATAATAATAAGATAAAAATAATGCAACATAATATAATTTAAATGTAATAATAAGGTTAAGATGATTAATAATATATGTATAAAAAAATGACAATGGTAATAATAGAAAATAATAATAGGAATACTTAATAATGATAGTAGTTTAGTAATAATAATAAAATAATAATAATAATAATATGGTATTAGTAATAAAAAAGAAATGTCAATGGTAATAATAATAAAGTAATAGTAATAAAATGAGAATAATGATAATCTAATAAAAACATAATAATAATAGTAATAACACTCTAATAATGATAATAACTATAATAATAATAATGATAATAATAATAGAAAGCAATAATAAACAAACACTAGTAAAAAATATAATAGTAATAATAATAAATATATAAATAATAATAATAATAATAATAATAAATAATAAAGTTATAAATAATTGAAAGAGGACCAAATTGTATTCAAAGCGAAGGTTTGGGGCTGATTCGCAATAAAACATAAAGGAAATGGCCTATTTGAAACGCAAGCGAAAATCCAGGGACGAGGAGCGCAAATTTCCCCCAAGTGTTTAAGCGCGGCGTTTAGGAGGGACCGAATTGAACACGCGGAGGAAATGGAGGGCTATGCGCGCATAAATTTCCCACTTTTTCGGCAAAACGCGCGGATCCTGGGTGGAGCGGGTCGGATCGGGTCGGGCCAAGGGCTTAAAGCGGCGTCGTTTTGGGGCTTAAGGACGCCAAAGCAGCGCCGTTTTGATCGGCTATTTAAGCCCCAAATCGAAAAAAAAATCATTTCTCCTTTTAAAAAAATCGACTTCTCTTTTTTTTCTCTCTGCAGGTGGGGTGGTGCGATTTCCGGCCGTCGGACCGCCGCTCCCGTCGCCGGAGCCGTCGCTCCGGCACGCACCTGTGATGGCGGAAAAGGTAAAATTTTTTTTTTTTTTTTTTTCTTTTGTTTTAAAAAGGAAATAATATATGTATGTGTATGTCGAAAAGAAAAGGAAGAGAAGGAAAAAAAAAGAGACTTGAATGTAAGAAAAGAGAAAGAAAAATCACCTCTCTCGACTTTTGTTTTAGTTTTTAGGGGTTTAGTCTCGGTTTCTTTGTTTGCTTCAAATTTCTTTTATTTTTTTGTGTGGATCTTTTCTTTGTATTGCTTAAAAAACCATCCCCTTTTACAAAGAAATAACTTAGCTTTTATAGCCTAAAATTCTTTACACTTTAGCTACTTCATCCTTTCTTGTTTATTGTTTGCAAAGTTAGAGGCGGTGTCTTGTGCAAGGGCGGTGGAGTAGGTGGCTTCGCAGGTGGCAGAGGGTCGAAGCAAGTGGTGGTGGAGGAGGATAGGGCGGCCACGACATTAGGGGGCTAGGGTTTTTGATTTTCTGTTTTTGGGTTTGTATGTGGGCTAGGGTTAGGTTATTGGAGTCCAGTAGTTTTTTGTAAATGGGTTTTATTATTTTTGTTTAATTTAGTTGGGCCGGGCAATAATTGGGTTCTACAACTGCCCCTCTTTGCTCATTATTGTGTAACGAGAATGGAGCAAAGACTTTCAAAGGACCAATTTTGCCCGGTCTTGTTGAGTCTTGACTTCTTGGGTGCTCTTCCACAGATAGCTTCATTCTGTTTCACCGCATCTTGTCGCCCCGATCCATTCCACCGCTACTTGAGAGAGGTAGGACCTATAGCTTCAATTTGCTCCTGCTTTGCGACTTGAGGATGAGACTTGTTTATTTTAAATCGCTCCACCTGCAACTCCGAGGGGTAAGGTTTGTAATCTTCACTTATTTTGCTTTTGGCCAAGACAATAGGATGATGGCTTAAATCATGTTCCCTACCGTTTAGGAGGCAGATTTGCCTTCGATCTTGCCCCCACTCTTTGGTTAGGCGACAAGATCTACAAATTTGACCTATTCCACTTCTTTTGGTCGTGGTGGTAATAGGACGGTGGCTTAAATCATGACCCCTACTGTGTTTAGGGAGGCGAGATTTGCCTTCGATCTTGCCCCACTCTTTGGTTGGGCGACAAGATCTACACATTTGACCTATTTCCAGCTGGTCCGTGGTGGTAATAGAACGGTGGCTTAAATCATGACCCCTCTTTGTTTTAGGAGACGAGATTTGCCTTCGATCTTGCCCCACTCACTGGTTAGGGGCGACAAGATCTACAAATTTGACCTATTCCAATGCTGGTCGGTGGTGGTAATAGGACGGTCTTCAACCTATTCCACTCTTTGGTCAATGGCAATAGGAAATCTTTTACCTATTAAAGCTCTTTGGGAGGTGCAATGGACAATCTTCAACCTATCCCACTCTTTGGTTAGTGGCAATAGAACAATCTTCAGCCTATCCCACTCTGGTTAGTGGCAATAGAATGATCTTCAACCTATTCCACTATTGGTTAGTGGCAATAGAACAATCTTCAACCTATTCCACTACTTTGGTTGGTGGCAATAGGACAATCTTCAACCTATTCCACTCTTTGGTTGGTGGCAATAGAACAATCTTCAACCTATTCCACTCACTGGTTAGTGGCAATAGAACAATCTTCAACCTATTCCACTCTTTGGTTAGTGGCAATAGAACAATCTTCAACCTATTCCACTCTTTGGTTAGTGGCAATCGGACAATCTTCAACCTATTCCACTCTTTGGTTAGTGGCAATAGGACAATCTTCAACCTATCCCACTCTTTGGTTGGTGGCAATAGGGAACGATCTTCAACCTATTCCACTCTTGGTTAGTGGCAATAGGACAATCTTCAACCTATCCCACTCATGGTTAGTGGCAATAGGAACGATCTTCAACCTATTCCACTCTGGTTAGTGGCAATAGAACAATCTTCAACCTATTCCACTCTTTGGTTGGTGGCAATAGAACAATCTTCAACCTATTCCACTCTTTTTGGTTGGTGGCAATAGAATGGTCTTCAACCTATTCCACTACTGGTTAGTGGCAATAGAACAATCTTCAACCTATTCCACTACTGGTTAGTGGCAATAGGATGGTGGCTTCACCAATGTTTCTACACCGTCCTCTGGGGACATATCACGTAAACTTAGTTTTATGTGCTTATGCTTATGCAAATGATGCGGATGCTATGATCAGAATGACTCAAAGCGTTCCTAACTACATGTGCTATGGATGACATTTACGTGAATGCTGGAATGTCATGAGAATGATGATTTTTGCAATGATTAAGATGCAATGATCGTAATAAATCGAATGCTCTAACTAAATGATATTATAGAGGACATTTACATGAATGCGGAATGTCATGATAATGATTCTTTGTTAAAAACATATAAGGATCGGGATGCGATGATCGAAATGTCCCTAATGATGATGTATGAATGTAAAATGAAATTATCCCTTTTTAATGCTTAGGGTTGTCTCTGCTTCGTCGTCCATCGTAGTCTTATTCTTTGACGTATTACTGTTGCTATCTCACTCTGCTAGTACCTTTGCCAAGAGCTCAAAGAAACAATCATATTTTGCTCAAATAACTTGCCCCAATGTAACTTCAAGATCCGTTCCACGGCACCTATAGAACTTCAAGGCTTATACCATCTTGGATCTCTCTCTTCAACTTCGGGGGGTGTAGGATCGTGCCATCTTCGATCCATCCCACTACGACTCGGGAGTACGAGAATTTGTAACTTATTCAAATGATTTGGTCTACTACATCTTCCATTCCCTAAGGATCGTGATCAGTGTGCATGCGCATGATGGATACAAAATCATTCTTAGCGCGAATGATTGCCCATTCATACATCGCCCTTTTTCATCGAGATGATACTACTTACGTAATACCTCGTCATTTTGTTCGATCGCTATTTTCAACCAAATTCAAAGAGATAGCCTCGATTCGAATTTTCCTCTATCATTATTCTCGATCCTTTAAACTCGAGGAGTTTTAAGCAATGAGTCTGTTCATGTTCCCGCATTACTACTCAAAAGTTTCATAGAGTAATATGCGGAACTCATTTTGTGAAAGTGTCGTTATTCAATCATTATTTCAATGCAAAATGCTGAAAGAGACCATAACTATGGATAAGAGAGAAGCTAGTTAGGAGCAATGCTCGAAACAAATAGGTAAAGCAAAAAAGCGACAAATGTAATTAGGAAGGAAATTTATTGGCGGTATTTTGCAAGGGAAATAAATAACAAAAATGGGTAAAATAGAAGCTAGGTGTCCCAGATATCGCAGTAGGAGCTTCTGTTCAAACTTCTTGAGGACCATTTTAGGCTCAATATGTGTTTAGGGGATCCGAGTACTTTGTCGATGCTTGAGGCATAACGTACTTCTTCATTGTTAATCCAAGCGTGGCAAGACTACCGTATGCCTTACTTTGGTCAAAAATTTGAATTTGCCCTTCTAGGGTTTTCAACCCAAATCCCCTTTGGTCTCAAGGCGCCTTTGCGGGTTTTCATCTTGGCCTCTCCTTTTTCTTTTTCTTTCCCTTTTTGTGTTTTTTTTTTTTTTTTTTTTTTTTTTTTTGCAAATCTGAACTCATAGGATTAGGCAAGTCCTTATCATCCATCTTGATTAGTGCCTATGTTTTCCAAGCCCAGGCCTTCTTTTCTTTGCATAGGGCACTTACTTTTCCTCTGGAGCCCTTTTTTGGATATGAAGAATCCTTCTTAATGCAGTCTTTGAATGGACCCCCTTTTTTTTTTTTTTTTTTTTTGTAAGCCAGGTGTAAGGATCTTAGCCAACATAGAAAGTAAATGGTAACTTCTCGATGCCAACTTTTACAAATATCGAGTTGTCCTCGAAAGAATTTGGATGGTTTTGGCTCTCTTGTTGCTTGATTGATGTGGTGTCGACCTTTGAGCAGACTATAAATTCGTTTTATCACGTTAAACACGTTCTTTTTTGGTATCCTTTATCACCACTCTCTTTTTCTTTTTCTTTTTCTTTTTGTTTTTTTTGTTTTTTTTTTCTTTTTGAAATTGAAATTTGAAGTTGTATTCTTGACTTTGTAATTTTGACATGTGAAGCGACCTTTACCCTCTAGGTAAGGTAATCAAAGGCTATGAATATGAATCGATGTTGGTTCAAAGATTATGAGGAGACTAGCTTGATAGCGTCCATGCCTCACATATAGGAATCCACGTTTCAGTGGCCCCAACATGTCTGGCTGTGATCATGCGATAATGTCTTGCCTTATTCTTGCGGTGGGCTAAGTTTCCATCTTCATCTCCCTCGTTGGCTTGCAGTGTCGACTGACATTTCGCAAGGTAGGATCTGCCGTTTTTAACAAGTTGGAAATAAGTTGCAATCTCTATCATCTTCTAAGTCCTTAGATTCTCCGGACACATATCTCACTAGAATGGGAGTCAAGTATACAGCGTCGCTCATGTCATTGATATCCGGGACCCATTGTCGTGATGAAAGTAATTTCAGAGAATAAATGATTCCAAGAATGGTTATTTATGAGCGAAGAACAAAAGAATATTCAGTAGAATTTAAAGCATGAAAAAGAACAAAAAATATTGGTTCAAAAAAGATGCATTTTTCTTGAAATAGTAATTTTTAACACGAGCCTATTTCACAAAAAAGAGTTCTCATTGCTTCTAGGCTTAAAGCAAACCAAGTATATTTCGTACATTACTCCGGTAAGCTTCTAAATACTACAGGGAATTTCTTATGATCTCATTGCTCAAAATGCCCCCGAGTTTATGCTTACATTTTTGGTGCGTCGCCTATCTCCACAACACCTATTTTGATGAATTTTTCCACCAACTTCTTAAAAGGCGCATGCAATTTTCTATTGAGTGTCCTGTAATCCCGCATGATACTCACACCGGACATTTAGGTTATACCATTTTGGGTATGGAGGTTGCAAAGTGGTTTTTATAACAAGGAGCTACAACATGCATATCAAATAACTTACGGTATAACTCCATATACGTCATGGGAATAGGAGTGAACCGAGGTTTTTCCGAATACGCCATTTGGATTGGGTTTTTGCTTTGGGGACCGGTGATCGTAACTACCTTTCTTTGGTTGGTTTCTTTATGCGGCTTCGAATAACCCTTAGTATACCCACTCGTGCTAGCCACATCCTTGTCCATCCTCTTGGGGCTTTTGAAGCCCCTTCTCCTTTTCTCTACGCCTGCTGGTAGACCAAAAACAACACGATTGACTTGCTCATTACGGGGCCCATCGGAGAGTCCAAAGAAGACCAAAGTATCGGTCCTATATTGAGATCCAATAATGCGGGTACCACGCGAGTGCGCGCGTCTGCGTTGAGTTGGGATATTCATTGGGGAATAAGCGATGTCTTCATCATTATCCACATAAATCGATCCGCTAGGTCACTTCTTTTTCAAGTCCTCCGGCTAGTGGCTCGAGTTAGTTGGCTCATCATGTTCTTTTGGAAGTCTAGCATTTGCTCTCGCATTTCTTGTTGAATTTGGGTCAATTGCTCTTGCATCTGTATTTGCCTTTGCTCAATCCTCACCAACCTTTGTTCCATGTTTTCCAGTTTAACTGAAACATTTTACCTAATTAGGGTCCTTTTGTAAAGGCCTAATACAAATGAATGCAATGTAATGCGAATGCAATGTAGTACGAATGCATGAATGCAAAGAGGTATCGATTCTGGTCAACTTCATTTTAGGAAACTTTATTAGAAAACGAGTTCCTTTACATAAAACGGACTACTATATGCTTTCGTCCTAAGTCCTAAAGGTTTTTGGTTTCCCAAGCAGTGGATCTAGCTCTTGACTATGGTTAAGCTGCAGCCCGTATTTTATGCTTAACATATTCACCTGTAATGCCAAAATCTATAGATGACCAGCTACCTTTTGAATCTGCACTATTGCTTCCCTCACGAGGTAATCTCGACTCTTTAAATTGTTGATCATAAGAATGATGAAGGTCTTCTACTCCTCTCTTGTTTGAGAAGCCCGATCCAGATTCACAATTGTGTAATGCTGGTTCTAACTTTTCGATCCCACCTTTCATTTCCTTAATCTTGTTCAGGCTTAACTTCAACTCGATTGCAGAGTTATAGCTTCGATGGTAGTGAAGAGGCTGTCTAAGCTTAGCATCAATTCTTCAGAAAAGTATTGATCATTCACTCTAGCTAGCGCCATACCCGAGGATTCTTCCGCTTCCAAGGCTCATAAAGATTAGAGTTTTCTAGACAAAGAAGAAAGCATGAGACTCAGGACATTTTAGATCGTATCAGTTCGATAGCTTTTCCAATTCTAACCACGGGTGAAAGTCGTCTATTCTGGTTTGTCTCTTTTGGATCTATCTAATCGGGTCAATACAAATTCCTTTCATTTTTCTTCACACGAATCAAATCCCTTGCAATGTTGTTTGCATTACCACGATGAGCCTAGAAGTTAACAACGACCTATCCTTCAATCCTAGATGGTTACCAATTTCAACGCCCATTCTTTGGAAAGAAATTTCCATCATTGCCTATTGAGCACGACCTTCAACTTGGGTGAAATTAGTCTTTGAAAGAAACACCATAAGAACACGACATTGGCTCGGCACTATGGTGCCCCCGCGTGAAGCATAGAATAAAGCTTTCATTCTTTCACGAGACTTACTGTCTTAACCAAAGAAGCTCTCTAGTTAGCGCTTTGTCAATTGTAAATACATCAAGGAATGGAGCTCCAAAGGAATATATGTAGGTTGTTTGGCTCTCAACATTTAAGCATGGCAAGCCTTACAGAGAAAGCGCGACCGTATGTTGCGATGGTCGACAAAATGATTATAAACGATGAATCTCTAGATTCTCGACTTCACCATTAACTTTTTCACACTTTTCTCCTTTAATGAAAACAGCGGATCTTTGCGCAACTGGTCGCTCAATCCGGTGATCTTGTACTCGTGATTGGATGGATCGACTTTTGTCCTCGAGTTCTTAAAGCTTTGCTTAGCTATGGTCGATCCGGGATCCATAGCATTCGATTGGCGAAGGATCCATAGCCGGGCTGGGGACGAATATCAATATTGAGGAAAGGCCTCTTTGAGTGGCCATGAAATTTGAATGGAAGCCCCTATTGTCAAGGGCAACTCTTCCAATGTCCGTGAGGTTGTTACGATTATCTCGAAAGATTGGCAAACCAGTAGGCATCCCTGTTTTGACATGCTATCTTAAAAGCGACATCTATCACCCTCAATGCTTCTTGAGAGTTTTGATTCTGTCCGCGCCAAGCATTTTGAGTTGCTCGCATGGGTGTCTATGCAACAAAGTTGATTTGACCGATAAGGCCGTTTTAACTCTCTTTTCTGTCTTTCCCATTTGAGTCATTATGGACATCGGTCTTGCATTACATGTTGTTTACATTAGATGTAACATCCTCAAATACAACTATAAATTCATGCTTGTTATTTGGAGAGTACCAATAGTAAATAAACTTTTCTCCTTGTCGTAAGCAAAGTCCTTTTCACCAATTCAATGTCACGAGGTCTTGCCCTCTCGCCAATCACTTTCCTTCCAACCCCTTGTCGTCTAAAGGATGACCACCGATTTTAGCACTTGCCACATTTCCTTTTGCTCAAATGGATCCATACCCTTCTAGCGCCTAGGTTCTAACTATACTGAACGAGTGCATTGTCTTCCATTTTATCAAGGAATCCGTTTTCCCTAACCGACTTTCTAACTCAGAAACCGACCGTGAATCGATACCTCTTTAGAAAATGAGATGAATGCACGAAAATAAAATGCAACGCAGTCGATCGCATAAAGTAAAACAAGTGAAAATGGACAAACATCTACCCAGGTGACCACTAAGGTTTGATGTAGTTCTATCGAAGGTGGGCTCTAGGGTTCACTATATGTGGTTTTAGTTCTAGGGTTTGAGGTACTGAACCAGCCAGATTCTCGATCCTCACCCATTATAGGCTCATATAGACCGAGTTCGGGATCAGGGAATACATTTCCCTATGGCCGCACGGAGATGAAAATCTCACGAAGACATAGGTATGCGGATGTATCCGAGGCGATCCACTATCACGCACGAGGTGAAAACCTCACGAAGGAATAGTTTCTCACTCCCACTTAAAGGTGCGACCACAACGGTCATGCAATGTACTCATGCACAAGAAAATAGAAATCATATGCAATGACACCAATGAATGCAACACAAGGATAGTAAAAATTTTCTAAGTCAAATTTCCAAACTTTCGACAAAGGACAAAAAAATAATCAATTTACGGCTGACTCTCTTTTTGGGGTCCCAGTGAGTCGCCAAGTCGTCGTAACCATTTTTTGAGTTTTGGCAAAAAAGCGGTCGACGTGGGTTTTGAAAACGAATAAAAGCAGGAGTCGCCACCAATCTTTTTGATGAGGTGTGATCGGGTCACCTTAAAAGTGTTTGTTTTTAATAATCGGATCAATTTATCAAAAACACAATTTTGGTCTCACGAAAATCGAAAATGGATTAGAGTCGGTTCACGTCTACGAGGAAGGGTTAGCACCTCGATCGCCCAAAATTGGTACCTAATTGATTGTCTAATGTCTTAATGTCGAAAGTTGAAAACTTAAGAATTCAAAATACGATCCCTCTTGTTGTTGGAGAATAAATTTGGATAAATTGGAAATGTATGCCAAGGGCCGTCTCGTTTTAAGGTGAAGTGTTACATCCAATACTTTAGGAC
Source organism: Gossypium sturtianum (assembly GCA_025698515.1). Lineage (NCBI taxonomy): Eukaryota > Viridiplantae > Streptophyta > Magnoliopsida > Malvales > Malvaceae > Gossypium > Gossypium sturtianum. The sequence continues at coordinate 153,315,448 of CM046943.1, forward strand.
ACCACATTTCGACCTTTAAAGTTGAACTTGCCTTTTATTTAAAACTTATGGATTTTATTGAAAGGATGTTTTGTTATTTAGAATGGACGAGAAAAGGAAACCCAATACTTTAGGGCACGATTTCTCGAGCTTTTTAATACAAAACATTGCCTTGATTTTAGAAAATATTATCTCGGAATAACAAAACATCACATCCAATGCATTAGGACACGACATCTCGAGTTCACGAGAATAAGCTTTTAGTTTAAAAATGTATTTGTTTTAAAAGGATATTCGGTTATTTAGATCAAACGAGAAGGATCGAAACCCAATACTTTAGGGCACGACCTCTCGAATTTCTAAATACGGAATATTACCTTCGTAAAAGAATCCATTTTGTGTCGGGCGAAAATTGATGTAATGCAAGTTTATAGTAAAGTGTAAAACGAATTGCAATATCAACGTAGCAAGATGTAAGAAATGAATTACGGTATTAGCAAAGCATATAGAATAAACGCATTAAATACAAATGACAATAATAAAACAAAAGATAAAATAAAACCAATAAGTTAAATGATAATAAATAGAAAACAAAAGGATAAACGGCAAGATGAAAGTTTTACAAGAAGGAAAGAAAAGAAAAGAGATAATAATAATGATAATAACGGTGATAATGAAAATAATATTGATATAGTAATATGAGTAGGAATATATAAAATGTGATAACAATATGAGGGATAATAGAAGTATGTATGTGAAATAGTATAAATATAAATAGATAAATGAAAATTAAATAAATAATAATAGTATTTAACTAAGAAAATAAATATAGATATAAATATAGTAATAATAAAGATACTAATAATACATAGTAGTAATAATAATAAGATAAAAATAATGCAACATAATATAATTTAAATGTAATAATAAGGTTAAGATGATTAATAATATATGTATAAAAAAATGACAATGGTAATAATAGAAAATAATAATAGGAATACTTAATAATGATAGTAGTTTAGTAATAATAATAAAATAATAATAATAATAATATGGTATTAGTAATAAAAAGAAATGTCAATGGTAATAATAATAAAGTAATAGTAATAAAATGAGAATAATGATAATCTAATAAAAACATAATAATAATAGTAATAACACTCTAATAATGATAATAACTATAATAATAATAATGATAATAATAATAGAAAGCAATAATAAACAAACACTAGTAAAAAAATATAATAGTAATAATAATAAATATATAAATAATAATAATAATAATAATAATAAATAATAAAGTTGCGAAATAATTGAAAGAGGGACCAAATTGTATTCAAAACGAAGGTTTGGGGGCTGATTCGCAATAAAACATAAAGGAAATGGCCTATTTGAAACTTGCGCTAAAAATCCGAGGGGGGCGAGGCGCAAATTTCCCCAAGTGTTTAAGCGCAGCGTTTAGGAGGACCGAATTGAACACGCGCGGAGGAAATGGGAGGATGCGGCGCATAAATTTCCCACCCCGGCAAACGCGCGGATCCCTGGCTGGAGCGGGTCGGATCGGAGTCGGGCCAAGGGCGAAAGCAGCGTCGTTTTGGGGCTTAAGGACGCCGGCCAAAACGACGCCGTTTTGATCGGCTATTTGCTCCCAAATCGAAAAAAAAATCATTTCTCCCCCTTTAAAAAAAAATCGACTTCTCTTTTTTTTTTCTCTGCAGGTGAAGTTGGTGCGATTTCGGCCGTCGGACCGCCGCTCCCCGTCGCCGAAAGCCGTCGCTCCCGTCACGCACGCCTGTGATGGCGGAAAAGGTAAAATTTTAGTTTTTTTTTTTTTTTCTTTTGTTTTAAAAAAGGAAATAATATATGTATGTGTATGTCGAAAAGAAAAAGGAAGAGAAGGGAAAAAAAAAAAGAGACTTCGAATGTAAGAAAAAGAGAAAGAAAAATCACCTCTCTCGACTTTTGTTTTAGTTTTTAGGGTTTAGTCTCGGTTTGCTGTTTGCTTCTGAAATTTCTTTTATTTTTTTTGTGTGGATCTTTTCTGTTTGTATTGCTTAAAAAACCATCCCCTTTTACAAAGAAATAACCGGCTTTTATAGCCTAAAATTCTTTACACTTTAGCTACTTTCTGTCCTTTCTTGTTTATTGTTTGCAGGTTAGAGGCGGTGCTGTGCAAGGGCGGTGGAGTAGGTGGCTTCGGCAGAGGCAGAGGGTCAGAAGCAAGTGGCTGGTCAGAGGATAGGGGCGGCACAGCATTAGGGGGGCTAGGGTTTTTTGATTTTCTGTTTTGGGTTTGTATGTGGGCTAGGGTTAGGTTATTGGGTCTGGTAGTTTTTTTGTAAATGGGTTTTATTATTTTTTGTTTAATTTGGTTGGGCCCGGGCAATAATTGGGTTCTACACATGCCATCTGAAATTCATACCCCACTCATAAAATGAGCAAATGAAGCACCAGTTCCAATAATCATGTTGAAGATTTGCTTCACCTACTATAATAAAATAATCTAATTAATTTTAACAATTTTTTATTTGTTGCTGATTTTTAGAGATTATGAATATTTTAGTAGTCTAGTTTTAGTCAATAGTTGTTGTTTTTCTATATAAACACTAGTTTTCAGTTTAATAAATGAAAACACTTTCCATAAAAATTATTTATATTTTCCTCTTGCTTTTGTTGTTTTCTTTTTACAATAAATTTTTCATCAAAAATTCTAATAAATAGGTATCAGAGCTATCTTCTTGAGGGACTGTAATTAAGGAAAAAAATTTTGTCTCTTTCTTCTTCTATGAATTCAAAAACCCCTTTCACTGCACTTGCACCACCTGTTTTCAATGGTGAAGGTTACCATGTTTGGGTAGCAAGGATGGAGGCTCATCTAGAGGAAAATGATTTCTGGGCGGCCGTGGAGAAGGACTACGAAGTTTTTTCATTACCTGTCAATCCGACTATGACGCAAATCAAGAATCATAATGAGAGAATCAAGAAAATCAGAGGCAAAAGCTACATTATTTGTTGCAGCCTCATCTGGTATCTTTCTCAGAATCATGACAATGAAATCAACCTTTGAAGTTTGGAATTTCTTGAAGGAGTATGAAGGAGATGAAAAGAATAAAGGCATGAAAATGTTGAACCTGATTAGAGAATTTGAACTCCAGAACATGAAGGACTCCGAGATGGTGAAGGAGTACTTTTACAAATTGCTTGTAATTGCTTCCAATCCTTGTCCTGAAGCTTTCGACAATCTCTTCACTGCTATTTCCTTTCCATCATCAAATGTTCCCTGCACACAAAATTCAACTCAAAAGACTTATAAAAAAAAGGAAAATGCCATTTCATTGACACTGGATTTGCTGAAAATCGCCATTATTTATTACCTTGTAAACTGGACCGAAACCATCCTGCCCTTAGCTTTTTTGTGTGATGGAAATTGTCCGTCGCGGAGGCGAGTTCTTCGAAATTAAATAGTGGCAGCTGCTGGAGTTTAACTCCAATTGAATTTTCTCCTATATTTTCACTAGAAAGCTGGTGTTTGATCCAGGGATTTAAATAGCGGTCCGATATCGATACAGCGGCCGCTATATAGCGGTAGCGGCACGTCCAAAACCGCTACTGCCGAAACCGCTATTAAGTTTTATAATAAGTTGTGTGAATTTTTTAAAAAAATTCACCATCACGATACCCGCAGTGACCGCAATAGCATTCGTTATGTCCGCAACCTCGATAAACGTAACGCGACTGAAAAACGCGGCCGCGACCGCAATTTAAATCCCTGGTTTGATCTGCTTTCGTTTTTCATTTCTTCCTGAGATAGTATCAAAGTAGTTAGTACCGCATTGATAGATATATTATTGTTGTCTTGAAATTGATATGTAACGATATCAATATGTACCAATACCTACATGTTTCAATATATCGTTTCAGATTTATCAATATTTTCCACATATATATTTCTAGTTTAATTTGTAATTTCTTAATAATGTATTACCTTTATATTTAGCTATCCTACACCATAAGAAGAGTGTAGAAATTGTAATAATGACTATGCCCGCAATTACTGTTGTAATAACAATGACCTTACTACTTTTCCTTTATCTGCAAATAGAAAAACTTGGTTAATAACTTCAACCCAAAAAGGCAGATATTGACGCAATTTATCAAACACATCGTCGACACTAAGAAAATTTACCCAGTTCCGAAGATGGCAGACGAATGTAAAGATCGACGCCGCTAGCGGAGAATTTCTGACATCAATCAAATCTCCACTCCACAACATGCAACCAATGCCATCATCATACGCATAAGCCACGCACGAACAATTCTTCATGTTCATGCATTGGTCTTTGCACTGGCCGTTACTTATTGATGACGGGTGCGGAAATGCTGGCACTTTCATCCTCTTCATCTCCAAAAACCCATCATCACCTTGGCCTGCTCCACTGCCATTGTTGTTATCTCTTTGGCACTGCAAAGGGGTAATCCTAAAACATCCACTACTCCAATTACCTCTACTCCATTCCTTTATATTCCTAGGCTTAAACCCCTTTAAGCAACTGCAAATGGGTCGTTTCGATGAATCGCATATTCCAAATGCCCCACAGTATCCATAAACATCACAATTTGTTTGATAACTAGAGTACTTGTTTATCCAGTTCCCTTTAGCCGCATCCCATTTCCATTCAATGAATTTTCCTTGAGAATCTAATTCACTGTATATCAACATAGAGTCATTAGAAAATTCGTAAGTCATATAGTACGGTTGTTGTGGATTATCTGCAACAACATCAAACCCTTCAAGATAAGCAGTGTACTTATCTATTAAGCCAATAAAGGTATTCCCATTCCATGGACCGGTCCGATAATAGAGCTGGTTATTCTTCCTAATGATGCCCTCTGGGCTGTTGAAAGGTTCAAGGCTAAGAGAAAAGTTACCATCAGATGGGTCATCAATGCTTTTCCATGATTTCAGCTCTAATTTACGACCCTTTTTAACATCAGTGCTGATCTTCTCAATGAAGGCATTAGAAGGATCTTAGGATCTTCGAAACTCTCCCATAAGCTGCTTGCTCCATCCTCACCATTACTAAGGACAAGGTTTCCAGAGTCTAAAAGCTGGGCAGTTGTTGCATTAGGAGCTGTATTGTTAACATGTGATGACCAAAGAACCTCAGCTTTTCCATTGGAAACAACAAGGTTGCCATCATCTGATATGGTGAGAATCCCAGAAGAGTCTTTGAGAGGCCTGTTTCTATTTGCTACCCATACAACAGTTTGTACGGGGATTTGATGGTACAATATCCCTACATAACGATTTCTGGAGTTAGCCAAGCAAGAATCCCAATCGGAAAACACCATTCTGGGAGATTATAACATCAGGGTCTTTGATGGATTTTGATGGTGTTATTGTGTCTAAAGCAGTGGCAAATAGTAAGTAAAAGAAAGATATTAAAGCTAGTAAAACAGAGCGGCTAATAGTTTTTTCCCATAATCTCTTCCCAGAACTTGGAAGAGACGCTATGATTTATGAATGATACTTAATTTTTTTTTCAGTTAAAAAAAAAAAAGTCTGATTTTGACATGATGTAATGATATTTCAAGGCAGCTGCAAATGTTTACATCAAGATTTGAATTTTCTTCAAGCACTAATCACTACCTATTTTGTGTTAGAATATTGTATTCAACTAGCATGTCACCCTGTTCATGGAAATTAATACTTCTAGCTTGTCATGCACGTTTAATTTGGTTAACTTGAAGACTCATTTATCTTCCACCCAAAATGCAAGTTTAATTTGCCTTCCACTGTTTTCTTCTTAAAAGTTACATTGTTGATTTAAGACATCAAAAAAAAAGTCTCTTTACGGAAACGCGAGGACATACGGGGGAGTTGCCGGGAAAGATCTGTGAAAGATACATCCCGAACTTAAGAGGAACTTTACCAGTTGGTGAAACACTTATAAAACTGACTATATCATGGAAGATTATGGCAGCAAGATTGGAACGATGCTTTGACCCAAAACAATGAATCCACCAAAAACAATGGAAGACTTTTGGGTTAGGTAAATTTGGGTTTAAATCATTTTAGGTTTTAAATTATTTTCAAGTTTGGATTGAATAGGTTCGAATTGTTGGTTTTAATGTTCAAATCAAATTGAATCGAGTTTGAATTTAAATCTCATCAAATGAGTTTTTGATTTTGGCATTAAACTGTCATGTTCAAATATAATGGTAAATTCACTGGAATGGAACAAATAAAATTACAATTATCATAGAAATAAAATGATAAAAATAGGTTGAATATAAAAGATAAATTTCAATACTTAAAACTGTATTTCTAAACGCTACAAATAATTAATTTGTATCTCTATCGGCCATCAAGGTTTGTAAGAGTTACATCATTAAGTGAAGCCCTATCTTCAACATCATGACTCATTAGTGGTGCTTCAGTGAAAGCAGGTTGTTTTGGAGTGTTAAGATCTGATATCTCACTATTAAGCATTGAAACAACTGTAGGCATAGTGGGCCTATCTTTGGCAAATTCTTGAACACATAGCAAACCAACATGTATGCATCTCCATATTTCCTTTTCATTTTCATTCTTTGAATATGTTTCTGACTCTAAAATCACTTCGTCTACTATGCCACAAATATCGCCTTCCCTCCACAGTTTCCATGCCTGAGAATAGAAAAGAAAATTTGTCTAAATTAATATTTAAACTTTTCAGCCTAAATCAACTCAAAATTATAAACACAAAGTCTAAGTAGATTTTGATCAGCTCAATTCAACATATATAAAGATCCAACTGCTCAAAATTTCTTGCTTAAGCTTATTTACCTATGTCTAAATCGAGCTTCGTTCTTAGGCTCAACTTAAACTCGATATGTAGTCAAGCTCGAATTTCAATTGAAAATGTTCAATAAATATTTAAAGCAAAAAAGAGAGCCTATACTCAATTCAGTATTAGGACTCTCGATGTCACCTTGCAAGCTACTCAATTCAAGCATTAAGATTCTCAAGATTAGCTCATGATCTCCCAACTCAATAGATACTTAGTAGAATTCAAGTTTTCTTGATTCGAACCTGAATAGCTTGCAAAAACGACTTCTTACACCTTAATTCGATCCACCAACATCTCTAATTATCTTATAAACTTACATATCCCAAGAGGCTAAATGCATACTGATCGTTGTAAAAGCTTGTGCTTCTTCTTCCGCTAACAACCTCTAGCAATAGAACTCCAAAACTGAATACATCTGATTTCTCTGAAAATTGCCCTCGCATTACATACTCAGGAGACATATAACCACTGTATTTTAACATTAAAAACATCAATTACAACGCTGACCTAAACTTGTTCATGAGTAGGTCCAAATTAAAATTAAATAATAAAAGTATAAAATAATATATTCTTTATTATTTTAATTTTTAAATATGGTAAAATGAGTCCATAGATCAAACTAAGCCAAACTAAATTTAGGTCTAGGCATGTAATCTTTTTAAGCATCGGACCTGATCCATCAATAGATATATCTATACCATATTTTATCCAAAAAAAAAAAAAGAGAATAAAATGAAATGATAGGGAGAAAGTTCCAACTTACTAAGTTCCAACAACCCTTTTAGTGTTAGCTTGATTTTCATTGCCTCCGAAAATCCTAGCCATCCCAAAATCTGAAATTTTTGGGTTTAATTCTTCATCGAGTAAAATGTTACTTGCTTTTAGATCTCTGTGTATAATCTTTAGTCTTGAATCTCTATGAAGATAAAGCAATCCTCGACTAATCCCTTCAATAATGTTGAATCGTTTTCTCCAATCCAAAACATCTTTTTTAGCTGGATCTATGACAAAACTTAAACAATAAGACCTCAAGATTTATAGTTAATTTCTATAATAGTGGATCTAAACTATAATCATTGTTGTATTTTCTACCATATTGTATTAATTGTGATTGTAGAGCAGAATTGATGTTATGTGAATCAATTGAAATAAATATTGAACAATGAAGAGAGTCAAAATATTACATTCTTGCCGTTCAAATTTCAGAATATAATTATATGAGACATGTCCATGGACCAAGCCATAACCAATTTTCGTATCCTCTTACACAAGTTTGCACAAAATCAACTAGGCAACCAATTTTATTGCTTAAAAACACTTAGAATCAGACTTCTATATTTTATAATTACTAGCTTTTAATGTGACATATGTGTGATTTTGATATTTAATTAATTTTTAAATATTGAATTTTTAAGGGTAAGCTATAAAGATAGTCATTCAACTATTAATAGGTTTCTGTTTAATGCTATCGAAATTTAATATTTTAGTCACTCTTGTGTTAAATGACTAATAGTGATTTTATGGTACAATATCCCTACATAACGATTGTTTAATAGAAAAAATGGTCACTATTTGCCACCCATACAACAGTTTGTACGGGGATTTGATGGTACAATATCCCTACAGAACGATTGCTGGAGTTAGCCAAGCTGAAGAATCCCAATCGGAAAATACCATTCTGGGAGATTATAAATTCAGGGTCTTTGATGGATTTTGATGGTGTTATGGTGTCTAAAGCAGTGGCAAATAGCAAGTAAAAGCAAGATATTAAAGATAGTAAACAGAGCAGCTAATAGTTTTTCCCATAATCTCTACCCAGAACTTTGACTAATATAGGTAGCTGTTGTCAAACCGAAGAATTTAGACTCTTTCATTTGAATAACTTTGACTAATGAAGCACATGATATTTTTTTTCAAAATTATTTTCTGGATTATTCTTTTAACATTGACAGAGTCTTGTTAAGGAAAAAAAAAAAAGTCTCTTACCAATTACAATGTACTTTATGGCATAAGTTAGTGCTTTTCCTTGCCTAACATCTTTTAAAAATTATATTCAAGATCTAATAGTTTTCGAAGAACTTTGCCTCTCCTTTAGAGTTCGACTTAATTGAACTCTAAATTTAATTGAGGTCTAATATAACTATTAAGTATCGAAAAATCACTAATAAAAAACAAAAAAGATTAGAACAAGTTACTAACCAAAGAGAAACGCGTCCAAACTTTTGTTAGGCATGTATTTGTAGATCAGCATCTTCTCTTCACCCTCAACACAACACCCAAATAATCTAACCAGATTTGGATGTTGGAGCTTTGAAATCACCACCACTTCATTCATAAATCCTTCCAACCCTTACCCCGAACCTTTAGACAATCTCTTAAATGCTCTTTCCTTTCCATTATCTAATGTTCCCAGCACACAAAATCCAGTTCATAAGACTTGGTAAAAAGAAAATGTCATTTCATCGATCATGTATTTTCCGAAAATCACCATTGTTTCTTACCCTGTAAACTGGACAGAAGCCACCTTGCTTTTTTGCGTGATGGAAGTTGTTTATAGTAGTGGCGAGTTCTATGAAACTAGATAGTGGCAACTGCTAGAGTTTAACTTCGATTGAATTTTCTTCTATATTTTCACTATAAAATTGGTGTTCGATCTATTTACAAGTTGATCTAACTATGGACTAAGTTTATTTGTAAGAAAATTCGATGAAGCTCAAAATAAGACAACAAATGATAATTTCTTAAAGTGATGGGACAGTGAAAGAAGGTCATTTATCACCTCATGTGTGGATATTTTCGTAGAAAAGTTACCCTCATGGAAGATAGTTAGAACTACTACTCTTATGTTTGTAGAGATTTGAAAGCCCCAAATGCATGGTCTCATAATATTTTAAAAAAAAAAATATTAGAATAAGTTACTAACCAAAGAGAAAAGCATCCAAACTTTTGTTGGGCATATATTCGTAGACAAGCATCTTCTCTTCTCCTTCAACACAACAGCCAAACAATTTAACCAGATTTCGATGTTGAAGCTTAGAGATCACCACCACTTCATTCATAAATTCTTCCAATCCTTGCCCCGAAGCTTTCGACAATCTTTTTACTGCTATTTCCTTCCCATCATCTAATGTTCCCTGCACACAAAATTCAACTCACAAGACTTGATAGAAAAAAAAGAAAATTTTGCAAATCGCCATTATTTATTACCCTGTAAACTGAACCGAAACCACCCTGCCTAGCTTTTCTGCGTGATTGAAGTTGTTTGTCGCGGTGGCAAGTTCTTCGAAATTGAATATGGGCAGCTGCTGGAGTTTAACTCAATTGAATTTTCCCCTACATTTTCACTACAAATTTGGTGTTTGACCTGTTTTTGTTTTTATTCCTGCCTGAGATAAGATCGATGTAGTTACTACCATATTGGTGAATGTACCTCCTTTATCTTAATATTCGTGTATATGTTCATAGTCTAATTTTTTATTTCTTAATATATTATAAATATATTTAAATATTTTTCATATATATTACCTTTATGTTTAGCCATCCTACAGAAGAGTGCAGAAATTGTAATAACTACTATGCCCGCAATTACTGTTGTGATAACAATGACCTTTCTACTTTTCCCTTTATCTGCAAATAGAGAAACTTGGTTAATAACTTCCAACACCAAAAAGGCAGATATTGACGCAATTTATCAAACACCTGGTCGACACTCAGAAACTTTACCCAGTTCCGAAGATGGCAGACGAATGTAAAGATCGACTCCGTGACCGGAGAGTTTCTTGACATCAATCAAATCTCCACTCCACAACATGCAACCAATGCCATCATCATACGCATAAGCCACGCACGAACAATTCTTCATGCATTCATCTTTGCAGTCACCGTTAACTATTGATGACCGGTACGGAAATGTCGGCACTTTCATCATCTGCATCTCCAAAAACTCATCATCACCTTGGCCTGCTCCACTGCCATTGTTGTTATCTCTTTGGCACTGCAAAGGGGTATTCCTAAAACACCCACTACTCCAATTACCTCTACTCCATTCCTCTGCATTCCTAGGCTTAAAGCCCCTTTAAGCAACTGCAAATGGGTCGTTTCGATGAATCGCATATTCCAAATGCCCCACAGATTCCATAAACATCACAATCTGATTCATGACTAGGATACCTGTTTATCCAGTTCCCTTTATCCGCATCCCATCTCCGTTCAATGAATTTTCCTGAGAATCTAATTCATAGTATATCAACCTAAAGTCATTAGAATATTCATAAGTGATATAGTACGGTTGTTGTGGATTATCTGCAACAACATCAAACCCATCAAAATTAACGGTGTACATATATACTATGCCAATAAAGATATTCCCATTCCATGGACCGGTCCGAAAATAGAGCTGGTTATCCTTCCGAATGACAAGCTCTGGGATGTTTGAAAGGTTCAAAACCAAGAGAAAAGTTACCATCAGACGGATCATTAATGCTTTTCCATGATTTCAGCTCCACTTTACGACCCGTTTTTATATCAACGCCGATCTTCATAGTTTGAAGGAATACATTACAAGGGTGTTGAAAACTCTCCCATAAGCTGCTTCCTGCATCGTCACCATTACTGAGAACGAGGTTTCCTAAGTCCGAAAGCTGGGCAGTTGTTGCATTAGGAGCTGTATTGGTAACATTTGATGACCAGAGAATCTCAGTTTTGCCATTCAAAACAAGGTTGCCATCATCTGATATGTTGAGAATCCCAGAAGAGCCTTTGAGAGGCCTGTTTCTATTTGCCACCCATACAACAGTTTGTACGGGGATTTGATGGTACAATATCCCTACATAACGATTGCTGGAGTTAGCCAAGCTGAAGAATCCCAATCGGAAAATACCGTTCTGGGAGATTATAAATTCAGGGTCTTTGATGGATTTTGATGGTGTTATGGTATCTAAAGCAGTACCAAACTGCAAGCAAAAACAAGATACTAAAGCTAATAAAACAGAGCAGCTAATAGTTTTTCCCATAATCGCTTCCCAGAACTTGGAATTTGTTGGGATCTTTAAGGATTTACACTAAATGAACTCAAATCAAATTTTTTTCCCAGTTTTTTTTTTTTTTTTTAAATAGAAGATGATAGGATGTAATGATGTTTCGTGGCAACTGGAAATGTCTACATACATCAAGATTTGAAGTTTCTTCAAGAGCTAGTCTTCTCTTTATTTTATTTGCTTTTCTGTCGACTTTTCCTTGCATGGGATTGCAGTACCAAAAAATCAACTAGAACATGCCATCTTGTTCATACCAATTTTTGCTTTGCATCATGAGTTAATGACGAAATATTGTAGGAAAAGATTAAAATCAAAATTAAATTAAAAAAAAAAAACTACCTCATTAGTCAATTAACTTTTGCTTTTATTATATTTACCCAAAATGAAATCTTTATAATTTCGTCACTCAACTTTTAGAGGCGTTTTAATTTTAGTCAATTGCCATTAAATCTTTAAGAAGCGGTTAATATATACACGCTACATCATGTTTACACTTTTATTTTAGTCACTTAATTTTTAGGTCGTTTTCATTTTGGTCACCTTAAAAATTATTTTTATGAAGTATTGATCAAGGTAAAAACAATAAGGATTAAAATGAAAAAATAGTAGAAACTAAAATAGTGATTTAAAATTATCAAATTGTACTTGTTTAATTCCTTTACGAAGTTCTAATTTTTTTCAATATTAAAATTTTAAATTTCAAAACAATAGAATCAATTAAATAAATTATGAAAATTTTTGATACGATCAACTCATTTATTATTATAATATTTAAATTAATTAATTTAATCTCCTTTTAAATTTTAATATTTTATTTTATGTTTCCAAATTAAAATCTACTCAAATAAATCATATTTAATAATAGTACATGAAACCCAAATTTCTTTTAATTATATGATACCAAGTCTTTCATAATAAGCTAAAACCTTACAACTAATTTCAACAATTTATTTAACTAATTTTTATGTTTTGAAATTTAAAATTTTAATTTTTAAATTTTTTTTAGAAATTTTGTCAATGTGATGAACAAGTACAATTTGACACTTTTTAATGCATTGTTTTAGTTTATACTACTTTTTCACTTTAATTCTTAATTTTTTTACTTCAACCAATACTTTAAAAAAGTATTTTTTGAGTTAACCAAAATGAAAGCGACCTAGAAGTTAGATGACCAAAATAAAACTGCGAACATGATATGGCGTGTACAATTAACGGCCGTTAAAGATTTAACGATTGGATGACTAAAATGAAAGCGTCCTAAAAGTTAAATAATGAAATTGTAAAGATTTCATTTTAGGTTACTAAAATGAAAGAACCTTAAAAGTTGAATCACCAACTAAGTAGTTTATTTTTTTTAATTTATGACATAGAAAACATTATTGAGCGCATTTAGTAAAAAAATAAGCTTGAATGTGGTATTTCATTTTCAACTTGGGCTTCACACGTTCGGCCCTTATTTCTTTGATCTGCCCACGAAGGGTCCCTTTAGGTCCATCATCTCTAACTCTCTTCAAAGGCCCAAAAACTCTATTGAATTAGCAAAAAACTCAATCTAGCCCACGAAATCTTTGCCCAATTATAGGCTCACTTGAGTTATGTGACTGGATCTTGGCCCAATCAGATGCCCACTTGGTTGACTAATCACATGATGTGATCAAGCTCACATCACCTAGCCCTCTCGTCTTTAGACTCCTCTTTGACCACCTCTCTCTTTATTTGTTATTTAGTTTTCTTTTTTATTCTTTTAACTCTAAACTTAATTTATTTTGTTTCTTTTGTTTAGATCCTAATTTGGCAACTTCCTTTTATCTAAGAATGGTCCACACCATCTTCATATACTTGATTCTTCATTATTCTTGGTTGGTGAATTTTCATTTTATTTTCTTATGATTTCATTCGGTTTTGATATTAATTCTTCAAAAATGTTCTAATCGTCTTTTTTTCACTTAATCAGCAACCTTGATTCATTTGGAATTGATTAGGAACAAGTGCTTCCTTAATTGACTAGGACTCCTCTAGGAACCCTAATTAGGATTTGGTTTCTTTATTCTTTTATTACTTGATTTTTGTTGCTACCCTTTTAATTTTAACTTAAATTGTTTGCATTTCAAATTGAGTCGAATTCTAAATTTTCTTTCATTCGCCTAGAGCCTTATGTCAAATCTGGAGCTTAAACAAAGAATTTCTGGACATCAATCAAATCTCCGCTCCACATCATGCAGCCAATACCGGAATCATACGCATAAGCCACGCACGAACAATTCTCCATGCATTGATCTTTGCAGTCCCCGTTAATTATTGAAGACCGGTCCGGAAATGCTGGTACTTTCATCATCTTCATCTCCAAAAACCGATCATCACCTTGGCCTGCTCCACTCCCATATTGTTGTTATCCCTTTGGCACTGCAAAGGGTAGTCCTAAAACACCCACTACTCTAATTACTCTACTCCATTCCTCTATTTTCCTAGGCTTAAAACCTTCTAAGCAACTGCAAATGGGTCGTTTCGTTGAATCGCATATCCCAAATGCCCCACACTTCCCATAAACATCACAATCTGTAAGATAAATAGAGTACTTGTTTGTCAGTTCCCTTTCCCCGCATCCCATCTCCATTCAATGAATTTTCCTTGAGAATCTAATTTAAAGTAACTAGAAAATTCATAAGCCATGTAAAACGTTTGTTGTTGATTATCTGCAACAACAGAAAACCCATCAATATCAACGGTGGTCGGAAGCATTAAGCCAAGAAACATATTCCCATTCCATGGTCCACTCCGAAAATAGAGCTGGTTATTGTTCCAAATGACAACCTCTAGGATATTGAAAGGTTCAATACCAAGAGAAAAGTTACCATCAGATGGATCATCAGGGCTTTCCATGATTTGATCTCCACTTTTCGACCCTTTTAACATCAGTGCTGATCTTCATAGTTTGAAGGAAGGCATTAGAAGGATCTTCAAAACTCTCCCATAAGCTGCTTGCTCCATCCTCACCATTACTAAGGAAAAGGTTTCCAGAGTCTAAAAGCTGGGCAGTTGTTGCATTAGGAGCTGTATTGTTAACATGTGATGACCAAAGAACCTCAGCTTTTACATTGGAAACAACAAGGTTGCCATCATCTGATATGTTGAGAATCCCAGAAGAGTCTTTGAGAGGTCTGTTTCTATTTGCTACCCATACAACAGTTTGTACGGGGATTTGATTGTAGAGTATCCCTACATAACGATTGCTGGAGTTAGCCAAGCTAAAGAATCCCAATTGGAAAACAGCATTCTGGGAGATTATAAATTCAGGGTCTTTGATGGATTTTGATGGTGTTCTGGTGTCTAAAGCAGTGGCAAATAGTAAGTAAACGCAAGATATTAAAGCTAATAAAACAGAGCAGCTAATAGTTTTTCCCATGACTTTGTTTTCTGAATTTCTTTTAAGAGCAGAACTTGAAGTGACGCTATGATTTATGAATGATATTTGAGATTTTAAGGATTGTGTGAAGCAGTTTTTGAGTATTGTCTGAATTAGTGCTAACCGGTCATAATAAAACTTTTCATGTTTAAGTTGTAAATTTTGGCAATAATAAATTTTAGATTCGTATATGAATTTATTCATTAGTAATTTTCATAATGTGACTTATCTCAAATTTAAGTGAGTGACCAACTATGTGTGCGTGACTCTATATTTTGATGTATAAAAAACTTGATTTCAAT
This sequence comes from Gossypium sturtianum, assembly GCA_025698515.1. Lineage (NCBI taxonomy): Eukaryota > Viridiplantae > Streptophyta > Magnoliopsida > Malvales > Malvaceae > Gossypium > Gossypium sturtianum. Next base: position 153,331,001 of record CM046943.1, read on the forward strand.
TGATAATAAAATCAGAAACCGGTATGTTGGGTATACGACTTTTGCATGACAATTTCGCGTACAATAGCAAAATTAATAGCCTAAAACCAAGATTTCAATTGATAATAAAATTAATAGAATTCAACAATAGTCCCTCTTGAAAACCAAGAGTGCTTTCCACAAGAGTCCTAGGGAGGGTGGTAACTACTGCAGTCTAGGATGGAGGAGGGTGGTGGCGATGAGAGGGAAAGCAGCGAGGAGATCTCACTATTAGCGGAAGAGCTCGTTCAGTTATCTATCAAAAGATCTATGGTGGTGTCAGATGTAAAGCCGACTCTAATTTGTTCAGTATGGACAAGGAAGTCTTTCAATCCGGATAGTCTGAGGGCACAATTGAGGAGCATATGGAAAACTAAGAGAAAGTTTGAGATCCAAACGATAGGGAAGAATCTCTTCTTAATCATCTTCGATTCGGAAGATGATCCGAGCTAATCATGGAAGGGCGGCCTTGGTTGTTTAGTAAGTATTTAATTTTGTTTGAACGATTACGGAATCCAATTTATAGGGATAATATTAAACTTACTTCTTCACCGTTTTGGATTAAAATTGGTCCAGTTTTACCTGAATTCGACAAGAAGGATCTTATGCATGCTATTGGATGTACTTTTGGAGGAATTACCAGATCAGAAATAAATGGGGATATTTGCGAGAATTAGGGTTAATCTTGATATTCAGAATCCACTTAGAAGAGGAATGTTATTTGTGTCAAGCGATAATGGCGTTAAGTCATGGATTGCTTTTAAATATGAGAAACTGCTAGTTTTTTGTTTTGGGTGTGGAAGATTGGACCATAGCCTGACCGATTGCCAGCAGTTTAAACCTGAAGAAAAGAACAAAGTTAGAGAAGATCCTCATTTCTCTATTGCATTAAAAGCAGAATCAAAAGCAATGGGAAAAGAATCTTTAAAATTTAATGCTTTTGCAAAAAAGATGGGGGTGCAGTATACTTACACAGGAAATTTAAGCAATCATCTTGAAGGGGTCAAGGAATCTGAATCTGCTGTTATGAAAGAAATAAGACAAACAGGAAGGATATTAGAAAACTAGATGGAAGGACTTAAAAATCGGGAGGAGAATCGCAATTTACAGGGAATGGGGAAACAGATGGGAGAATTTGATGACATAGGAAGAGTTGAAGAAACTATCAAAAAGACAAGTTGGAAACGGTTAGAGACAGCAAATCGTGTTGAGAACAAGAAGCACTTGAGTGTGACGGGTAAAAGGAAATTTTTAGCAGAAATTGACGACATGGGTTATTCAGGGTCGACGGAAAAAGGGGTAGTTAAAAGACCGAAAAATGAAGATCCGGTTGATAAGGTAGGGGATTGTATGGAGAATTCATGTGTTAGTGGGGAACAGGTTACTGTTACAAACTTTTTTGGATCGGCAGCTGCCAATGGGCAAGCCGACCGCTCACAATTAAAACCATTTGTTGGAATGTTCCTGGGTTGGGGAGCTCACGAGTGATTCGGAGGTTGCATTACTTAATTAAGCAGCAACATCCCCAAATGGTCTTCCTAATGGAGACTAAATTAGATCAAAAGCGCATGGAAAGGGTTCGAAGGATGTGTGGTTTCACTAATGGAATTGATATTGAGGCAGAGGGGTCTTGGGGTGGTTTATGTTTAGCATGGAAGAGGGACATTGACGTCACAATAAAGAGTTATTCAAAATGGCATATAGATTCTATGGTGAGGAGAGAATGGGCAAGATGATTTGGAGGTTCACGAGGATTTTACTGGTCTCCATATTTAAAAGATAAGAACACAGCTTGGGACTTCCTTAGAAGATTAAGTCAAGAGAATCTTCAACCTTGGGTGGTGGCGGAGATTTCAATGAGATTTTATTCGGTTTCGAGAAGAAGGGTGGAGGTCGAGAGAGATTAGAGGAGGATGGATGCTTTCGAGGACACTTTAGAGGAATGTCAATTAATGGATATTGGGTACTCTGGAACTTGGTTCACGTGGGAAAGAGGAAATCTCCACGAGGCGAATATTCGATAGAGATTGGATAGAGGAGTCGCTAACAAAAAATGGATTACTTCATCTCCAATGGGCAACGTACAACATCTCTCATACTCTATGTCAGATCATTGTCCTTTACTCATTAGCACAGATCACACAATTAAATATTTTGAAACAAAAATTTCATTTTGAATCTTGGTGGGCCATTTGGAGGAATCTCTTGAACAAGTTATCAAGGAAGCATGGGAAGCAAATTCTGAGTCATTAATGGAGAAATTGGGAAACTTGCAGAATAGGTTGAAGATGTGGGCACGTTCCTATAAAAACAAGATAGAGGATCGAAAGATGAGGTTAGCAAAAGAACTTGAATCTTTGTTAAATGAAGAAAGAGACGATGAGATAATGGCAAAGATAATAGATACCAAAATCCATTTAAACATGGAAATTGACAAAGATGAAATGTATTGGGAGCAAAGAGCGAGAGCAAATTGGCCGGCTTGGAGATAAAAATTCAGCTTTCTTCCACAAATGTAGCTTGATTCGTCGAAGAGCAAATTCGATTTCCAAATTAATTTTAGAAGATGGGAAAGAGATCACGGAGGAGTGAAATTAATGAGACAAGAACGACTTTTTCAAAAAAATTATTTACATCGAAGGGAGTTGCGAATCCAGATAAAGTGTTGGATGGTATTGAAGTTAGCATTCTGAGATGAAATAAATCTGAGATCTATTAGCGCCATTGAGAGCGGAAGAAATATGGACTGACATTGAAGGAAATGGGACCTACAAAGGCACCGAGTCGGATGGATTCCCCGTTGCATTCTATCGGAGAGTCTTGGCATATAGTAGGCAAGGATGTTACGGAGTATTGTCTAGGAATTTTAAATGGAGATAAGGGGGTTGAAGCAGCAAATGTTACAGATATAGTGCTTATACCTAAAGTTCCGCATCCCTCAACTCTGGTAAACTTTCGGCCTATTAGTCTTTGTTCAGTAATTTACAAAATTGTTGCAAAAATAGTGGCAAACAGATTGCAAGGGGTAATTGGAAACTGTATTGACAAAGTGCAAAGTGCATTTGTTCCGGGTAGACTGATCTCAGACAATGTGCTTTTAGCATATGAAATTTTGCATACGTTCAGGAAAAAACGAACAGGACACAAAAGTTATATGGCGGTCAAGCTTGATATGAGTAAGGCCTATGATAGGGTGGAGTGGGATTTTGTTAAAGAAATGATGCTAAAAATGGGATTTGCAGAGAAATGGGTGGATCTTATTATGAAATGTATCACGATAGTTTCTTATTCAGTTATCACTAATGGAGGAAAGGGGTAATAATTTTCAACCCACAAGAGGTCTTCGACAGGGTGATCCTTTAAGCCCGTTTTTATTTCTTATTTGCAGCGAAGGCTTCTCATCTCTGTTAAGATCGGCAAAGAAGAAAGGTTTGATAAAAGGAGCAAAAGCGAGCAGAAGGGGACCAGAGATTTCTCATTTGTTTTTCGCAGATGACTGCATAATGTTCGGTGAAGCAACAGAAAAGGGAGCAAGGATTATGAAGGATATTCTGAAGGAATATGAGAGCTGTTCAGGACAATGCGTAAATTTTAATAAATTTACAATATTCTACAGTTCAAATACAAGTAGCGAGAAGCGAGAAGAAGCGTCCTTAGTACTTGGTGTAAGGATTTCTACGTGCCCGAAAAAATACTTAGGACTTCCAAATGTAGTAGGCCGAAGGAAGGAAGAAAGAGGCTTTTCAGAATCTAATTGACAGAATAATGAAGAGGATCGATGGATGGAGTACTGGACTACTTTCTCAAGGGGAAGAAATTTTTATAAAATTTGTATTTGTGCAATTCCACATATGCTATGGCTTGCTTTCTTTTGCCTAAAGCTCTATGCGAGATGATAGAGAGAAGTAATTGCAAAATCTTGGTGGCAAAAGGAGAAGGAAAGCGTGGAATTCATTGGTGTCAATGGAAATATCGTGTGAAATTTAGAAAGAAGAAGGTGGTTTGGGATTTAAGAATATGGCTCAATTCAATATTGCCTTCTTGGCAAAACAAGGGTGGAGAAATTGTTAATTTATCCGAATTAGTTAGTAGCGCAAGTATTCAAAGCAAAATATTTTCCAACGGGTGACTTTCTTAATTCAAGATTGGGAATTCTGGTTCTTATGTTTGGCATAGTATTTGGACTACTAAAGCTACATTGGAAAAAGGTCTATTCTGAAGAGTAGGTACGGGCATGGATATTTCAGTTAAGAACGACGCATGGATCCCATATTATGTTAATGTTAATTTAGTTTCCGACGATCATAATTTGCATTTTGATAAAGTTTCGAAATTAATCAATAGTCACGACAGAGTGTGGGATAGGGATTTGATAGTCAATACCTTCCAAGCAGAAATAGCTGAGTTGATCCTTCAAATCCCGCTGGCGCTGGAACCACACGAGGACCTTCGAATATGGATTGGTGAACCGTCTAGTGAGTTTTCAGTTCGGAGCACTTATAAACTATTACAAAAATTGATCCTACTGACTTATGCTTTACAATACTTCTACAAAGAATTTTACAAAAAACTCGGCGGATAGACCTACCCTCGAAAATTAAGTTGCTAATTTGGAGAATCTCCTGGAACTATTTACCTACAAAAGTCAATTTGGCACTTAAGAGTGTAACAAGGAATACTCTATGCCCTAGGTGTGGCGAAAGGGAAAAAGATATGCATCATCTCTTCCGCGAATGTCTGTGTCAAAATCGGTTTGGAGAGAATTGTCGAGATCCAATCTTTTCGATGTTTCGAGAAGAGAGAGTTCATAGAATGGCTTACCAAGGTTTTGGTCCTTCTCCCTCAGGAAAATGCAGAATCTATTGTGGAATGTTTGTGGGACATCGCGGGGATAGGAACTCCCGTATTCATAATAGACAAGGTAGATCTAGTCGGGAAATTGTAAAGTTCAGTATATGGGTATCTAAAAGAACTTGATGGACTTAAAACAGAAAAACAGAAAACCATGTACTCGGAAATGAAATGGAGGCACCCACCTGGACAAACACTGAAGATAAACTTTGACGGAGCGTTTGATGAAAGAAGAAAGCAATCGGCATCAGACATTGTCGTCAACGACGAAAGGGTTGTATTCTCCTTACAAAATCGAACTTCACGAGTGGAGTGGATTCGCCTTTCTTCTTTGAAGCAATTGCTTGTCGTCGAGCAACCCAAATAGCAATCAAATCAACAGAGAAGATATTATTATCGAAGGAGATTCGTTGTCTATCATCAAGAAATGTAACAACCCAGAACTTGATAAATCAATGGGCGGGGTTTATATACGGGATATTCGCAGAATGCGGGCAAAATGCGGGAAAATAAGATTCGAGTATACTCAGAGAATGGCTAACAACCTTGCTCATATACTAGCGGAACGGAATCTTTGAAACGGAAGAGGAAATTTACGATTGAAGCGGTTCCTAGGTATGCAGAGAATCAAAGTGAAAAGACGAGAGTGTGAGAGAACCAGATTGAAATGGAGCGAGACGGAAAGATAGAGGGGAGTTTCAAATTGAAAATTAAGCGATCGCCTATGTTTATTACTTCCCTTAGTAATCTGATTCGCCATTAATGCAAGAAATGACGGATGAGGCGGATAAAGCGGTGAGCAGTGATGTGATTGGGCAATAGATTTCGTCAAATATTTTAATTATGGTTTCTAGAGTATTCTATGAGAGCGTTTGGTTTTTAATTTAGGGCCTTCATTGTTAGTCCTGTTTTTGTTGGGCCTCTTTGGTTTTGGTCTAGTCTTTTTCTAGTTGTTTTATTGGTTTTGTAAGCTTCTTTTCTATATTAATCACAAAGCCCAATCAGATTTGAATCAAAAAAAAAAATCCTCTAATCGACATGACATGATAGATAGAAAATAACGTGTTCAAGAGTCATTTATCGAATATACGAATGGTTTAATTATTATGTGTTAGTAATTAACTTTTTCATGAAAAAAGATATAATGATTACATAAGATAAAATAGGATAATATTGAGAATCCTTAAAAATTAAAGATATTCTATAAAGGTAACACATATAATAAGATCATTGAATGAGCACTTGATAAATAACTTTATTATTTTTATAATAGTATATAATAGGAATAGTTCAAAGTATGGAACTTTGATTTTTCAATTACTTGCGAAGCAAAATCAAAGACTTGTTTGAGCCACTGAACATATTAAGAGAGCTATTGTTGAGCTCAAATTTTCACCAAAATGACTCAATGGAAAGCACACATTCAATAACCCTACAAATCATCCGAATGCTAAGACTACCCAAGTGGCTCCTAAAGTGCCCATTACAGCAGGCCTTTCAAATAATTCAGTAGGGATCAACAAAAGGATGATTCGTCATCTCAATACTTCGATTGACTCTCGCAATCAAGTCATGGCTAAGCATCGAGCAAGGATAAGAGTCATCCAGTAGATTTGAGATCGAGAAATGGCCTTGTGCAATGATTTGCCAACTCACCTTAAATAGTGATACGTTGACATTTCATTTGAACAAAAAGGGTGGTAGGCTAGAAGCTAAAGAGTAGGAGGTATTGATGAAGGTAATGATGATGCAATGGTGATGGTGGTTGTTTTTGTTACTCCTAATGATAGGAGTTTTTCTTGGTTATTTCAGACATTAGACTTTATTTTTTAGGTTTGGAGGATTGTTTTTGTAATGATGAACCATATGAATGTTATTGGTATTCGAAAGGTTTAATTTTGGTGTGTTTACTTGTCATATCTAAACTTGGAAAAAATTTTAAAAAAATTTTTGGGTTTCGAATAATATTAATATTGTAGAAATACACAAATTTGTCTATATTTATATTAAAAATTAGATTAAATCATATCAAATAATCAAATTCAATGTAGAAATTAAGTTGAGATAACATTAAAGATATCTTCAACTAATCTACTTTACATTAATTTTTATTAATATAGTCTATTTTTATATTTTTGTTGTTTGATTGGACATCGATTTGTAATGAAGTTCCATGGCAGCTGCAAATGCTCACATCAAAATTTCAATATCCATTGTATGGTTTGATACGAAATCTCCTTTTGATTTTCGGGAATTTTTTTATTTCCAATGCTTTCATACATGATTAGAAGCGTAATTGCCATTTTATTTCCATTGGCGTACCAACAAAATCAAGTCTGATGTATGACGTGATTATAGCGGAGTTATTTGATTCAGTTTGGCTGTCAATTTGAGAAGTAAGAGGGTTTGAGTAAAGTTATAAGTTTGAAAAATAGACTTTGACAAAAAAAATTAGACTCGTTTTTTAGACGGGTCGAGTCTTGAGTAAGATTTCTTTATCTAACCCGAATTTACAAAAATAAAAAATTGTTGTTGTTTTGTCACTGTTTTGCTGTTTTTACGCTATTATATTGCTACTATTCTATTATTATTGTTTTAAATATTGTATAATTTTTATTTTATTATTAATTTTGTTACTATTTTAAAAATATTTACTTGTTAAATTATATATATCTTAATATTATTTAAATAGGCTCAACTTTCATCGATAGCAATGCGGGTATTTTACCCGCACTTGGTATTCCAGACTTTTCTTGCACAAGCCATTCTTGCACAAGCCTTTTCAAAAGCAGGGGATTCTACAGGAAGGGACAGCATTCAAAGAAAGAATATGTACTGTTGGAAATCCAATGCTTTCCCGATTCCATGCTTATGATTCAATTCTTCTTGGAGAAGCCAAGTCATTAGACAAGACCATAAAGTTTTTTCAATTTATTTTAAATTTATTGGTAAATTTTCATAACCTGATTTATTAATTAATAATAATGAAATATTAAAAATTCAATATTAGCATTTTACTTTTTATTAAATTTAAAACATATATAATTTATTTCCAAAACCAAATTGATATTATCAGATTAAATTAATAGTCCAACCCATAAACAGGTGTAGAATCAAATTAAATATGATATGAGATAGCATTAATTATAAAATACTGAATCATTACTAAACATAATTTCAACACTAATATAACACTATAAGACTTTGATGGCCGGTAAATTATTAAATTTCAACATCTAATTAAACAGTTTGCTAATTCTGCAGTTTAATTTTCAACACTAAACATAATTATTGGTGTTTATGCGAAAGAGATTGTTTTGGAGTGTTAACAAGGCATACCAATTCAACATGCATGAGTCTCGAGACCATTACATACTCAAGGACTTTTTTTTCTTTCTTTTTCTTGGATTCGTGGATGAATGCATCCTAAGCATAATAGGAAAATGATTGTATGAAATAGTGATGCCACAAGATCAATGACCTTAAAATTTAAAATAAAATTACTGATTGACATTAAAGTATTAAAAAGAGATAATATCTTTATTTCATAGCTCTATTATTACAAGTTTGTCCATCGCGATTGGCCCACTCTGCTTACCTCACCCGTTGGGATGTTTAACATGAAATCAAGCAATCAAGTGTTGCTTTGATAGACTATTAACCTCGTCCCAAAAGATATGATGGCAATGACCTCGATGCACATGCATATCTATATTTCTTTTTCTCATACTTTGAATCTAATTTTGACTCTAAAATTAGGTTTAGCTGACTTCTGGGTCGGGTTAGATTCGTTTGAGTTGATTTTTTATGTTCAAATCAGGTTAGGTTAAATTTTAAAATTTGAGACAAAAGTAGCAAATTTAAAGTACAATAATAAGTTTACTCTTGATTCGAATAAATAAATTGATAATTACAATCAAAATAAAATATACTACATTGTGGCACACTCAATTAAAAATAATAATTATATAACAAGTTAATGAAAAATTGATATAAAAGTTAAAATAGTAAAGACTATGATGTTTTGAGTTCAAATCTCAATGATTCTCCTTATATGTGTGTATATTTCAAAATTTATCAAAATATAAAAAGGCATAAATAACATCAAAATAATATTGAGCTTTTGGTAATTTTACCATTGAGTCGAGACTTCATTATTGAATGATATCAACTCAATCTAATACATTATAATAATACAGATAAAGATAAATTTCAATACTTAAATTTTATTTCTAAAAACTAAAAATAAGTCATTTGTATCTTTATCTACCATCAAAGCTTGTAAGAGTTACATCATTAAGTGAAACCTTATTTTCAACATCATGGGTGACTAGTGGTGTTTGAGTGAAAGCAGGTTGTTTTGGAGTGTCAAGATTTGAAATCTCACTATTAAGTATTGAAACAACTGTAGACATAATGGGCCTGTCTTTAGCATATTCTTGAACACATAGCAATCCAACATGTATGCATCTCCTTATTTCTTTCTCATTCCTTGAATCTGATTCAAACTCTAAAATAACCTTGTCTACTAAGCTCCAAATATTGCCTTCGTTCCATAGTTTCCATGCCTGAAAACAGAAAACAACTTTGCCTAAATTATCCCGCCTAACTCAACTCAAAACTTCAAAAGAGTTCGATTGGATCAATTTGATATAAATACCAAACTACATGAACTCTCTTGATTTGGTTTGTTTTACCTAAGCCTAAAATGAGTTTCATTTTCATGCTCAACTTCAAACTTGATTATTTGTACTTGAGCTCGAGTTTGAACTGAAAATTTTCAATATTAATTTAAAAGAAAAAAAATCAATTAAGTTCACAAGCTACTCTATTTAAATATTAAGATTCTCGAATTCAGCTTGCATGATAGCTCAACTCAACAATTACTGAGTTGAATTCAAGTTTTCTTGAACCAAACCCAGATATCTTCCTAATATGGCTTCTTAACCCCCCCCTAAATTTTAGTTCTCTTAATTAGCATAGTTAATGTTGCAACATACAAGACAACATGGGTTTAATCATGCTTAAGCGTGTATTTTCCTTCAAATTAAGGGTTTGGGGAAATTATAAATAATGGTAGGAATTGTATAAAAAATTATCCTATGTACTTACATATCCCAAGAGGCTAAGAGCATATTGATTGTTGTAAAAGCTTGTGTTTCTTCTTCCGCTAACAATCTCTAGTAATAGAACTCCAAAGTGAATACATCGGTTTTCTGAAAATTGCCCTTGCATTGCATACTCAGGAGACATATAACCACTAAATTTTAACATTAAAAACAACATTAATTACAACCCTAACTTAAACTTATCCATTAGCCTTTTGAATTAAATTAAATAATAAAATTATAAAAAATAATATTTTTTAATATTTTGTTTTTTAAAACAGTAAAATGAGTCCCCAAAGCCAAACTCGTTTAAGGTCTACCCGACCATAGACATATCTATATATGATAGGGAGAAAGTTTGAACTTACTAAGTTCCAACAACTCTTTTAGTGTTGGCTTGATTTTCATTGGCTCTGAAAATCCTGGCCATTCCAAAATCTGAAATTTTTGGATTTAACTCTTCGTTGAGTAAAATATTACTTGCTTTTAGATCTCTGTGTATAATCTTCAATCTTGAATCTCTATGAAGATAAAGCAATCCTCGACTAATCCCTTCAATAATATTGAAGCGTTTTCTCCAATCCAATACATCCTGTTTAGATGGATCTATAACAAAAATTAAACAATAAGAACTACAAGATTAATAGCTAATTCCTATAATAATGGATCTAAGCTACAATCATCGTTGTATTTTCTACGATCGAGTGGTAAGAAGTTCAATACACCTTAAATGGCCTTTTAAGTTCGAATCTTGTGGATGAAGAAAACAATTTCAAAAAAGCCTTATCCCTTGTTTCGGGTCTAATTCAGCTAGATTCTAAATTTAATCAAGATACAATATGCTTATCAAAGAATCTCAAAGAAAATGGTAAAAAAGGATTGGTACAAGTTACTAACCAAAGAGAAAAGCGTCCAAACTTTTGTTGGCCATATACTCGTACACCAGCATCTTCTCTTCTCCTTCAACACAACACCCAAATAACTTAACCAGATTTCGATGTTGGAGCTTAGAAATCACCACCACTTCGTTCATAAATTCTTCCAATCCTTGGCCCGAAGCTTTCGACAGTCTCTTCACTGCTATTTCCTTTCCATCGTCTAATGTTCCCTATGCACAAAATTCAGCTCATAAGTCTTGGTGGGAAAAAAAAGTTATTTCACTGACTCCAGGTTCGTTGGAAATCACCATCGTTTTATTACCCTGTAAACTGGACCGAAACCACCCTGCCCTAGCTTTTTTGTGTGATGGAAGTTGTCCGTCGCGGTGGCGAGTTCTTCGAAATTGAATAGTGGTAGTTGCTGGAGTTTAGCTCCAATTAATTTTTCTTCTACATTTTCACTCTGTATCCATATTTTATTCCTTCCTGAGATAGAAATCAGAGAAGCACTGAGTTGAATTTTTCTATAATTCAATTTCATTTGAATTCCAGGCAGCAATTTCAGATCAGTCCAATTCCAGTTTTATTCTATCTAGAATTAAATAAATCTCTTCTAAAGGTGACTACACAAATTAATTAAATAAATAAAGGACATTTTATTACCTCTTCGTTTAGCCATCCTACACCATAAGAAGAGTGCAGAAATTGTTATTACGACTATGCCCGCAATGACTGTAGTAATGACAATAACCTTATTGCTTTTCCCTTTATCTGCAAATCCAGAAACTTGGTTTATAAAACTTCAACACTAAAAAAGCAGATTAATTGACGCAATTCATAAAACACATGGTCGACATGGAAGACAAGTTTACCAAGTTCCGAAGATGGCAGACGAATGTAAAGATCGACTCCGCTAGTAGAGAATTTCTGCACGTCAATCAAATCTCCACCCCAAAACATGCAACCAATGCCATCATCATACGCATAAGCCACGCACGAACAATTCTTCAAGCATTGATCTTTGCACTTGCTATAAATAATCGTTGACCAGTCCGGAAATGCCGGCACTTTCATCATCTTCAGCTTCAAAAACCCGTCATCTCCTTGGCCTGCCCCACTGCCGTTGTTGTTATCTCTTTGGCACTGCAAAAGGGTAGTCCTAAAACACCCACTACTACAATTACCTCTACTCCATTCCTCTCTATTCCTAGGCTTAAACCCCTTCAAGCAACTGCAAATGGGTCGTTTCGTTGGATCGCACATTCCAAATGGCCCACACTTCCCATAAACATCACAATCTGTTTGAAGAACAGGGTACCAATTTATCCAGTCCCCTTTCCCCGCATCCCATTGCCGTTCAATCAATTTTCCTTGAGAATCCAGTTCATAGTACAACGACCAAGAGTTATTAGAATATTGGTAAGTGAAATAGCACGTTTGTTGTTTATCATCAGAAACAAGGTAAAAGCCATCAAGATAAACGGAATTCATATTCATTACACCAATAAAGATTTGACCATTCCATGGACCGGACCGATAATAGAGCTGGTTATTGTTCCAAATAGCACCCTCTGGGATGTTAAAAGGTTCTAGGCTAAGAGAAAAGTTACCATCAGAGGGATCATCAGGGCTTTTCCATGATTTGATCTCCACTTTACTACCCTTTTTTATATCAGTGCTGATCTTCATAGTTTCAAGGAAGGCATTTGAAGGAACTTCAAAACTCTCCCATAAACTGTTTACTCCATTGTTGAGGACAAGGTTTCCGGAGTCTAAAAGCTGGGCAGTTGTTGCATTAGGAACTAAATTCTTCACATTTGATGACCAAAGAATCTCAGCCTTTCCATTCAAAACAACAAGATTTCCATCGTCTGATATCTTGAGAATCCCTGAAAAGTCTTTGAGAGGCTTGTTTCTATTTGCTACCCATACCACAGTTTGTGTGGGAATTTGATTGTAGAGTATCCCTACATAACGATTGCTAGAGTTAGCAAAGCTGAAGAATCCCAATCTGAAAACTCCACTCTGGGAGATTATAACATCAGGGTCTTTGATGGATTTTGGTGCTGTTATAGTGTCTAAAGCAGTGCCAAACGGTAAGTAAAAACAAGATATTAAAGCTAGTAAAACAGAGCAGCTAATAGTTTTCCCCATGAGTTTGTTTTCTGAATTTCTTTTATGAGCAGAACTTGAAGTGACGCTATGATTTATGAAATGATACTTGAGATTTTAAGGATTGAGTGAGGTAGTTTTTGAGTAGTGCGTGAACTACTCTTAATTGGTCATATCACTGTCTGCGTAGAAAAAATTGTTATATCAACAATAAATTTATTCAGTTGTGAAAAGGGAAAGCACACATTCAATAACTGATAAATGATAAAACCAATATATTTTAATCTAGTTCTTAATACGTTTTTGGATGATTATTTATGCAAATTGGTGAATTTGATGCTCCTGATCCTTTTAATTCATGTTCTTATACTTAGGTGAGCATTTGAGAGTAAAAGGAGCAAAAATCGGAGAAAAAGAGCATATTTCAGGAGCCACACGAGTTGGACACACGCCCATGTGCCAGCCCGTGTCGATTTTGCAACCTGCTTCCCAAATACGCGGAAAAACTCAATTTTTAGGCTTTTTGAGTATTCTAAAGTCTATAAATACCAAATAGAAGAAGAGATAAGAGGACCATCAGAGAAGATCGAAGAAAACACTCGAAGAACACTATTAGGAGCCAACTCAGAAGCGGATCTCCATCAAGATTGAAGATCTCCTTTTAATTTCTTTCGAAGTTTTTATGAGTTTCTTTATGTCTTGTGGTTATTCTGACTTTGAGATGTTTCTATTGACGATTATGAACTAATTCCCTAGATATCTAGCGAGGATAAAACCTATGATGAATCCTATTATTTAATTTCTGTTATTATGCGATAAATATTTGATTATTATTCTCAATTATGTGTCTTATCTCTTATTTTAATATTTCTGGGATTTTAATTCATGTTTAATTTGCTTAATCAATGGAGCAAAAGTCCTTTTTTAAAAGTAGATCTAGCATAATTGAGTGGAGTTGCATACAATCTTAGAAATAAGATGACATAAATCTACCGGATTAGAGTCAAATCTAATAGGGGAATCCATAGATCGAGTTAATGCGACAATAAGGGTTTTAATTAGAAGGAAATTTCAATTAATCAACCTAAATTCAGTTGCCCTTACTCTCGAAAGAGATATTAGCATGGTTTAGGAATTTCTACGGATCAAGTTATCAAGTGAATAAATCTCTTAAATTAGATTAATAATAATAATTCTTTACTAGGTATTGTCTCTCTCATTAGTTATTATTTGGTTGCTTTCTTGATTTATTTTCTGTTGCGTTCTTTAGTTAAATTAATTTAGAAATTTTAGATTAAGAACAATCACTCTAATTTGCCGCTAGATAATAGGAAAACAGTAATTACTAATATTTTAGTCTTTGCGGATACGAAATCTCGACTCACCGTAGCTATATTATTATTGATAGGTGTACTTACCTTAATCGTATATTTAGTTAGTAACGTGAGACACATCAATGACCTACAATCATCGTGATGTTGATAAGGAAGAAGAACCCATTGTTGAGACAACCCAAGTGGCTTCTAAAGTGCCCACTACAGCAGGCCTTCAAATAATTCAGTTATGTTCTCATCTCAATACTTCGATTGACTCTCATAATCAAGTCATGGCAAAACGTCGAGCAGGGATAAGAGTAATCCAGTAGATTCGAGATCGATAGATAGTTCTATGCAATGATTTGGTCACTCACCTAAAATAGACATTGAAATTTCATTTGAACAAAAAGGGAGAGTAGGTTGGAAGCTAAAGAGTAGGAGGTACTCTTAATGATAGGAGTTTCTGTAATGACAAACCATATGAATGTTATTGGTGTTTGAAATGCTCATCTTTGGTGTACATACTCTTATCTTTGTCTTACTGAGATATAATTTTAATATATTGATTATTCATACAAATGCTCAAACGTATTAATGGTCAACTTACTTAATTATGTTTTAAGATAAGTTTGATAGGTTAAGGGAATTGTGTCGAGGGGAACAAGTGTCACTCTCTTCATAGGTTTCTTTGTTTAGTTTTGTTCAAAAAATTAATTTAGAGAGATTATTAACTAACGAAATGTAAATGAAAGTGATCACAATCACTATCACTGTGACAAATCAGGTTATTTGATTATATTTTAGTTATTGTTTAATAGGAGATCATATACCTCGAAGGTGCAAATGTTTACATCAAAATTTCAATATCCATTGTATGGTTTGATACGAAATCTCCTTTTGACTTTTGGGAATTTTTATTATTTCCAATGCTTTCATACGGGATTTAGAAGTGTCAATTACCACTTATTTTTATCTATCGTCATTAGACTTATTCATGACTGAGTCACTCGACCCAGTTTAAAGATTTGTCTGAAAAATGAAAAGATTTGGATAAAATTATAGATTCGAAAATAGACTTGGACAAAAAATTAACCTTGTTTTCTAGACGGGTCGGGTCTCGAATAAGGCTTAGTTTGGATGGGCGGTGTGTTTACCTCCGGTGAGATTAAAAACAGCGGTGGCGGTGAGATTAGTTACTGTAGCAGTGAGATTGGATACTGTAGCGATGAGATTAAAAACAATGGTGGAGTGTGTGTTTGGATTCAAACGCAAATTGTATGTAATGAGGTGAGAATATAAAATGACTATTAAGGACATCATTAGAATTTATATATAATAGAAGTTTTTAAATTATTTTACTTATATAAAATTATTAAAATATGTGAATTTATAATTTCATTTAATAAAATATTAAAATGTATCTTCTAATATTTTATTATAAATATTTTAATGAATTATATAATCAATTTAAATTATTCATTAGATAAAATGATTATTATTTTTAATTTTTTATAGTTAAATATTCTTTTATAACAATGATAAATATTATTTTTGCAAATAGTAACATTATACTTAGATCAAATTTTGAAGTATCTAAACGAATAGTTTTTAATAAAAAAAATAGTAACAAAAGATATAACAAGTTTAATTGACTTGAGAAGCATTTATGTTACAATAAAGTTGTTTCTGCATATCTTTTAGTGCTGTAGAAATGCTTGGCAATAAGATCAAGTTGTAATATATGGCTTGATCTCATTTATGTTACAATGGATCAGGAATGGCTTGATTGTAATAGCTTCAATAGTTGAGTGTAATAGCAAATTAAATTATCCTAACTTTACCTGGCTTGCACCATGTTTAGACTGTATTAGCAAATTAAATTATGCAAACATCAAGTAAAACTCATGAAAAAATACAATGAAATCAAAATCGTAAGCCATGTATTTACATTAAATTGTTATTTTATACACCCACGGTAAAGAATTATCAGTTAGAATTCAAGATACAACACATTCCATCATCCTGCTTATTACAACACCAATAGTTGAAGACTTTGAAGCCCAAACCAGATGGTTAAAAGATCAAAAGCTCACAGACTGAGAAATGACAGCACTTACTGCATTGGCTTGCTTCTCAAGTTGTTTCACTCAACTTTAAGAATGAAGACCTTTTATCTGGTTTTTATGTGAAAAACCCTGTTGTACCATACTGAGTGAAGGATCATATGAAATAAGTCGTATTTCACGGGCCTTTTGTGCCAAAGAAAATGCTGCTATACTAGCTTCACTCTCGCGTGCATCTCCAAACATTTCTCCTCAGGGAAGGAGAGCAATATGTTTCTCAAACCAGGGATATCTTTCTCTTGAACTAAAATCGCAAAAGCTTCCCAATTCAGCACCTCAAAGAATGGTGGCACGTAATTATCTGATATGATAACCGGCACGCATTCATAGTAAATCGACTCAACCACTCTTGGTGTATGAACTTCATAACCCTTGGCACATATGCAATACTTACATAAGGCCACCAACAATTTACATAAGGCCACCAACAACCACTCTTGGTGTATATGTAAACTTTGAGTATTTGTTCCATCATATCATAACTCCTGCAAATAATTTACATAAGGCCACCAACAATTTAGCATTTAGCATAAACATGGACATGGACATGTTGCAGAAACATAACAAGTCAAACACTCAGCTCATGAGAATTTCGATCCTTGAATTTACTAAAAGAATCATCAAGATATCTGTTAACTTCTGATGACGAATCAGAACCTGTATTTGCTTCCAGCGTGTTGTGCTTGTACCTAGCTTCTTCCTCAGGATCAAGTTGTTTCTGCATATCTTTTAGTGCTGTAGAAATGCTGTTTTGCATATTAAAAGCACGTACTGGATATGATCTTTCAACTTCTTCAATTATATTTACATGCTTTTCAATTAAATCCGTAATTTGACTGGCAAAAGCGTATCTTTTTTCTGTTTCTGAAAAACTCTTATAATCTGTACCCTTACCAAAAAAATCCATTCCTTGTGTACTCAATCCAGCACCTCTGAGTTCAAGAATCCAGGTATCATGTCCTTGACTGCACATGATGCGTGCGAACGAGGACTGAACATGAATTTGCATAATCAATAGACTTAAAAACAAGAACCCCAAGAAAGCTAAAAGCCTAGAAATGACAATCCAATGGAAGAAACTCTATAAATAGAACAAGCATAATCCCACAAAGCCATAAACTATGAAACCACAACCCAATGGAAGAAAAGATAAGAACACCGAGAAATAAAATTAAAAGCTAAAAAAATAATAACAAAAAGAATCCCATAAAAGCTATGAGGTTTAGAAAATTACAAACCCATCAACGGTAGAAGCCTGGAAATTGCATTAATTCACCAACAGAAATAATTCAATGAGAGAAAAAAAAAAAAAAAACCCAGACAAGGTCTTAGCTTTAAGAATCATAATCTCAGTAAGAAAAACAAAAAACCCTTAGAAACGAAACAGCAGCCCTGAGAAGAGAAGACATACGAAAAGCTGTATTGATGCAAAGGAAAAAGAAAATTAAAAGATGAAAAATAGAAGAAGTAGGAGGAAAGTACCTGGATGGAGAAGAAGGAAGATGTTCAAAAATGGGTATTTTTGTCTGTTAAAAATACCTACTGCCCCAATTGCCTTAACTGCTGCTCTCATCTCCAGTCACGTTTCAGTGCATCAGTGAGATTGAAACCAATTTTCAGTGCACTGAAATGCTGAACCAAACAGCAGTGCAGTGAGATTGGTAACCTAACTGGACTTCACTGGCGTTAAACGGTGAACCAAAGGAAGCCTAAGTTTTTTTGACCTAACCCGAATTTGAAAAAAAAAATTGTTGTTGTTTTATCACTATTTTGCTGCTTTTTCACTATTATATTGCTATTATTTTGTTGTTATTATTTATATATTGTATAACTCTTGTTTTATTGTTAATTTTGCTACTATTTTAGAAGCATTTGCTTGCTAAGTTGCATATATCTTAATGTTATTTAATTATAAAAAAATTATTTTTTTTTAAATTTGTTGGTAAATTCCCATAACCCGATTTATTAATTAATAATAATGACATATTAAAAAATTCAATAATAGCATTTTATTTTTTATTAAATTTGTTTTTTTTATAACTTATTTTCAAAGTCAGACCGATATTATCAAATTGAACTAATAGTCCAACCCATAAACAAATGTTCATATAATCAAATTAAATATGATATCAGATAGCATTACTTATAAAATACTTGCTAATTTAGTTGAATCATTATTAAACATAATTTCTAACACTAATATAACAATATATTATAGACTTTGGTGGCCTGTAAATTATTAAATTTCGACATCTAATTAAACAATTTGCTAATTATAAATATCATATATAGTCATCAGTTTAATTTTCAACACTAAACATAATTATTGGTGTTTGTGTGAAAGAGGTTGTTTTGGAGTGTTAAAAACGCACACCAATTGATACGGCCACGCCCCGAGTCGCACCTAGCTCGGTTAAGGAGCTTTTGGAGCTGCCACAAGTTCCCATCACCCGAGCACGAGCCAAGCGCTTCAAAGAGACTATTTCGGCCCTAGTTGATCAAGTGTGGGGCGAGTCCTTGGCTGGACACATCGAGGAGGCTTGGGCTAGCCCTACGCGTTCACCATGCATTCTTTTGCGAGCTGAATTAAGCTCAAATTTAGCTCAATCAGCTCGAACCTAGCTCGGTTCAATTTATGCACTTTTGCTGGAAATAAACTTTTAATTTAGTAGTAGTTAAATTAATGTATTTAGCTCAAATAATTAAAGGTGTTTTTAATTTGTCATAATCTGGACATTATAATTAAAATTAATGTGTCTTAGCTTATTACCTATTTAATAAATGTTTAATAGTTAATTAAGTGTGTCTAAGTTCAAGACAAATTTAATTCATGTTTCAATTAATTTTGTCCAGCCGAATTTAATTTGTCTTAGCCTATTTAATTAGCTGAAATTAGTTGCTGTAGGTACATGCATGGACGGCACAACTAAGGTAAGCTGATGATTTCTCTTCTCCAAGCATCCCTTCGTGAACACCAAGAGCCAAAGGTGAGCTGCTGATTTCTCTTCTCCAAATTTCCCCATCGTGGACATCAACAGCCCAAGTGCTTTCACACTTGCTAGAAGTTCTTTTCACATTTGTTGTCCATTCGATTTTGAGCATTCACACACAAAGGCTACTTAAATTCATTTGTTCACACTTAAAGGCCATTGAAGTGCCCCAAGCTGACATTTAAAAGCTCAAGACTAATCAGCTCATCAAGGCAATTCATTAAATCATGTACACACCTCTTGGCCGAACCTAAGCAAGTCCATTCACTTATCATGACTTCAATTAAGCCAAGTTGACCTTGGAAGCTTCAAAGGACGTTCTAGGAAGCTTCCTTGAAATTTCAGCTCAATTAAGCTGAACACAAGCTGTCCGTTTAGTTATCTAAGTGTCCATTCAGCTAGCTTATGTATTGAGCTATAAATATGAAGCTCATTAGTTTTAATTCAGACTTTTTGCTATTTTGAATGAATTTCTATCATTTTGTGAGTTTAATTCAACTCTCAATTTCGTCCAAGACTCAAGTTGGCTTATCTAGTTCACTAGTGGTGTCAACCTTGTTTTTCGAACTTATCACTCTTAAACCGAGTGTGGCGTTCATCCGAAATACCTTTGGTTCCTATCTCAATATAGATAGCGGGTCAAGGTTCTTTTAACGACTTCCAGCACCTTAAGCGACGTATAAGTCTCAGGTCAATACTTTACATAGTATTGGTTCATTCTTGTCCTTAAGTTTTCCTATCCATCCTAGCCATCTTTGCCTTACTTATTTTATTTCCGAACCGGACCAATATTCGATTGACTTATAAAACCCTTGAACCACTTTTGCAAACTTTTGTTAAGCTTACAATCAGTCGAACTTAATCAAATTCCAAGTAAGAATGAAACTTCTCAGATTTTACGATCGGGCACAACTACGACCCGGAATAATTCCACAACTCGGGATCGTATCACCAATTCAACATGAATTAGTCTTCAAACCATTACCTTGCTCTTATAAATTCAAGGATTTCTTTTCCTTTCCTTTTCGTGGATGAATGCACCCTACCGACTTTTTTTTAGTGTGATTGTCGTAACATTGTTTCTCATTTAGTCTCGTGACTCTTTTATTACAAGTTTTTTTGTAACATCTATAATTCGTTTACGTCAGTCAAGTTAAGGATACGAAGTATTACGGCACACATTGAAACAAATGACATTATAAAACCATTCAATTATTAATTTAAACATCAATGTTCAATCCATACATTAAACATAGAATATATACAATTATAGGCATTATATCGAGTTTACCAGACTTTAAAAGTAGTTTAGAAACAATCAGGGACTAATGATACAAACAAAAAAATATGGAAAATTTTAAAAATTTTGGAAACATGGTTCACACGGCCATGTGGTCCAGGAACATGGTCGTGCGGCCAAATCGTGTACAATTCAAAATTTTGGTCACACAGCCGTGTTGCAAATAGTGTGCCCGCCCGTGTGCAAATTGAAATAAGGTCACATAGTTGTGTCACAGGCTGTGTGAGATTCGAAATAAGGTTACACGGTCGTGTCTCCAAGCCGTGTAACAATCTGATGATGTGTGGAAAAACCTGCACTTAAAATCAAAATGACAAACAGTCGTGTGAGCAGACCGTGTATGGTACACGACCGTGTGACAGCTCGTGCCCCAGGCTATATGCACCTAAAATAACTTCTAAAACAAGCCAAAACACTACTCATTTCTTAGGTGCCAAGCCAAATCAAAATCAAACATTTACATGCCTTCAAAACATATTCAAACCAACTTAAAGCATGTTAAAACATTCAACCTAAATGCCTAACTAATATGTCTTAAACGGCACCACATTTCATACTCCAACCAATTCACATTCAAAGTTCACAATTACTTGCTTTAAACACTTACCAAATTTACAATTCATCAATACCATTCATATCTACTCATACCATAACCTATTCATTCACAAGTAGCTTAAACCAAAATGACTAAAACAAATACATATGGACATTTACAAGCCAAAAGCCAAAGACATATATACAAGTGAGCCAAAATCAAGTTTACACAACATTATAAGATATACAAGACACCTATTACATGTCATATAACCCAAACGTAAATATGTCAAAATCTACCGATAGATATCTGGATAGTGTGATCTTTAGGTTGATCCGACCGCCCGATTCCACAAAACATTATCTACGAAAAAATAAGAAAAATGACACGAGTAAGCTTCAATAAAACTTAGTAAGTTCAACGATTGAAACGATAAAACTTACCTTATAAGCATAGCAATTATACTTTAACAAGATTAATAAATAATAATCATGTCATCCACAATCATTCAACAAGTGAGTTAATATATATGTACGAATTGCATAATCTATTCAATCACACAAGATCATTCGATATCAAGTCACGATAATATCAAAAAATCATGCAAACATTTATATAATTCAATAACAAGTCATCTACCACTAGAAATTTTCCCGTTGAATGATATAACAGATATGGATACGCAACTATCCACCCGAAACACGCCAGAAAGCTCATTCGAGCCAAACCAACCGAGAACATGCCCTGGCACCAAGTGCTTAGCTCGTAGGCTAACATCCCTCCGGAAACACACCTGGGCACCAAATGTCAAGCCCGAAGGCTTTACATCCGCCCCTAGTAACACGTCAGAATCACTGTAAATATAACACAATAGCCCGCAACAAATGTTGAACTCTGATATATTCAATGGATAACAACAAATCAAGAATCATCATATCATCACAAGTCAATCCCCTACAACGTGCAATATAACCTATTGGCATGCCAATTATACTGATAAGCCATAAAAGTAACATGTTTTTAATCCTAATCTTGATGCGTTTTTGGATGAATTATTATGTGAATTAGTGAATTCGATGCTCCTAATACTTTAAATTTATGTTTCTATACTTAGGTGAGCATAACGGAGCGAAAGGGCGAAAGGAGCGAAAAATGAGCCAAAATCGGGCAAAAAGAGTTGATTTCAGGATCCACACGGGCTGGCCACATGCCCATGTGCTAGCCCATGTCGATTTCGCACTCTACTTCCCTGTTACGCTGAAAAACCCAATTTTTAGGGTTTCTGGGCATTCTAAAGTTTATAAATACATATTAGAAGAAGACCCAAGACAGGACGCAGAGCTGAACGAAGAAAAGACTCAAAGAACGCCAACGGATTCAACTCAGAAGCAGGATCTCCTTCAAGACTGAAGATCTCCATTCAATTTCTCTCGAAGTTTTTTGGTTTCTTTATGTTTTGTTGTTTTCCTAATTTTGAGATGTTTTCCCCCAAAAGTATGAACTAAATTCTCTAGATACCTAGGAAGGATGAAACCTAAAACGGATCTTATTATTTGATTTTTCTGAATTACATGATAAATATTTGTTCTTGATCTCAATTATGTGTTCTTATTTCATGTTTTAATGTTTTCAGGATATTAATTCATGATTGATGTGCTTATTCAGTGGAGAAAAAATCCATGTTTAAGAGTAGATCTGGCATAATTGAGTGGAGCTGCATGCAATCCTAGAAATAAGATAACATAAATCTACCGGATTAGAGTCAAATCTAATAGGGGAATCCATAGATCGAGTTAATGCGACGATAGGGTTTTAATTAGAAAGAGATTTCAATTAATCAACCTAGAGTCAGTTGTTTTTATTCTCGAAAGAGATATTAACATAAGTTAGGGATTTCTACGGATCAAGACAAGTGAATAAATCGTTTAATTCAGATTTAGAATAATAAGTGAAGTCTAGGTGGATTCTTTCCTGGGTATTGTCTCTCTCATCGGTTTTATTCAAATATTTTCCTACTTTATTCTCTGTTTCGTCTGAGTAATTAGGTTAGTTAAGATTAGGTTAAAATAAATCCCTTCAATTTATTCGGCTAGATAATAAAAAGATAGTAATTACTAGTACTTTTAGTCCTCGTGGATACGATATTCCCGACTCACCATAGCTATACTACCATTCGATAGGTGCGCTTGCCTTTGTCGTATTTTAGTTAGTTTGTGACGTCATCATATACCCTATCCTACATTCATCCGGGATCAAAACATATCATTAGGTTAACAATGTTCAAGACAATTACTTTCTCAACTCACAACAGTTTATAACAATTCAAATATACCAAAAATATTCAACAACCACAATTCACAATCAATATAACATTTCAAAATATACTAAACTGAACTGAACGAACTTACCAGAGCTAAACTACAAAGATAGCAAAATTTTTAAGGACTAGTCATCAACTTTCCCTTTTCTATGATTATCTGCTTGTTCTTGATCTATAAAATAGTTTATTTCAATTTATTAGCATCAATTTCATGTAATATTCAATTTAATGCACATGGCTTCCTATTTACAATTTTTAACATTTGTCCCAAACTTTTACATTTTATTCAATTTGATCCTTAAGACCAAAATATAATTATTTTCACAATTAAACCCTGTACCCATTGAACCTAATTCATAACCATTCCAAATCAATCCTCACATGCTAAAATTTCACAAGAAAAACATGTCATATTTTCATTATTTTCAATTAAATCCATAAACTTAAAAATCAACAAAAACCACTTTACAAAATGGTACTATATAATTATCAAACTTAATAATTTATCATAAAAATTCAAGAACATCTAAAATTTATCCATGGTAACATTCTAAACATTTAACACTTTTACGAATTAGTCCCCAGGTTAACTAGATCAAGTTATAACAATGCTAAAAACATAAAAATCACTAAAAACAAGCAAAGAAATCACTCACATGCAAGGTAACCTAGTTTGGCTGTAACAGCCCGTTTTCAGTGAAATCGGAACAATGGTTTCGGGACCACAAATTCGAGTTCAAAAAAATTATTTTAATATTATTTTATAGTCT
Organism: Gossypium sturtianum; assembly: GCA_025698515.1. Classification (NCBI taxonomy): domain Eukaryota; kingdom Viridiplantae; phylum Streptophyta; class Magnoliopsida; order Malvales; family Malvaceae; genus Gossypium; species Gossypium sturtianum. The sequence goes on from CM046943.1 coordinate 153,355,322, forward strand.
AAATTATAATATAAATATCGTATGAAAATTTTGTTAGGAATATTTTACCGATTACATGTTTAATTGATAAAAGGACCAAATTGCATGAAATGTAAAAGTGGAGTTCTAGTAGCTATAAGTATCAAATAGCTATGGAATTCAAAATTGGAGGTCCTTATATGGCAAATGGGCCGTTAAGAGGGGTTAGTAGATAAGTATGATGATTCATCCATGAAAAATAAAATAAAGAAAAAGACTAAATTGGAAAGAAAAATATGAAAAGATGATAAATAATAATAAAAAATATCATCATATTATCATCTTCCTAAAAAAAACATGGAAACCCTAGCCATGGAATTTGGGTTTTGAGGAAACTTATTTGGCTCAATTAGGTATGTTTTCTTGTCCTGTTTTTAGTAATTTTTATATTTCCGAGATCGTAATAACTTAATCTATCTATCTCGGGGATTAATTTGAAAAGTTATCAAAGTATTAAAGTTATCCCATGGATGATTATGTATTATTAAGTTTTATGGTAGAAAATGAAAGTTTGTTGATAGATAAACAATTTTTGTTAAGGAAATTTTGATGAAATCATGATTTAGGGACTAAATTGAAAAGTTGTAAAATTCATGGAAAAATTTTGAATTTTATGAAATACATGGGCTGCTATTGTGATATGTAAAAATTGGCTAGGCTTGGAATAAGGATTAAATTGCATAAATTTCATTTTCCGAGCCTAGGAACGAAATCGTCATTAATCAAAAGTATATGGGCAAAATAGTAATTTTGCCTAGGATATGAATTGGATTAAATTGGATATGAATTGTATTAAATTGATGTTAAATTCATTCATATAGATCCGGATAGACCAAATACGGAGTTAGATCGTGGAAAAGAAAAAGTGTCAGATTAGTAGATTTTGTGTACACGAACAATTGTCGAGGTAAGTTCGTGTAACTAAATTGTGTATATTTATATGTTTGAATTGGATGTTGTATATGTGAATTGTATAAATTCCATATGTATTAAATTGATCACATATCCGATAATGCTTGATAAATAATAAGTCCCGTTTGGATAAATGAGATTCGATGGATACAGGGTTCCCGAATTGGTTGTGGTCCTGCATATGTTGCGGACACACCATAGCTTGAAAGAGTGTCCCGTTATTAGCCCTCTCGACCTTCCCGTTATATGGTTCTTGCGAGCTTCCCGTTAATAGCTCTTCGGAGCATCCCGATCGATTGTGATCCTGCATGTGTTGTGGGCACACCACAGCTCTTATGAGCGTCCTGATATATGGCTCTTCGTGAAATTCCCGATTAAAGGCTCTTTGTGAGCTTCCTGAATAATGGCTCTCTGGAGCTTCCCGATATGGCTCGCTTGAACTTCCCAATATATGGCTACCCGGAGCTTCCTGATTAATGGCTCTTCGGAGCTACCCGTTATACAGCCCGGATAAGCCTCCCGTTACATGGCTCGCATGAGCTTCCCATTATATGGCTCGAGAGAGAGCTCCCCGTTTATGTGCTCGTATGAACATTTCTCGAATATGAATTGACGGATTACAGTTTTGTACACTTTGTGTGTACTACCTTTGTATCCATCGAGATTTTAAATGGTTCAACGGGCGAATTTCTGATATGAGATAATATAGATTCGGAATGGATTATTACTGAATATATCTGAAATACATGGAAATGGTTTGTACATGTTATATGAATCCATGATATGGAAAGTATATGTATATGGAAATTCTATTGTTATGAGCTCATATATGTCTCTTGATATTTCTTTGAAATACATGACTAACATGTTGACGAGGATATGTGTTTAGGCTTTTGGCCAAGTTGTTTGGAATATGTTTTGTGTGCTTACCTTTAATATGATTAAATGGTAAGTTAAATTCCATGTTATATGGACTTACTAAGCATTATATGCTTACTCTGTTTTATTTTCCCTGTTTTGTAGTACTCGGAAGCTCGTAAAGGTTGGAGGTTGGTCGGAGCATCATCACACTATCCATCGGCTCATTTCGGTATAAATAGTAAATTACTTTTGGTATAATGGCATGTATAGGATAATTTGGCCAATGTGGGCTTATAAGTGTTGTAACTAGCCATTGGAATGGCTTGTGATGAGCAAGTTTTGATGTGTAAGTAATGGCCTTATCAAGTCTAATGTGAGTTAATATGGTTGAATGATGGATAATTTGTAAACATATTGATGGTTAGATTAAAATTGGTAAGTAAAATTTTTTGAATGGTTATGGTAATATGTTAAGTGTAAAGCTTAATTTTGGTTTGGTTGAATGCTTTATTATGGTCCATTGATGTCCAAAAATGTTTGGTTAGGTGATGCCAAGTTTGGGTGAGAAATGTGGCCTTGGAAATGGCTTATTTTTGTCCGCACGGGCAGGGACACAGGCGTGTGTCTCAGCCGTGTGTGACACACGGCCTATCACATAGGCGTGTGTTTTGGTCATGTGTCCCTGCATCTTTAAAATTTCAAAACAGAATGCTCAGAATTGATCACAAGGCCTGGTACACGGGTGTGTGGCTTGGCCGTGTGACCCCTGCACCTACACACAGCCTAGCACACGGGCGTGCGACTTGGCCGTGTGACCCCTGCACCTACACACAGCCTAGCACACAGGCGTGCGACTTGGCCGTGTGACTCAAGTTAGAAAGTTACACGGGTACAGACATGGGCTAGGACACGGCCGTGTGCCCCATTTCGAATGCCCACACGGCCTGAGACATGGGCATGTCACACGGCCTGACCACATAGGCATGTGTACCCTGTACTTAGGAAAAATTTTGAAATTTCTCGAAAAATTCTTTGAGTACCCGATTTAGTCCCGACTTGTTTCTAATGTATGTTTTGGGCCTCGAGGGCTCATATAAGGGACTTTATGAATAATATCTGACATGAATGTTAAATAATATGAAATGTCTGTATTTAATTTGTTTATTCCGGTAATGCTCCGTAACCCTGTTCGACGACGAATACGGGTTAGGGGTGTTACATTGGCCGATTCTTTTGCCTCTAAAAATGGTGACTTTGGTTGAACACAAAAGAAATAAGGAAGATGATAGCTATAGTTTGGTTTTAGTTTATGTTTTAAATTGTTAATTACCATTTTACCCTTTATTTTATTTAAAATTTCCTTAATAACCCACCATGACCGTCCACCATAAAACTTATGGTCTAATTACTACTGAACATCCTCAATTCATGTCTTTATATCCATTTAACACATATAACTTAATTGCGATTATTTTTGCAACTTTTACAATTTAGTCCTTTTTCTTTAATTAACCATGCAAACAATAAAATTACTAAACCAAATTTTAATACGACACTAATGACCTCGTAAATATTAAATAAATAATATTTACTGACTTACTCATCAGAATTGTGATCCCGAAACCACTGTTTCTGACACAACTAAAAAACAAATTATTACATTTTCCATCACAATTGATCCACTCTGCTTACCTCACTGATTGACATGTTTAACATGAAATCAAGCAATTAAGTGTTGCTTTGATACTATCTGTTACAGGACCATTAACCTCTTCCCAAAAGACATGATGATATGGCTTCGTTACACATGCATATCTATATTTTTGTTAACATATTTTGAATCTAATTTTGACTCTAAAATCACCTTGTCTACTAAGTCTTAAATTTTGACAGATACATTGGGAGTTAATGAATTTAATTTTCAGTTATTTTAGGTTTAGGTTATTTTTGGGTTTCGGTTGGATTCATTTGAGTTGATTTTTTGGGTTCAAATCAATTTGGGTCAAATTTTAGAATTTGAGACAAAAGTAACAACTTTAAAGTACAATAATAAGTTTACTCTAGATTCGAACAAATAAATTGATAATTACAATCAAAATAAAATATACTAAATTATGGCACACCCACTTAAAAATAATAATTATATAACAAGTTTATGAAAAATTGATATAAAAGTTAAAATAGTAAAGACTATAATGTTTTGAATTCAAATCTCAATGCTTCTCTTTAGATGTATGTATTTTTCGATATATCAAGAGTATAAAAAGATGTAAATAACTTCAAAAATAATATTGAGCTATTAGTAATTTTACAATTGAGTCCAGACTTGATTGTTGAATTACATCAACTTAATCAAACATATTATAATAATATAGATAAAGATAAATTTCAATACTTAGATTTTATTTCTAAAAGTTAAAAATAAGTCATTTGTATCTTTATCTACCATCAAAGTTTGTAAGAGTTACATCATTAAGTGAAACATTATTTCCAACATCATGAGTGATTAGTGGTGTTTGAGTGAAAGCAGGTTGTTTTGGAGTCTCAAGATTTGAAATCTCACTACTAAGTATTGAAACAACTGTAGACATAGTGGGCCTATCTTTAGCATATTCTTGAACGCATAGCAATCCAACATGTATGCATCTTCTTATTTCTTTCTCATCCTTTGAATCTGATTCAAACTCTGAAATAACATTGTCTACTAAAACCCAAATATTGCCTTCATTCCAAAGTTTCCATGCCTGAAAACAAAAAAAAAAAAACTTTGTTTAAATTATCCAGCCTAACTAAACCCAAAATTTTGAACTCAAAGCTTTAAAAGAGCTCGATTAGATCAATTTGATATAAAGAATGAACTACATATGAACTCTCTTGATTAGGTTTGTTTTACCTAAGCCTAAAACAAGTTTCATTTTCATGCTCAACTTCAAACTTGATTATTTGTACTTGAACTCGAGTTTGAACTGAAAATTTTCAATATTAATTTAAAAGAAAAAAGTTCAATTAAGTTCACAAGCTACTCTATTTAAATATTAAGATTCTCAAATTCAGCTTGCACGATAGCTCAACTCAACAATTACTGAGTTGAATTCAAGTTTTCTTGAACCAAACCCAAATATCTTCCAAATATGGCTTCTTAACCCCCCCCCCCTCCTATTTTAGTTCTCTTAATTGGCATAGTACAAGACAACATGGGTTTAAGCGCTCTTAAGCATGTATTTTTCTCTAAATTATGGATTTGGGGAGTTATAAATAGCGATAGGAATTGTATAAAAAATTATCCTATATACTTACATATCCCAAGAGGCTAAGACCATACTCATTGTTGTAAAAGCTTGTGTGTTTTTTTCCGCTAACAATCTCTAGCAATAGAACTCCAAAGCTGAATACATCTGATTTCTCTGAAAATTGTCCTTGCATTGCATACTCAGGAGACATATAACCACTGTATTTTAACAATAAAAACAACATTAATTACAACCCTAACATAAACTTATTCATGAGCGGATTTGAATTAAATTAAATAATAAAATTATAAAAAATAATATTTTTTAATATTTTGTTTTTTAAAACAGTAAAATGAGTCCAAACCCCAAATAGGCCACACTCGATTGAGGTCTACCCGACCATAGACATATTTATATCATATTTTGTCCAAAAAATGAATAAAATTAAATGATAAGGAGAAAGTTTGAACTTACTAAGTTCCAACTATCCTTTTAGTGTTGGCTTGATTTTCATTAGCTCCGAAAATTCTGGCCATCCCAAAATCTGAAATTTTTGGATTTAACTGTTCGTCAAGTAAAATGTTACTTGCTTTTAGATCTCTATGTATAATCTTCAATCTTGAATCTCTATGAAGATAAAGCAATCCTCGACTAATCCCTTCAATAATATTGAAGCGTATCCTCCAATCCAATACATCTTGTTTAGATGGATCTATAACAAAAATTAAACAATAAGAACTACAAGATTAATTGTTAATTCCTATAATAGTGGATCTAAACTACAATCATCGTTATATTTTCTACCATATTGTATTCATTGTGATTATGAACGAAATTGATGTTATGTCAATCAATTGAAATAAATGTTCAACAATGAATAGAGGTTCCTATTTAAATCTCGGAATATAATTACATTAGAAATGTTCGTGGACCAAGCCATAACTTATTTTTCATATCTTCTTACATAGGCTTGCACCAATAAAATCGGGGACCGATTCTATTAGCAATAATAACTTTGAATCATATTTTTATATTTTATAATTAAATTTAAAGTAAAAAATAATAATACCTTGAGCCATAATTTCAGTAAAAATTTATAAAACTCTAGTTCTCGGCCCAACTTGTACGAACTAGATGAATAATCCGATCATTGTACAAGTCTAGCTATTTGATTGTTTAGGCATATCCATTGATTAGGTTGGATCTCAGCTTGGTTCTCAAAAAATTCATGATTAGGTTAAAATATGTCATAAGTTTTTATATATTTATTTCTAAAGATTTAGTCTCTCTATTTTTTAAATTTCAACATTCAAGTTCAATTGTTAACAGTGTTTTCTTTTTATTAAATTTGTTGATGTAACATTTTGAAATTTAAAAAAAAAACTCACTTAATAATCATGTGACTAAAAAAATGAGATTGTCAGGAACATAAATTTAACATAATGATTTTAACAGTGTTAATAGTTAAACTTAAATTTTGAAATCTAAAAAATAGATGAACTAAAATTACTATAAATAAAAGTGCGGATACTAAATTTCAAATTTATAAAAAAATACAAAGACTTTGACATATTTAACCCTAAAAAATATACTAACATTTATATAATTAAAGTTAAGTTAGATTACTACCAAGTCAAGCAAGTTGGACTTATGAGATTAGGTAGAGGGTAAGTCATGGATAAGTTTAAGTTGTACCAAAAAAAAATTGTACCAATGTTTATTAGATCGAGTGATAAGAAATTTGATACATATTAAGTGATATTTTAAATTTGAATCTTGTGAATGAAGAAAATAATTTCGAAAAAGTTTTGTCCTTTATTTCAGGTCTAATTCAGCTGGATTCTAAATTTAATTAAGATTCAATATACCTATCAGAAAAATCGTAAAAGAATATGGTAAAAAAGGATTGGTATAAGTTACTAACCAAAGAGAAAAGCGTCCAAACTTTTGTTGGGCATATACTCGTACACCAGCATCTTCTCTTCTCCTTCAACACAACACCCTAATAATCTAACCAGATTTCGATGTTGGAGCTTAGAAATCACCACCACTTCATTCATAAATTCTTCCAATCCTTGCCCCGAAGCTTTCGACAGTCTCTTCACTGCTATTTCCTTTCCATCGTCTAATGTTCCCTATGCACAAAATTCAGCTCATAAGACTTTATGGGAAAAAAAAAAGTCATTTCAGTGACTCTAGCTTTGTTGGAAATCATCATCGTTTATTACCCTGTAAACTGGACCGAAACCACCCTGCCCGAGCTTTTTTGTGTCATGGAAGTTGTCCGTGGCGGTGGCAAGTTCTTTGAAATTGAATAGTGGTAGTTGCTGGAGTTTAACTCCAATTAAATTTTCTTCTACATTTTCACTATAAATTTGGAGTTTGATCTGTTTCCATATTTTATTCCTTCCTGAGATAGAAATCAGAGAAGCACAGAGTTGAATTTTTCTATAATTCAATTTCACTTGAATTCCAAGCAGCAATTTCAAATCAGTCCAATTCCAGTTTTATTCTATCTAGAATTTGAATCTCTTCTAAAGGTGTCTACACATTTTATTACCTCTTTGTTTAGCCACCCTACACCATAAGAAGAGTGCAGAAATTGTTATTATGACTGTGCCCGCAATGGCTGTAGTAACGACAATGACCTTATTGCTTTTCCCTTTATCTGCGAATCCAGAAACTTGGTTTATAAAACTTGAACACTAAAAAAGCAGATTAATTGACGCAATTCATAAAACACATGGTCGACATGGAAGACAATTTACCAAGTTCCGAAGATGGCAGACGAATGTAAAGATCGACTCCGTGACTGGAGAATTTCTGCACGTCAATCAACTCTCCACCCCAAAACATGCAACCAATGCCATCATCATACGCATAAGCCACGCACGAACAATTCTTCAAGCATTGATCTTTGCAGTCCCTGTTAATTAATGATGACCGGTCTGGAAATGCCGGTACTTTCATCATCTTTAGCCTCAAAAACCCATCATCTCCTTGGCCTGTTTCACTGCCATTGTTGCTATCTCTTTGGCACTGCAAAGGGGTAGTCCTCAAACACCCACTACTCCAATTACCTTTACTCCATCCCTCTATATTCCTAGGCTTAAACCCCTTCAAGCAACTGCAAATGGGTCGTTTCGATGAATCGCATATCCCAAATGGCCCACACTTTCCATAATCATCACAATCGGTTTGAAGAATAGGGTAGCTGTTTATCCAGTCCCCTTTCCCCGCATCCCAGTGTCGTTCGACGAATTTCCCCTGAGAATTCAGTTCATAGTATATCAACATAGAGTTATTAGAAAATTTATAAGCGAGATAGTACGTTTGTTGTTGATTATCTACAGCCATATAAAACCCATCAAGATAACCGGTGAGTATTACGCCAATAAAGATATTCCCATTCCATGGACCGGTACGAAAATAGAGCTGGTTATTCTTCCGAATGATGCCCTCTGGGATGTTGAAAGGCTCAATGGCAAAAGAAAAGTTACCATCAGATGGATCATCAATGCTTTTCCATGATTTCAGCTCCACTTTACGACCCTTTTTAACATAAGTGCCGATCTCCATAGTTTCAATGAAGGCATTAGAAGGATCTTGAAAACTCTCCCATAAGCTGCTTCCTCCATCCTCACCATTATTGAGGACAAGGTTTCCAGAGTCTAAAAGCTGGGCAGTTGTTGCATTAGGAACCAAATTCGTAACATTTGATGACCAAAGAATCTCAGCTTTTCCATTCAAAACAACAAGCTTGCCATCATCTGATATTTTGAGAATCCCAGAAGAGTCTTTGAGAGGCTTGTTTCTGTTCGCTACCCATACCACTGTTTGTAGGGGGATTTGATGGTACAATATCCCTACATAACGATTGCTGGAATTAGCAAAGCTGAAGAATCCCAATCGGAAAACTCCACTCTGGGAGATTATAGATTCAGGGTCTTTGATGGATTTTGATGGTGTTATGGTGTCTAAAGCAGTACCAAACTGCAAGGAAAAGCAAGATATTAAAGTTAGTAAAACAGAGCAGCTAATAGTTTTCCCCATGACCGTCTAAGTGCAGAACTTGGAAATGATCCTACGATTGTATGAATGATATTAATAAAAGTCAAATAATAGATAAGGCCACTTGTCAAATGATCCTATGGTGTTATGGTCCCTTTCATAGTTTCTTTGCTTTTCTAAACATGTATTTTCACATCAAAGTTCATTAGCTTTGAACACGTGATGATGTGCCATGTAAACTTTGACTTTTTGTTATAGTTAGATAAATGTTATGTCTTTTTTCCTTTTTAAATGTTTGAAAAAATCATTTAATTATACAAAAAATGTCAATCTGTATATATCAGGTCAACACATAGTCCAATCAGATCACTTGAGAATTAGCAAAGAAAGATGATTGCCAAGACTAAAATTATCAAAGGACTGAGTTCACAAATTAGTGGTGTATCTTTTCCTTTAATTTGTCATCTTTAAATGTGATGACGTGATATATAAATGTTGATTTTTTTTGTATAATTAAATTTTTTTTCTCTTTTCACATATAGAATTTGACTTTTTTTCAGGAAAGACTTTTACTAATAAAATATATATTCACGTAACAATAAAAATAATATTGAAAATACTAGTTAAGATTTTTTTTCTTAAAAATACTCATTTGAACTTGTCGTAATATTTTTTTTTTGTTATGTTCTTAAGAAAAATTAGCATCAGTATTTAATTGAAATAATTAGCAATATTAACTATTTAAATTAACTAAAAACACTATATAAAAGAAATTAAAGCATATATATTACATTTCAAGTTTCAGCGTAATATAAAAGCCAAAATTAAAATTTGGCCCATTATCTTATAATATAAATAAAATAAAAACAAACTGAAAAGAAACTGGAAGTCACTCGTCTGTCTCTAAGACTTTTAAGATATTCAAATTATACAGAACCACGTAATATTTTAATAAAAAAATTTAACAATATCAACATCATATTTTTGTTTATAAACTAGTTAAATTGTTAATTATGCTATTTTCTTTTGAAGAATAGGGATTAAATTTACATCTTACACATAATATCGGGTTAATAATAGAATTTAACCTAACAAATTTAACTAGTAGAATTAAAATTTCAAATTTAGCATACATTTATATATTGATTTAGTCTTTCTTTATTTATAGAATTGAAAAAATTTAAATTAAAATATTAATTATTAAATCTAGATTAATTACAATATCAATTTTTGTTATAGAATTATCGAGTTTTTTATTCTAAAATATTATATAAGTGAATTTAATAGAACAATTTAGTCGGAGTTAACAATTGAAAATTTTTAAAAATAAAAAGTAAAAAGACTAAATTCTAAATATTATAAAAATACGAACCCTTAAATTTTTTTCTTCAAGTGTCTTAGAACACGTTTTAACCTATATGGTATTGTAAGTTGATATGACACGTTTATATATCGAAAAAGTCAGAGTCCTTTGTTATAAAAATGTCGCAAGTAAGAATTTTTCAACATTTAAAAAATTAAAATCATGATTAAACCGATCAAATTATCAATTTTTGATTAAAAAAACAAAGTAAACCACCAATAAATCAACCATCTCCATTTCTATTTGCTTAAATACCATGTATTTAAGATGGGCTTATGCAAATTTTTGGGGCTGAAGCCCATAGCTCAGTTCATTTCTCCTTGCACTTCCCTTTTCTTTCATCAAAGCCACCACGTTTGAACATTTTCAGGCATCCATTTCCCTACTAGTATCTTCTTTCCCTCTCGCGCTGTGTCTTTAACCGGCGTCCGCCGCTTCAGGTTAGTCTTCCCTTTTCTTTCTTTTATTCTTCGCCGGTGCAGGTTTAGGAGTTGAATAAAACGTATACATGTTTTGGAAATGAGTTTTCAAACTTTGGGTTTGTATACTTCTTGGGAGTTCTTAATGTTTTTCCCCCTTTTTGTTCTTTCGAAAAGATGAATTCTTGAAATGCTGAAATTTGGTTGTTGTTTTTTTCTCTTTTTCTTTTTTGTTGAACGTGGTTTATGTTGTGAAAAAGTGCACTTGAGCAAAATGGGTTACCTTTGATCTTACTGTTAGTTTGTAGTTGTATTGATGGTGCTTTTTTTTTTTTTTAATGAAAGTTATCCTTTTAATATCTTTCACACATTTTATTACTTAATGAACTGATGGGTTTTGATTAATGTTAGCAGTGGATAATCATTATGGGTTGCTACAGTGTTTATGGAATCATGCTATGGATTTTAAGTTTTAGAAATTGAACTTGTTCTACCAATTACCTGTTTTTATCAAAATAGTCTAATATGGTCATGGAACATGAGTTTGCTATACAAGGCCTTTTATCATCTACATTCATTTTTTTTCTCATTTTCAGGTGAAATGAAGCGACTTTATTAGAATGCACAGGGTCTCGATTTAAATTCTTCAGTCCCCAAGGTTGTCCTTTCTTGTCTAGTTTTTCCGAGCTACGTTTGGCGGATGTTGGTAAAGTCATGCAGCCAGTTCTCGTTTTTCCTTGTAAGACGCATAGTACATACTTATGTAGTGTATGCCATCTGCATCATCTCGTGTAGTGTTACAAGGCCTATCTATATCCCGAATCCAGAAGTTCATTCCTAAAAAGTGGAAACAAAGTGTCAAACCTGTAGATATCCAATCCAATCAACTGTCGGAATCATCTGATTACCGAGGGAATGAGTTGAAAACAATCATTACTGATGATGCATCTATGTTAGAAAACCTTGTTATATCTCTCAAGGAATTTGTAACCCGAGGACATATACTGAAAGCATTTGAATCATATTCTTTAATTCAGCTCCATGTCTCTTCCACTGCTTATGATGTTATCTTACACCCCGTCTCTTCTCTTCTCGTATCCTGCACAAACCTTAAATTGCTTCTGCCGGGTAAACAGCTTCATGCCCAAATCATCTCACTGGGTTTGGAACAACACCCTCTTCTGGTTCCTAAGCTTGTCACGTTCTACACTAAATTTAATCTTTTGGATGATGCTCGAGTTGTTACAGAGAATTGTAAAATTTTGCACCCATTACCCTGGACTTTGCTTATATCTTCCTTTGTTAAGAATGAGCATTTTAAGGAGGCCCTCTCTGCCTATACAAAAATGTTGAATAGGGGGATTATACCGGATAATTTCACCTATCCATCTGTTTTGAAGGCTTGTGGTGAGGAATTGGATGTCGATTTTGGGAGGATGGTTCATAGCTCGATTACTGCTAGTTGTCATGACTGGAACCTGTACGTGCATAATGCTTTGATTTCCATGTATGGGAAATTTGGTAAAGTGGATGTTGCTCGTGATTTATTTAACAAGATGCTGGAGAGGGATGATGTCTCTTGGAATACGATGATTGGTTGTTATGCCTCCAAGGGCATGTGGCAAGAAGCGTTTGGGCTCTTTGATTGCATGCATGCTGAAGGCATTGAGCCAAATTTTATAACTTGGAACACTATAGCTGGAGGGTGCTTGCAAACACGGAATTTCAAGCGTTCACTGGAGTTGCTTTCTCAGATGAAAAGTAACGGGTTCCACTTGGATCCAGTGTCAATGATCATTGGGTTGGGGGCATGTTCTCATATTGGAGCCTTGAAACTGGGGAAAGAGATTCATGGTTCTGCAATTCGGAGCTGTTGTGATGAGTTTGAGAATGTTAGAAACGCAATGATTACTATGTATTCTAGGTGCAAAGATCTAGAGCATGCCTATATTTTGTTTCAGTCAATCAAAGAAAGGAGCATAATTACTTGGAACTCAATGCTTTCTGGTTACACCTACATGGATAAGTCTGAAGAAGCATCTTTCCTATTTCAGGAGATGTTGCTTTCTGGGGTTGAACCTAATTATGTTACAATTGCCAGCATCCTGCCTCTTTGTGCTAGAGTGGCAAATCTGCAACATGGCAAAGAATTCCACTGCTACATTACACGGCGCAAAGTTTTTGAGGATTGTTTGTTACTGTGGAATGCTCTTGTCTCTATGTATGCAAGGTCAGGAAAAGTCGTTGCAGCTAAGCGTGTATTTGATTTAATGGAAAAGAGGGATGAAGTTACGTATACTTCTTTGATTGCCGGATATGGGATGCAGGGAGAGGGACATATTGCTATAAAGTTATTTGAAGAGATGATTAGCCTCCAGATCAAGCCGGATCATTTAACGATGGTGGCTGTACTATCGGCTTGCAGCCATAGCGGTCTAGTAATTGAAGGCCAATTTTGGTTTGAAAAGATGCAAAGTTTCTACGGTTTAGTTCCCCGTCTGGAGCACTTTTCTTGCATGGTCGACCTTTACGGGAGGGCAGGATTGTTGAATAAAGCAAAGGAAATCATCACAAGGATGCCATATAAACCAACCGCTGCAATGTGGTGCACTCTCTTGGGAGCTTGCAGGATCCATGGAAATACGGATATAGGCGAATGGGCAGCTGAGAAACTTTTGGAACTTAGACCTGAACATTCAGGTTACTATGTGTTGATTGCTAACATGTACGCTGCCGCTGGTTGTTGGAACAAACTAGCAAAAGTCAGGATTCTGATGAGGGATTCGGGTGTAACCAAGTCTCCCGGTTGTGCATGGGTGGATGTGGGATCTGTTTTTTCTCCATTTGTTGTAGGGGACACATCGAACCCTTACGCACCGGAGATTTACCAGGCATTGGATGGACTGACTGAACTGATGAAGGATGCCAGTTATGTTTCAGATGGTGAAGTACTTCTCGAAGGAACCGGATGAAACCCAGAGTACGAAAATCCGTTTTGGTTCACTGATAGTGTTTTGATAGGGTCCCGAAGTGAAACATTTTTTTCCTATAGGAGATTTCATGATGGATAGAGTTAGACATTGAAGTTGGTCCTTCAAACTTGGTTAATTAATAGCATGATGGAACAATTTTAAGCTAATTTCCATATGTTCCCATTCTTGGTTATATAGCTCAAATATGGTGCAAATATAAGGTGATTCTTCTAAGCCTTAAACATGATTTTGGCAATCAAAGGTAGTTATTAACAGAGTTGAAGTGAATCACCTTTGTTTTTCCTGAAACATATGCTGCTTCTTTTTTTGCCGCTGAGCATGCTGTAGTTGGTTTTTCGTATATTTGTATTTATAATTTGTATGTGTCATGTAATTGTATTTCCTTTGCACTTTTTAAACTTTTCAAAGAAAGTCGATTAGATATTAGTTTAATTGGCATGAGTATTGTTATCAATGTAAGAGAATTTGTGTTTGAATGCGTTGTAACTCATTATTTTCTTATTTACGGATTACAGTTTATAATATTTTTGGATGGTTTAAGAAGGTTCATGGGCCAACTGGGTCCAGTCAGTTCATTCTATTTTGGGTTGGGTTTGGATTTAGTATTTCCAACCTAAATTATTGTTCAAAAAACAAATAAAATTATTTTTTAATATTTAGATTAATAATTTCTATAATTAAATTTAAATGAAAATTATTTTTTATTAATTTTTAAACAGTGAAACAAGTCAAACCCGAGATTGGAGAAGTTTCTGGAATCGAGATTAAACTTGGTCCATGAATGTCTATAGTTGTTTTGGTAATTTCAACAGGGGCCTCTGGTAATATTATAACTTTAGTCCTTTTTAGCTTCTTTGTTAAAAGGAAAATTTTATTAGCTTTTATCTAAAAATTCAATTTAAATCATTTTAATACAATATTTTTAATTTTGGTCCTAAATTTTATTTCAATCTCATCACAAATTTTTTTAGTTCAACCCTAAATACAATATTATTATACGATAAAAGAATTAAACTATGATATAAAAGATAATATAATTATGAAAATACATTCATAAATGTGTGAGTTTATACTTAGAAATTATTTATACATATAATATTATTTATACATATAATAACTTAAACGATAATACTAAAAGTAGTCGAAAATAATACAACCATTCAAATTGTCAAATCTATATTTTTAGATTAGTAATGATACTATCCCTCTAAATTACCAAACCTTATTTTCATTTCATTAATAGGCTACTCACTAGGGTTTGGCCTGCCTTAAAAGTAAGTAAATTCTCCATGGCCATGTCCATGGCTACCTAAAAATGTCATCCCCCTTTTCCCCTCATGTAAACATCTTTCTAAGCTTGTGATTGTTGATACATAGATGTTGGAGCGGTGGCTGGTGACGATTTATACGATGTCCGTGCGGAGAGCCATATATAATGGTGAAAAAAAGAAGGGTTGAGAGGCGAATTGGGCAAATGCCTCTGATAATCCCCCCTAAACAATAAGCTTGATGAGTTACGGCAGGCTTTGGGAATGTGCCGTCAGTGATAATGGAGAGTGTTATCTTCATATAATCTTCTGGTTAGGTCAATGACATGATCATATGAGAAGTCATGTGCATGATATTCAAGAGATAAATAATTATAATTATCAAAATAAGAGAAATCATTCTAAACATGCAGAATAAAAGTGTTGTGGATTGACGAGGTGTCGATGCTTGACAAGGTGTATCTAGTGGGCGGACTCCTCGGCGACTGTATAACAATAATACACAAGGGAAAGTAGCTCTTTTGGATAATATTACTTTGTTTAGAGATAGAAGATGACTTTCAATGTCATTTCATGTTGTAGATCTAATAAATTTTAAATATTATATATCAAAATATGAATGAATATGGTATGTTTAATAAGCATGAAAAAAAAAAGTGTAATATATCTATAAATATATTTAAGTTCTCGATTGAATTGGTGTCACGAGTTAATTGTACATTAACTTAGTTAAGAAACTGGTAAACTACCCTTCTGTATACAAAGTAAATTTTATTATTACGAGAGTATTTTATCTTTTTATATTTTTATATAAAATCAATAAAATTCACATATGATAAAATCTGAACTTATCTTTATACCATTTCAATTGAATTTCATCTTATTTTTATATAAACTTTATTAAAGATATAGTTATTTATTCAACAATATATTTAAAAAAAATAAATGTTCAAGGACCACATTTTTCCTTTTATTGAATATTAAGGTACATTATTTTCTTTCAAAGATGAAACTCGAGATTAATGTTAATTAAATATTTTTATCACTCTTTTGGTCAACTTTAAATTTTAACTAAAATTAATAACTATCAAATTTTATTATATAGGCTCTCTTTTTTTTTTTTTTTGAACAATTTCATTATATGCTTTAGTCATATTTGTTATTTTTGACATAATACCTAGAACTACTCATAACCCCTACCAAATCCATAAATAAGAGGATAACACGCTTTACCACACTCGAACCCACATCCTTCTGCATTAACAATAATACTCATGACAATCGAGTTAATACTCAATTGGCTACCCATACATAATTTTACGTGTGTGGGAAAAATAACAATAATATATCCCCAAACAATTTTTTCTATAAAAAATTTTCGTACACATATGATTTGCACACAAGTTTGAAATGACTAAATATCTTCTTTGTCACTTTCCATGTGGAAAGAAATAGTATATTCATTTATATATACACCACTTTAAAAAAAAATTCTAGGGGTAGAATTAAGTTGAATAGTTTTATGAGAGTTAAAATGTAATTTCACAATTTTAATAGCTTATATATTTATATTTTTTAAAAGACTAAACCAAAATTTATTATTTTGAGGAGTAAAGTGAAATTTTTTATTTTTAGGGGGCTTGCAGACCCTAGTTGGCAAAATTTAGTCCCTCTATTCTTATAATATCAATACTTAGTCTGTATAATTAATATTATTAATTTTTCAAGTCAAAATATTAATGTAGATTTAAAGAAAAAACTTAGATGAACATGGCGAGTTAGAATAAGTGTTTTTTATTTTAAAAAATCTATATCAATATTTTAACCCAAAATAGTTAACTATGCGGATTAATTAGTTGAAGTACAAAGACCACATTATAAGTGTGAGCATAATAAAAGGACCAAAACCATAATTTAACCCAATCTTGTAATAAAGTGAAAAAAGAAAGTCGGCACTCAGGGATGAAACTGAATAAAAAAATATGATTAACTTTAAGCAAAAGGCATCTTGAAGCTGTTAAAAAGTAGAATTGAAAAACACACAAACAAATAAATAAATAAAAAGTTAAGAGAGAGAGAGAGACAAATGTTGCAGGTAGAGAGAGAGAGATTGGAGGATTATGGAATCTATAGACACAGAAAAGCACGTTGTTTCATTCATTGATGCCCCTCTTCCAGCCTTCGCATGCAGGCCAGGCCACCCACTGCTCCTCTTTTTTATTTTTATATGTACACTTTGCTACTAACGGTCTAACGTATTTATTTATTGGGGTTAAACAATTATATGTTATTGTTGATGGGAAGATGAGGTTGCGGTGTTTTGTGACTGTTCATTTTAGAATGATCGGAATATGGGTACTTGGAGAAAAAGAGGATGGAAGAGAGGAGAGAGTATGTCTTGGCCTTCTATCCTAATGCCGATAGGCAATTAAGGGTTTGTCTCTAATTATATCTCGAATCGTCATGTGTCATCCATATAGTATTGGTTCCGAATTCTGGTATTTAGCTTATCTATTGATACATTGTTGATGTAGGTATGTGCTATCATATCAAATGAATGGATATACACGGCGTAAGAGTGACAAATACATTATCCATGTCAAGTGCGTGATTTTGATGGTATAGGGTTGCGAGGTCTTTGGCATGTGAGGTTTTGGACTCACAGGTAGAGCTATCCATGAGCAGGTCAGGTAGAGCCGAGACCTGATCTCAAAAAAAAAATCATGTCCAGGCCTATTTTTAGGCTGGCCCAACTTGCCCAAAAAACTCATTTTATTGTTCAATAATTAATAAAATATTAAAAATATATTTTGAATTGATATTTTATATTTATATTTAAGGAATGTTCTTTATTCTTTAATTTAAATTCGGGCCGAGTCAACCGGAGATATAAAAATTATTGTCCAAGCTCAACTCAAATCTTATAGGGTCGAGTAGGCTACTAGACCCTTGGACAAGTCTACTCGCGGGTAGCTTTAACTTGTGAGGTGATTCTTCTTAATCAAGGGCGTTGACCTATGAGGTCACAAAAAGGCCAGGTGGGCTTAGATAAAAAGCTTTATGTTCTTAAGAAAGATTTTGCATACGAGTATTAAGGACGAAGACAACAATGTTGGAAGTGTTTTATTTTCATTCAGAGTTTCGATTTATTTTAACATCAAATTTAGTTCAACTTGGATAATGGATACTAGAGGGACTTAGATAAAAATATATTATATTATTAGTAGCTTAAATTATACTACATCATTAAAAAATTTCCCAAATAAATATAGAAAATTTAGTTATTAATAAAGTGAGTTTATAAGTGTATAGAGTGCACTAAATATAATTAAAAAAAAGTATTTCCAATTAACTCATATGTGTAAAATTCGCATTTTAAATATGATTCAATTACAAATATTTTCATTAAGAAGTATTTTAAAGTAGAAGATATAACGCGTTTAAGCACACTCAAATTTATAATATTATTAATTTATCGATCAAGGCAGGACTAAGAAAATGGGGTTATAATAAAAAAATTAAAGGATTATAATAAATATATATAAATATGAAATAAATACATATTAATTCTCAAGTTGAATGTAGCCCACCAAATTAGACCTAAAACTATAGCTTTGCCCACCACTACTATCTCCTCACCTTTGCCAACATTTGACAATGCACACCATTGCTATGCCTTTGTGATGAGTTCTCTTTTGTGGTTGAGGCCAAACAAAATTAAAGGCCATTAAAACACTCATCTTTTTAGGTTTTTCCTTTTTCTTTTTTACTATCAAAATATATTCTATATTCATTTTATAATTCGTAAAAGTTAATCGTTTCGATGTTTATAGTTATCCTTCTCAACAATATTATTTTCAGAATTTAAATTTAAATTTTATCCCTTAAACTGCAACGTACTTTACCACCACACTCGATACTTATCAATAAATTATTTTTATCTTTTAATTTTTTTTTCTCCCCACAATTTGTTTGCATATTTTAATCATACTTCTTTTTTACCCCAACTTTTGCTGCTGCTTTTTCTATATCTATTTGCAAATTGAAAAGCCTAAGAAATCTAAGCCCTAATTTCCTACTTTTAGCTTTGGAATCCTAAAAACATTTTAGATGATGAGATGATTTTCAAGTTCTAAGTACCTATGCATTTAATTTAGAGTAGAACTAAAATTTTGAGATAATGCTATAAACGACTCTTAAAGTTTATTAAATTTATCAATATGGTACCTCTGGGGATGAAGTCAAGATCTTTGTACAAGGAGCCGAGATGAAATTATAAAATTTTAGGGGTCAAAATAAAAATGTTCTATTTATCTAAAGCGTTAAAAGACTTGAATCAAATTATTAATACCCTTAAATATAAATTAAAACATGATATTTCACCAATTAGATGGTAATACGTGGTCGTACCTAATTTATTCAAAAGACTAATCTATAGAAGTTCCTTTTTAAAAAAATTTATTGTATATAATCAAATATTTTAATAGAATAATTAACTTTAATAATATTAATTTAATATAATTTACAACTCAAACAAACACCATTTGCTTTATACAAAAACATAAAATATAGCAATGGCTCCAAAGGGCTCAAGCAAGTAGGGTGGATTAAATAGAAAATAGCCATGGATGCCACACCCCTCCTAAAGAAAATGATTCCATGCTATATGCCCTATATAAACCTGCCTATTTCTCAAATCCAACGGCCAATTTTTCTCATTTATTATATGTTAGTTTATGAAAAAAGATAATTTAGATTAATTGGAGAAGTTTTGTATATGAATGATTTATTATATTCGAATTACAAGTTTTTAGAATAATAAACAAATTTATATATTGCAGATTTAATCTTAGCTTAATTGGCATGGGTATTATTATCAATGTAGGAGAACGTGGGTTCAAGTACGGTAAAGCGTATTATCCTCTTATTTATGGGTTGGGAGGGGTTATGAATAATTCTAGACATTGTGTCAAAAAGAGCAAATCATATTGTGTTGTACAAAATTTGGATTCTTAGTATTACATTCATTCTATGTTCTCGATACTTCAAAATTTTCTTTTAAAGGAGTCAAAAATACATATTATAAAACTTAAACTTTAACGTTTAATAATATGACATTAAGATAAAAATAAATTTTCATATGAATAATTTAAAGTAATATTGTTGAGTAATTTTTCATTCAAAATAGACTTTATGCATGCTGGACACGTGTACTGCTCTAAGCTGCATGTTGGACACTCCTTGGGCATATGCGAGCTGAGTCCGCGAGCACCCCTTGTTGACTTCGTACTGTGAGGCTTGCACGTATCCATCTGGTGGGCCCTAGCCGGGTCGCGGGTAGACGACCCGAACCTTATCTGGTTTAGCATATTTAAACATGTTGATCAAATTTTAAACGTGTCTCAATCTATTGCATGGGTAATGTGGATCTAACCTATGAGAAAAATATAAATAATCTATTAATTTATAACGACACTTCCTTTTTTCTTTTTAGCACGTCAAGATCCAAAGTTGTTTGTATCGGAAGTATAAACATATTTAAAATTTCATCCGCGTGTTTTAAATATGTTCTACATCATATTCAAATTGACATTTAACATATAAATTGATGTTAATTGATGAAAGAACCTGATTGATAAGATAATATTATTTTGAAGATTTAATTAGATCAAATATATTTTTTGAAGAAAAAATATTGTAATTAATAGGAACCATAAATAACAGTAACCCATAAACATGACACATAGTGCAAACGACGAATAAAACACTACAAACTGTTGCACAAATACCACTATTAAAAAAAAAAAGCTAATAGAGGCAAGGGCGAAACTAGAAAAAAACAATATTTTGGGGGCGGAATTAAGTTACAAATTTTAATAAAAGTTGAAAATTACAATGCAATTTCACCATTGCATTAGTTAATATCTTTATAATTTTTTAAAAGACTACATTAAAATCTTATCATTTGGGGGGATTAAAGTACAATTTTACTATTATTAATTTATATTTTTATATATTTTAAAGAATAAAAATGCAATTTTCTAATTTTAGGGGATAAGGGCCTTGCCTGCCCTCTATCGACGCCTCTAAATAGAGGAGAGACAAATTGACAGCAACCGCATCACTAGAAGGTTCAGAAACAAATCAAAGAGTGAATCACCTTGATCAACCGCCAAGAATTATATCCTAATTTCATCATCATCAGATCAACTTGACGATGAATTCTGATCAACCAATAAATAACTACCAAGAACCTAAGAGACCTATCGCATCAATAATACATGAAAAAGCTAATTCTCAAATAACTACTCCTCTCCATCTTGGAGCCCAATCTCTTGGACCATTTGATGACACCTTTACCTCAACAAATTTGATGTATATGTCATAACACAATTAAGAAATTAAAAATTAAAACTAATATCAATTTCCAGAAGACTAAATAAATAAGAATGGACTAAAACTACAAACACTAAAATTTAGTGTAGTTTTTTTAATAGTAATCGTATTATACAATATTTAAAATTATCTGTAATCTCTTCTTAACTCATAAATAAAAAAATAATATCACATCAATACACTCGAATTCACGTCCTTTTATATTGAACTAAAACTTAATTGAAAAAATTTGGTGTAATTAACTTAATATATTTTAGAAGTAACTTTTTGTTGTCGATTTGTGTGTCCCAATTGTCACCCTAAATTTATACAAGTTAGGGCAAGGAGGTCCTAAAAGTACAAAACATGGAAGGAAAAATAATAGATTAGTGGTAAAAAGGCTAAAATTTTGGTAGCAGAATAGGCAGTGGGGAGACTGATACAGTCCAGCAAAATGTGGCATCATTTCCCAAACTCCATAAATAAAAACATTAAACAACAAATCTCAAAAAATATTATTTTTTTCGAAATTATTAAAATATTAATTGAAAGAGACATATTAGATAAGCTCAACATGACTATTACCAAGGGACCTGAATTGAAAACCTGACATACGCGCCTTTTCCAGCGCGTGGATTCCCAAAAATACTAAAACAACGGCTAAATACAGATTCCATATCTTTCAGATCAAATTAAACCTAAAAAAAAAAAAACATAAAATCAACTTCTTCCAAATGGTCAAATTCAGTTTTAGTCCCTGTTATTATATATAATCTAATTATAAATACATGTAATTCAATACTAAGCATATGAGAGAACAAAATTCACATATAACAAATCCACATTACGAGACTTGATTACTTAAAAGACCCATGTCCTCCACAACCTTTGCCAACAATGTAAAGGATTAAATTTTAATTTAAGCATAATAAAGGGACCAATATCATAATTTGACCTTTACAAATACTCAGTTTTTTCTTCCCTTTTCCCACTCAGAAGTCAGAAAATAGTTAAGAACTAAAGACCAAATCATAAACAAGGAGAAAAAAGAAAACGGATATTTACATCTCAATACTACTTTTTTTTTTTTTGGTTTACTAAAAACTAAGACAGATAGGGAAAGTTACAAAGAAAATGTGGGTGGGGGGTAATTGTGAAAGTTTTTTCTTTTTCAATGATGAAAATTGGAAGAACCCATTACATAAAAATCTCAGAAAATACCACATGAATTAAATACTACAACTACTACTGATTAATAACTTAGTACTTAAAATTTGTTACCAAATCTCTTCTTCTTTCTTTCTTTTTCTTCAATGATTTCGATCGGTTGTTCTGTTTCTGTTGCAGCTAATCTGATGGCCTTTAATGCTTGCCGATGATGATGATGATGATGATGATCCATTTGGATTCTTTTGTGGGGAAGATGAAAACAACTGCCCGAACCCGAAAACCGAACCCGATTTCGAAGATCCTCTCAATGAACAAACGGGTACGTTAAGAACCGGAGTGATCCTAACGTTTGCTGAATATGATCTTTCCATTCCCCTTTGTTTAAACCTTGGACCGCCATTGAAGCTGCTTGGACTGCTTGAACTTCTTTCCAAGCTTTGAAATACGATTTTCCCTGAAGAGTTCATTCTTGGACTATCCACTGAAACTCCCCGGCTTGTCGTTGGTTCTCTCCGGATCGGACTCCGACCCATTCTAGCTCCACCGGTGGATGTTTGATCGGACCCAGACCCTGGTCTTGGCTTAACCATCCTCATTCTTGGTGGGTTTGGGTTAGGGTTTATGTTTCTACATGGTGCAAAAGGGTTGGGGCTTGGCTTATCGGAATCTAGCGATAGCCGTGGGAGATCGTCGTGTTCATGGCCTGAAGATGATGAAGAAAGGGATAAACGTGATGAAGATATGGAAACTGATTCGGAATCTGAGCTTTTCAACAATGGGAGATTCAATGAAGAATCTGAGGAAGATTTGGAGCTTCTATGAAGGAAATGCTTGAGAGATTTTGGGTTATTATTGGATAATAACGAGACTTTGCTGCTTTGAGATTCGGGTTTTGATGGTTGATTATTGGTGCTTAGTGAACATTTTTTGAGACCCAGTAGTTCCCTCCACCTGCTTGAACACCTCGGAGCTTTAGGTGAAAACAAGTAATGATCCGACCCGGAAACCTCCATTGACGAACCTGTTTCCCTTGACCTGATCTCAGCTAAACCATTCAAAGCACGAAGTTGTCCTTGTTCTTGTCGTTGTTGTTGTTGTTGCTGCAGTTGTTTAACAGTCGATAAATGTAGAGGCACTAGTTTACCATCGGAGAAAAGCTCATCGGCCGGTAACATGGCGACGGGATCTTCAAGCCTGAACTCGAACTCACCCGGGGGAACATCCTGGATCTCCGTCGTGTCAGGATCCGTTTTAGACTTCGACTTCGACGACGATTCTTCCTCTCGACTGAACGAAATCCGTGGACTCAACCAGCCGAACGATGGGTAACTCGTCTTGGGCTGGAAACTCTCCGGCGAAACGCCGATATTGTTAACACAAGCTGAAGCCATGAAAATCCCAAAGAACAAAAAAAAAAAAAAAACCTGGGGTACGGTTATGGATTGTTAATAAGGGAATTTACATTTACAAAAGGGCTCTAAAGGGGGAAGTGGGCTTAGCATTGATTTTCGGGTATTTTGGCTTTTGTTTAGGGTTTGAGGATGAGACATGTGATGTGAGTGAAATGAAAACTGTGAAATACTGTGGAGGGGAGGGGACATTTATTTATAGTATGCATATAAACTATGGAGGAAAATAGGGTAAAATTTTAAGTTTTTTGAGGGGTAGGGCACGTGGCTCATGTTTTTTCAATTATGTATATTACCATTTTTCTAAAATTTAGTGGTTGAATATGCTAATTTGTTATATTTTACCAAATTAAAATAGATTCGGATACATAATAACGTAAATTCGATTAACGTGGTTATAGTTGAATTGATCAAATTGTATAGTTGCATTACTATTTTTAAAGAAGTTTTCAAAGTATCAACCATTGAGTGCTAATAAATTCCTTAACGGGTAGATATTGTCCTCAACTACATTTTTATCTCTCTACTTTACATAGGGTTGCCTGAAGAGTCAACAAGTTCAATAGAGTGAGAGTGACTCGTTGGGTCGAATCATACATGGTGCACGATCACCTACTAAAAGGAACATAATTACTTGACCATTTGTTCTAACTTAACGCACTTGAGCTCTCCGTAAAGTAGAGAGATAAAACTTTGACCAGGGACAATATTGCCCTATTGAGGGTTCCGTCAACTTCCAACGGACGATACTTCAAAAATTTCTTCGAAAGAAGTCGGTCCTCCCTCAACATTGGCATCGAAAGTTAAAGTTTAAGCTCTGAAAAAGTAATGTAAATTTGAGTGACAAATATTCAAGGGTTAATACCCAAATCTATAAAAATTAGATCTAGTATACATAAAATGTATAAAATTACAATATAATCCTGATTAGAGGTGGCATCAAATAAGATATGTGATGTAAATTTTAAATATAAATATGTAAATCTGCTTTAAAATTCAAATCACTTATTGTTTATTGATTATATATGTTCTTTTTCACACAATACCTAGAACTATCCGTAGTCTCACCCTAACCCATAAATAAGAGGTTAATGTGTTTTAGCGCATTCGAACCTACATTCTCCTGCATTAGCATCAATATACATACTAATCGAATTAATGCTCAATCGGCAACAATTTAAATATCTATAAATTTCCGAATTCAGCCAATTCATAATCTTGAATGTAAACAATTAAATTGAACAAAAAAAAATAAAACAATTAAAGAATTTTAACATGTAAACTCTGATTAAAATATAACATGATAAAATAATATACAAAAATATAAAAATTTATATAATATAAATTATTAATATCTTAAATAAAGCTATAAAATGTATAAAAATAACACAAAATACGAAAAAGTTTGTTTCCACGTGAAAGTTGTTATCTACTCTTAAAATTTGCCCTTTCGAACGTTTTCTTGTTATCTTAAACAAAGTTTCTTTTTTGCTAAATATATTGCTATTTGTATCCTTTCTTTTTCTCGTGACGTTATGTTCCATTCATCTTTTCATTTGTTTTAATATATATATATATATATATATATATATCAAGTAGACGTATCTTCAATCGAGTAGTAACAAATTCGATATTTTTTAAGTAAAATTTTTAGATTAGAATTTTGTGGATCTAAAACGAATATCATCGATTGAATTTATTCTTATTTAAGAGTCCGATCGAATTCAATTCCGAATTTAAATGAGATCCAATATGATTATTGGATACGAGAGCTTAAGACCCAAAAAAAAAAAATTGTTACACTTTTTAACAGGATTTAAGGTTTTTCATAGTAGAAATAAGAAGTCGTGTGAGAAAAATAGGTGTTGATTTGGGTTAAAATAGACCATTAGTCTTATATTTAAAATGAAGTTTGAGATTTAGTTTATGTACTTAAAACTGTTTGAGATTTAATCCTATAAAATCTCATGTTTTTTTCAATTTAAAAACTTCGGTTTAATCATTGACATTGATAATATTTTTCGTCAAAATTTGCCATCAATACGTCTAAGGCTGATCCAACAAGACAAAAGGAGGCCTTGCCCCCCTATGGTTGATATGGTGAAATTATATTTTGGCTCCCTATGTAAATTAATAATTCAATATAAGTCCTCACACAAAATTGTTGATTTTGGCTCCGAAAATTTTATAATTTTATCTCAAGCTTTAACATAAAGTTCCAAGTTTTTCCCATGAGTAGACTTGACCGAAATTTGGGAGGGTTTGGACAAAAATATAGGTCTAAGAAATAGGCTTGGACAAAAAATAAGACTTGTTTCCTAAATGGATCGAGCCTCAAGCGGAATTTTTTTGGCTTGTGTCCTACCTTGAATCACATGCCTATGCTTCTTTTTTTTTTGTATTTTCAATTTGTTGAGAAACATTTATTTTAATATTCTTAGTATAGTTGGTGTATTATTTTTAAAAAAAATTATTTTTACATAAAAACAATAATCTAGAAAAATTATTACGATTGGACCGAAATCGAACTCATGTTCAGCATTTTTAATATGGATCGGGCTTGGACAAAATTTTAAACACATTTTTCAGGTTAGGCTTGGGCCTAAAATTCTGCACTAAACCGACCTGGTCCGTGATCAAGTCTATCCATGAGATATTCATGCAAGCATATTAACTTTAAAAGCAAATCATCATGAACTTATTAAACATACCCTATAGCAAGCTAATTTTGATGATACTACTAATAACGTTAATGATTGCACTATAATTTTTAATCGATAAAATGAGAAAAAAAAAAATTTTTTAAGTAGAAGGACTAAAACTAAAATTTTCACAAAATATACATACCAACAACATATAGATAATTGGTTGTTTTAAGTTGGATTCTTTTTTTATAAATATAAAATTATAATATCATTTAAAAATGATATTATCATTCACAATGTAAAGAATGAGCCTTTTTTTAACTAATTTGTTGTTTCCCAAACAATAAACAAAGACTGATATTATTGTCTCATGGGAAATATATATATATATATATATATATATATATATTCTTTTAGTTTTACAATATAAATTACAATATTATCACATTATCAAACAAGGAATTTTCAAAAAACTAAATTATTCTCAAAGCTAGCTTTCAAAAGCTCCTTGTCTGTGAAAGGTAGCTCATGAATGAATAATTTTTACACTATAGTCCAAATACCCACTTAGAAAAATGTTAGCTTTATGATTCAATGCTTAATCTTAGAGATTTGTAATTTAACTTTTTTGATATATGGTCCAAACCCAAAAAAATTAATATATATTTGTGTGCAAAGATGTGTTCATACCTACGGATTGAGTCTTAGCTCAATTCGCATGAGCATTATTGTCAATGCAGGAGGATGTGGGTTTGAGTGCACTGAAACGCATTATCCTCCTATTTATGAGTTGGAGAGGAGCTATGAGTAGTTTTAAACATTATGTCAAAAAGAACATATATGATTTGAACCTATAATGAGATTATTAAAAGAATGTGTTCATATATTAGACAATATCAATTTTGGTGTTTCACAATTAGCAATAATTTAATTTCATCCTTTTAAAATAAAATTTAACTTTGGATCTTCAGGTTTTATAATTTTATTTCGATCAACTTCATCTCAAGGTCGAGAATCTCAACCTTGAGATGGAATATTCAAATACCAAACTATATAATTTTATAGAATGCTTTTTAAAACTTGGGTTTTTTTAATGTTCTTTATAGATACTAAGATTTACAATTTTTTTTTTATATTTAAAATTAAATATTTTTTTTGAAGCTATAATAATAAATAATCATTACAATACATAAATAAAATTACAATCAATATATTTGTATAATTACAATCACAATCAATTTTCTGATTTATTTTTTTATTATAATATTTCACTAATAATTTAATTACAAAATTAAACTATGTTAATGTATCAACATGTAATAAACAACAAATGTTTTAGATCTGGTTTAGAATTAGTTGTTACTAAAATTATTCCAAAATTCTATTTTATTATATATACATGTGGCATGTGTATGTATGCTATCATATATATAATAAATAGAAAAATAAAATAAAAATACCTATTTTTTCCTATTTCTTACCCAATAATTTCAATAAAAAATAAATGCTATATTTATATTTGATTCCTAAATTTATTTAAATTAAATTATTATATGATGTGATAAATAAAGAGGTATATAATATGATAATTAAATTAAATTAATTATTATATAATGTAATTAAATTAAGTTAATAATGAGTACCATAATTAAAAAAATATTTTGGAACTTCAAAAACTATCTCAGAACTCAATGTTTCCATATATGCTCTGATACATTCTTTTATATAATACTCGTTTTCTTTACTGCAAAGCACAAACTTACCATTTATATAAATTATTTTGAATATAATATATTTTTAATATTTTTAATATATTACATGCATAAATATTGCGAGAAAATATTAAATTTTAAATAACATTAAAAATTATTTTATATTTAAAAAAATGTTTTTATAAGAATTTTTTTCTTAAAAAATGTTATTATATCTTATTGTTGCTTGGAAATATATTTTTATTATTATTTATGTTAGAGATTTTAGTTTGAAAATTTAATCATGATTTAATGCATGATGTTTAAAGCTGTTTATTATTTAAAAAATTATTATTAACGGCAAAAAAATTATATTTAAAACTTAATCTAATAAATGAGACCCGCTTTAAATATAATTAAAAAGAAAGTATTTTGGAATAGAAGAACTAACTCAGAACTCAAAATTTTCATATATGCTCTCTTATGTTCTTTTATATTATATCTATATATACATATGATTAAGGGAAAAAAAGCAAAGAATCCCATGTATTGGTTCGATGGTTAAGATGTTCATCGCTCCATATGTAGTATGGGTTCAAGTCGTGCTAGCCCCGCTGCTATTAAGCTTTGTCATTCTCTTTAATTCACCAAAAAGATAAAGCAAAAGGACAAGAAATGGGCTTTAGCCCAAACGTTGCCACTATGGGTGAAATGGGCCTTCCCCAAGGTTTAATCAATGCTCACGTTTTCAATTTATTCAAGGTCAGTTTTAGAGGTGGGTTTATGGGTGATCAGCCCGCTTCGTTTTGGACTGGGTTTTGATATAAATATTATAACTATGAAGTAACCCACATCAGCTTATTTTATCGTTTAAAATAATAAAATATATAAAAATTATTTAAACAAATTCGAGCTCAAACTTAAATAATTCGAGCTCGAACTTGATTTTTTTTTTTTGAATTAGACCCTTATGAAAAACCTCTAATTAATTCCTTTTTAAAAACCTATCATTTTGTATTTATTACATGATAGTCTAAGAGAAGTTGTTGGTAGAGAATAAATTTAATGTAAGGTTTTCAGAACCGGATTGGTGGTCAAATCAGTTAGACTATTAATTTTTAGTTTGATCGATCCAATCAGTTCAACTGATATTTTGCTTGGTTCAATCGATCTGATGGTCAACCAATCCAACCGAACATTAATCTCATTATATGTTCTTATCATATCTGCTCTTTTTGATATAATGTGTATAATTACCCATAGCCCCTCCCGGCCATTAAATATGAGGATAATGCGCTTCAGCACATTCGAACCCAAGTCCTCCCACGCTAACAACAATACCGATGCTAACCAAACTCAAACTCTATCGACCTCTTTCCTTTATTTTAATTAATTTTTCTTTTCTTTTTATAATTATTTACTCATACATAACCTCAAAGTTTTATAATTAATAAATTTAAGAAGATGAAGTGTGTGGTCAAAGAGGGTGGGGTTCTATCTATATTGGTTAATTTTGACTTTATGTTTGTGAAATGTAGTAAATAGTTGTATTGGTTGTTATACCTACATCTTACACTTTGATGTCTGTTTCATGTAAATTCATTAAGGTGGGTTTAAAAAAGAGAAAAATATTTTTTTATTTAAAATAAATAAAAATAATAATATTAAGGTGAGTTTGGATGGGCGATTGGGTGCGATGCGGTGCGTTTACTTTTGTCTCATGTTACAGTATTTAATCTCACTATAATCGTCGGTTTTTACACTAACCGTCGCAAAACACACCGTCCATCCAAACACACTCTTAATAAGTATGAAAGCTTGTGGATAAGTTTATGTTAGAATGTCACAATCAAAATATGATGGTTATATAGATAATACTTTTTTTGAAAGTCAACATTTGACTTCAACAAAAAGAAAATTTGGACTTTTGGGTAGTTTTTATTCAATATTGGGGGGAAAAAATTTAGATAAACTCATTATTTAACAAGTTAATGTTAATCTCAATCAATCATGCTGACATATTTGTGTCTACTATTTCTTTCTTTTTAATTATAAATCATGCTATATTTATATAACTCAAAAACATATCATAAAACGTTATATAATTGGCATAAATCAATATTTAGTTTCTGAATTTGATAACAAATTTTAATTTGGTTTTTAAACTTGGGCTCCATTAAGTTACGGCAATGTAGCACTTTGAGATTATACCATATCATCTGTAGAGTTTATCTTGAATTTCAGATGAAACAAAGTTGATGCCGTGACGAGGAAGAACCGTCGTCCCGACATGGCGATATGTTCCCCACTGAACTAAGTTTCTTCTCCTAGTTAAACTCTATAATCTTTTCTCAATTAAATTTTGATTATTCTAGAGATGTTTTAGTCATACTTGTACACTAAACTCAGCATATAAATAGACCTCTTAGCAATCCTAGATAGTTGAGAATAACAACAACAAAATTAAGAGAGAGTTTATGGAAATTTCGAGGAATCTTTGTATTTTGGGCTTAGGATTTATTTGTTTCTCTATCTTGTACTCCCATTTTTGGGTTTTTTTTGTCATTTTAGTGAAATTTTCTTTACTCGTGGTTTTTTATCTTTTTTAGAGGGGTTTTTCCACGTAAATATTTGTTTCTAATTTTCTTGATTTTTCGTTTGCGTTTGTTACATAATCCAGGCTCAACCCAACATCATCACCTAAAATTTTTATATAAAATTTTAAAAAATATAAAAATATATATAAAAATTCAAGTGATGGCACAACACAATATATGAATTTAAGGATCAAATTAGAAACAAAAACCAAAATTTGAAACTAAAGTGAAAAAAAAAGTTCATGAACCAAATTAATTTTTTTTTTCTAAATTTACAGACTAAATATTACTTTATCCCTTTATAATTATATAAAATTTGATAAATTTTTATATTTACATCATGTAGTACATAATACTATATAATTTATTTAAAAAGCATTTTAATTATATTTTAGTTATTTTTTTCTCCTATATTTGTATCTATCATGGCTAATGTTGACATAATATAATTTAAGAAACTTTGCCTAATTTGATTGGTGGAGTAGTTGACAAATTTACAAAAATATTGGGGATGTATTATTTTTTGGGGGGGGTTATGAAATAAGCAAGTAGGCATAAACAGTCATTTGCATTTTGCTTTATAAATAAGTGACCCCTTCGGCCTCACGACACCTGCTATAGTTTGCCCAATCTTTTGTCCTTTTAAACACCTGTCTTATTTGAGTTGCTGTCTTGTTCCTTCCACCATTAGAATTTTCCACAGTATTCCATTTGTTTCCATTTTCAGACCAAGATTTTGTTTCCATATACAATACTCACATTAGATCTTGATAAAATTCGAACTCGAGTTAATTAGACCTTTAAATTATAGGGATGGAGTTTTTTCAGTATCGCTCTCTTCATTCACATGATTCTAACTTAAAACTTTGTTTAAAAGACATTAAATTTTTTACCACTCGACCCAATCGGCAGTCTCTAAAAGCATTTAGCTAAATTATGCTATTAGTCAGTGTACTTTGTGAAAGTTATAGATTTAGTACTTATACTTTTTTAATTTTAAAATATTAGTTCATACTTTCCAATTGGATCATTCTAAGTCCATATACTTTTCAATTTTTGAAATTTCAATCATGATATAAATGACCATCGTTAATCAATTAACCGGATTTTTAGTGAATAATATGTGAAAATAACAAGTTGGCATAGCAGTATACATATGATAATATGTTTGCCGCATCATAATTGGAAATAACAAAACTTAATTTAATGAATTTAATAGTTATAATGTGAAGACTAAATTAAAATATAGAGATTAAATCTACAATTTTTACAAAATACTTGGGAACTGACAAAGCATTTTTGTCCAAATGCATAATACAATGTAATGAAAGTAAACTAAAAGAAGTTGAGTCAAACTTGGAACATGGCCATTAACATTTAAAACTACCTATTATGAATTTTACTTAATTTGTTCAGGAAAGTACAAAGCATGCATTCACTTTCAAGTTTTTTGATACCCAAATTGATTGGGGGGTTTTTGGCTTTAAAAGTGAAATCATAGTCACAAATCATAAAATTATTGGTGGAAGAGATCGTTAAGGACTTGAATTTTGACTGAGGTTGTTGATAAGTCTTGCATTTGCTTTTAACTTATCCATGGATCGATGAATGACTGTTGCTTTCAGTCTTAGTAAGTACCATGCTTTGGATTTGAATGTGGTTCATTTTAAAACGTCATTTACTTGTGTCGACCATTCATGTACGTCCACTTAGAGGCCAAATTTTGGGTTTTGGGTGGATAGGTTTGGGTCAGTTATTTCATGTGGAGGAAATTAATTATGAAATGTTAAAATACATGAAAACAGTATGGATGGATGGGTTTTAAGGTTGAGTTATTTGGCAATTATGATTATATCTGTTTTTTTAACATGATGTGTAGAATTATTTATAGTTTCTCTCCAACCCATAAATAAGAGGATAATGTGTTTCAGCACATTTGAACCCATGTCTTTCTGCATTGACAACAATACCCATACCAATCGAATTCTGTAATTGCATCGAACTGGAGAATATGCCAACAACCCAATTGAATAAATGGTAAAGATGCTCTATTTCGACACCTATAATTTGGATTCGTAACTCATCCCCTTCCCCCAAAAAATTGTAAGTGTACCAAAACTGTGGAGAAAATATTAGGTGCATCATTCTTATCATATTAATCATATGGTTGCTTGGATTATGTATCACCACGTCACCAATTTACTTTACATCATATTAATCATATGGTAGTGTTATAAGTGCAGGAAGACGTGGAGTTGAATGTGCTAAAATACATTATTTTCCTATTTAAAGGTCGAAGAGGGAGCTTATGGGTAATTTTAAACATTATATAAAAAAACAAATATTATAAGAATCTATAATGAAATTAATATTAAAAAAAATAACAGTGCGTTTGTATGGGCTAATATTCCATCTTTAAAACAAATTTAAATACTCTCAAAGTTCTTGCAAGATTAAAGTAAATTAAAGAATAATGGAGGTTAAATTTTAAGACGCTTTCCGATATTTAAGTCAAAATAAAAACTTTAAAATGGATAATAGTTAGTACAGGACCAACTTCAACAAGTAATTATCATAATTACTTTACTTTGCATATATTTATATATATATATATATTTAATGAAATACAATAATAGAATAAAATCTAAATAATAAATACAATTAGCGCAATTTGAACCCAAACTACATCTAGGACAATGAACTCTTTTGACCCTCAAGCTATCACATGGGATTTCACGATACATTTATATTAAAAAAACATAAAAGCATAATTAATAATTTTAAAATAGTCAAGCAAACATTTACTTGTTTCATTATTAATATCACAGTTTTAAAAGGGAAAAATATCTTTTAGAGCCTATAAAAACAAAATTTATAGACGAATCAAATATTGGCATCTAATTAAGCATTGGGTCCAACCCTAAAAAGGGGAAGTCCATAAATTCAAGTTCATAACCCAAAAATACATTCAAATTAAAAAAGTTAACGCAATAAAAATAATCGTAAAATATGATATGATATGATGGTTACTTATAGACCATTTCATGGATTTGGCTTGGTTCGAAAGTACACTTAAAAAGTAGGAGGATTTAAGTAAAAATATAATCTTGAAAATTAAGTTTGAACAAAATATAAGATCCGTTTAAAAAACGGGTCAAGTCTAGGGTAAAGCATTTTAGCCCAAATTCACAAAATGACAAAAAAATATTATTTTTTGCTGTTTTAATGCTATTTTTTTGTTTTCTCCCTATTTTGCTACTATTTCATTATTATGTTGCTACTATTTTGTTGTTATTATTTGGATATTATATAACACTTGTTTTATTTTTAATTTTGTTATTATTTTAGAGGCATTTGCTTGTTAAGTTACATCTATTTTAGTTATTTAAGTATACATATTTTTTAAAATTTATTTTCAATTTGTTGGGAAATATTTATTTTAATGTTTTTAGTATTTTTGATGTATTATATATATTAAAAAATTATACAAAAATAATATAAAAAATTTTAATATGGCAGGTCGGGTCGAGTTCAGCGTAGCAAACGGGTCTAAGATTTTGGTTGGACCCGACCCATGAACATCTCTATTTACTTACCTCATTCTTTAATTATAATTTGGAGGTTTGATTCTCATCCATGGGAATGAATCACATTTTATGACTAACTGTTTACTTCTTTAGAAAGCATCTCCACCCACCCTAAGCTCAACCCACCCTTTTTCATTATTAAAATATTAAAAATTTATTTTGTTTTCATTTTTAAATACTTAAATATATTTCATTATCAATTTTAAAATATTATTTAGTAATATAAGAAATTTTATCAAGGCTTGGCTCGGCTCTACTTGTAGCAAAGCTTAAGCCGAATTAACTTATTAATTAAGGAAAATGCCAATAATATTATTTTAGTCACTGAGCCATTAATTGCCATTAACGGTGTAACGGTAAGGTGACGTGACACGTTAAATCGTCATTTCAAACAAAAAATTTATGTTAAATTATACAATTGGTCCCCATATTTTTTCATTTTGAGAAATTTATTTTTTTTCTTTTATGTTCTTTTAACTTCTTTTCATTATTTTCCATTCTCTTCTGCTTCTCCCTCTATTTTCTTACATTCTCCATTTATTTTAACATTTCAGGAAGTCGATTTGGCAATGAAGAAAGAAGCATGGTATGGATTTATGGGTTTTGGTTATAGGCAACGATGGCTCTCGACTTCCTACTTCTTTATTCACTGCCAATTCAACTTCCTAATATGTTAAAAGAAATGGAGAATGTAGGAAAACAGAGGATGAAACAAAAGAGAATAAAAAAAATGAAAAAAAAAATGGGAAAGTTTAAATAACATAAAAGAAAAAATTTAAATTGGTCAAAACGAAAAAATATGGGGATCGATTGTATAATTTAATCTAAATTTTTTGTTTGAAATGATGATTTAACGTGCCACATCAGCTTACTGTTTCACCATTAACAGAAATTAACGGCTCAGTGACTAAAATGTTATAACACGATAACTTAAGTGACTAAAACGTAACATTTCAAACATAAGTGATTAAAATGTAACATAATGTAAACAAAAAATAACCATGGGTGTAATTTGGAATATAGTCCCTTATTTTTATTTTCAAGAATTTAATCTCTTTATTAATTAGATTTCAAAATTCAGGTCCAACTGTTGACACTATTATTTTTTTGTTAATTTTTTTGGTGCGACACTTTGAAAAAAAAAAAAAAACTCACTCGGTAGGTATGTAACTAGAAAAATAACGTTGTAATGAACTTGAATTTACAAAATAATTTTAACAGTGTTAACAGTTAGACTTGAACTTTGAAATCTGAAAAAGTAAAAGGATAAATTCCTAGAAGTAAAAATATAAGGACTAAATTCTAAATTTACGAAGAATACAGGAACTTATGATATATTTTAACCTTATTTAAAAATAAATAAAACCTATATATATGCTATACGCATTAGGGTCCATTTTATTTTTACCAAGTTGACTTCAATAAAACAACCCCCCATCCCCCTGCCCTCTTTATTTATTCCCCTCTTCTTTTCTTCTTTGCCTTCTCCATAACTATAAGAGACATATTTTCATCTCCAAAAAAAAACACACAGTTCCAATTTTGGGATGCAAACACTTGTTTCTCATCACTTTCTTGTCTTAAATTAAATCAAAAATCTTTTTTTTTTTCATAAAAAAATGAGTAACATAAGCTTGGTGGAAGCCAAGTTACCACCTGGTTTCAGGTTCCACCCTAAAGATGAAGAACTGGTTTGTGATTATTTGATGAAGAAGGTGGCTTCTGCTGATACTTTGCAACTCATGATCGAAGTTGACCTCAACAAGTGTGAGCCATGGGATATTCCTGGTAAGCTTCTTCTTCTTCTTTTTATTTAACCTACAAATTCTGGGTTTTAAATTCGAACTATATCCGAGATAACACGTAACTGCATGAAACGATGAACCAATTCGTATGTTTTTCTGGTTTCTGATCTTTGCTTTTTGTTCTTGAGGAATTGTGTTTTTGTTTGCATAATTTGATATATGGAAAGATGATAGCAACTGGATCGGCTATAAATGGATATATATATATATATACACACACATATATAAAGATACATTTTATGTGAATCTTTTCTGCTTTTGTGGTGGGGAAGTGTTTAATATTCTCTAGAGAAAATAAATAAATAAATATTTTTTTTTTAGTTTTTAATAATGAAATGGATAATATTGAAAGATATTTCCTATTAATAATGTTCATTTTTTTTAGCATTTTTCACATTTAATTCATGATTTTTTTTCCAATTCGGATCGAACTTTAGCTCAGCTGACATCATTGTTATAACAATAATAAAAAAAAGTGTGAATTTAAGTACGAGTTTTGAGTAATAATTTGATATACTATGATAATTAAACTCTTCTCCCAACCCTAATTTTCATATTTTAATTCTAAAATATTAGTTTTTCATTCTAGAATATGAATTAAAGAAAAATCCACTGGAGTTAAGTGAGATTATAAGGGTCTTTTCTACCTTAACCAGTGGTCGAGGATCAACTCTCGCCTTGGGTATGGAACAACTTTAAAACTCATGACCAGCATCTACCCCTTTAATGGATCTACGAAATGCGGATAATTAGATATTGGACTCGTTCCGATAAATACATTAATATATATATATATATATATATATATAATTGAATCTGAAAAGTGGTGTGGTTGGTATGTATGTGACTTGAAAATTGAATATTATCTATAAATCCATATTGATAGGTATTGAAATATTAGATTGTTATTTCAAGAGAAGTGTTCTGTTAATGAAATTCTTTTAGTATTTTATAACTTCAATAATTAAATTTTATATATTAAATAAAAATATTATTATATATAAATTTAAATAATTAAAGTCATCAATTTTATTTTATTTTCAATAGTATAATCCAGCAATTTCATATTCTACTTCTTTTTAATGAAATTGACAGTCTTGGCATTGTCCCAACTAAAAGCTGTGAAAGTGATTGAGATAATTAATTAATTAATTAATTAAAATTTTGAAAAAAAAATAAAATTAAAAAAAAAGTCATCTAAAGGTTTTTCAAGGAATTGGATCACTTCTTATATTCACACACCAAATCCAATAACCTATCAAATTAATTATTATTTTTATTTAATTTATTTAAATTCTTTTTTATGATGTGCATAGAATTATAGACATCTAATTATTTTATTTTATAAATATAAATATAGTGGAAATTATTATTATTATTATTATTTTTCTTTTTTAATCTAAATATTCAAACTTTCACATTTCACACATACCACACGTGTAAGCAAAGCAACTTAGCCTTTTGTCTTTTTGGCAAATTACAATTATTATCTTCAATAATTCTATATTAAGAGACAGAAATTGACCTTTCAACTGCAAAATTATTTGATTGGGTCACCTATTTTAGGTCACAGCTAGCTGGTTAGTGAACAAACTTTTTGATGCTTCTAAACTTGGACTGCCACGTGGTTATCAACCCTAATTTCATCATCATCATAATTTTTAAATTTTTTTTTGAGATTTTATATGATCATCATACTTATCCTAAAAACATATTTATTTTTCAACTAACCCCCCAAAAAATATTATTTTTCCAACTTGACCAATGAGATTATGACCGATAAATTATTTTATGGATCTTTCTCACCACATCATTCATAATTCCTTTTTAATTATTTAATAATATTTCAACAAAATCTTTCATGTTATTGATACGATTTTTTTATTCCAAATTCAACATTCTAAACCCCAAACTTGATCCGAAACTCAAAACTTTAAACCCAATATTTTGATTTGGGTTTGGAGTTTTGTGTTTAGGATTTAGGGGTTGTGTTCGTGATTTAGGGTTCATGTTTTGAGGTCGGGTTTGGAGTTTAAGATTCAAGGTTTGTAGTTCAAAATTAAAGTTCAGGGTTCGGGGTTTAGGATTTAGAGTAAAAAATTACCAAAATTATGTATTAATGATATGGAAGAAATTATTGAAATATTGTTAAATAATTGAAAAGGGACCATAAATAATGTGGTGGGAAAGATTCATAAAATAATTTCTCGAATATAACCAAATAATTAAGTTCAACAAATAAAAAAATAAAATTAGTTTATGAAATATATATATATATGATTTATTCAAACTTTCAAAATTATTATTAATCAAAACCCATAAATGACTTCAAAGATATATGACCAAGCATTATTGCATATAATTACAAAGATCAAAATATAAAGTCAAATATATTAGTTTATATAAGGCATATATATATATATATATATATCCATGTGATGCATGCAAGTCTAGCTACAAATATTTTTTTATACACATCAAAAAAAAATATATATATATATATCCATGTGATGCATGCAAGTCTAGCTACAAATATTTTTTTATACACATCAGAAAATATAAAGCCGACCACCAAAATTATATACAAATAACAATGTAATATTGGCCTTGTTTTACAAGTATTTGTTAATAGTTCTTTGGATCAACCTAACTATATATTTATATTAGGGTTTACCATAGTTGATTCATACAATATATATCTTTACATTAGGGTTTGACAACTCATTTCCTTATATAAAAAATATATGTACAAAATCAAATGATGATGTGTTTAAACTTGTAAAGTTGAGGTTTTGAAGATTATGGTATGTGGTCCTATCGTATAAGAGTATCATTTTATATTTATTTTGGGTTTAAATTGATGTTTATAAATTTTACATAAAAAATATATAAAAAAATAAAAATATTCTTACAGTAATATTTGTTAATTTATAAAAGGAATATGAGTTTTTAATTATTTTTTGAAATTGAATTTGGTATACTGTTGACCCGTGACATCAATTCAATGTACAAAAAGTGATATAGTATTCCATATACATCTAAAATTCAAATCTCATCATCTATAAGCCTCAAACATGGCAGAAACGGCTGGAGTGGGAGGCAAAGAATGGTATTTTTACAGCAAAAGAGACAGGAAATATGCAACGGGGCTGAGGACAAATAGGGCAACATGCAGTGGGTATTGGAAGGCAACGGGGAAAGATAGGGCAATCCATAGCAAAGGCATGGTGGTAGGAATGAGGAAAACCTTGGTGTTCTACAATGGCAGGGCACCTAAAGGTACAAAGTCTGATTGGGTCATGCATGAATTCAGGCTTGATGGCCACCTTTCTCCTCCAAACCTTTCCACTCTCAAGGTACATTCTTTACTTACACATTTTCGGTTTAAGGTTTCGGGTTTGATAAATTTTAAAATTTTATTAAATTGAGTTAATGATTTCTTGAAAAAAGTTAATCGAGTCTGTGGTGTAATGATAAAGGATTTTCCTTAAAATAATCTTGATTGGTATTAAATTTTGGGTTTGATCTCTAAACATCCCTACCTCTTTCCTTACTAAAAATTAGTTAAAATATGTTATAAGTATTTATACTTTTTTTGTAAATTTAGAATTTAGTCCTTTTACTTTTTAGATTTTTAAAATTAAATTCTTTTTGTTAAATTCAGGTTTATTATAATACCATTTTTTTAGTTAAATGGCTACCGAGTGAATAATTTTTTAAA
The DNA here is from genome assembly GCA_025698515.1 of Gossypium sturtianum. Classification (NCBI taxonomy): domain Eukaryota; kingdom Viridiplantae; phylum Streptophyta; class Magnoliopsida; order Malvales; family Malvaceae; genus Gossypium; species Gossypium sturtianum. The sequence continues at coordinate 153,395,397 of CM046943.1, forward strand.
ATTTCAAAATACCATAGCAACAAATTTAACCAAAAAAATTTAAAGGGGTTAACAATTAGACTTGATTTTTGAAATCTAAAAAATAAAAAGACTAAATTCTTGAAAATAAAAATATATGGACTAATTTCTAAATTTTAAAAAAAAACTTAATAGCATATTTTACCTAAAAAATATAAAATTATTTACGAAGATTTTAGACTTCACAAGCAAGTTTGAAAGGTGATATATATCCCGTAATAAAAAATTAAAATGAAATATTAAATATAAAAATATAATTTACTATCAGATCATATCAAATATACTAATTAGGGTTGCTTTCGAGTTTATTTATTTTATTTTACAATTTTAAAAAATTCCTTGGATTTTTGCATGAATCTTGGGACATGTTGCAATATAAAATGTAATAATAATAATAATAATAATAATATGACTGATGAAAAAGTCAGATCTCTATGTGATTTTCTTTTATCCATAGCCGATTATTATTATTTTTTAATTTTAATATGCCACCACAAGCAGTCTATTTTTTTTTTTAATTTGATTTTGTCTTTTCTTTTTATATATATATATATTTTTTTTTTCTTCAAAAATAACGATGTTAATATCAATTGATGGAATGTTTTTTTTTTCTTTCTTTATATTTCGAAACATATGTAGGAAGATTGGGTCTTATGTCGAGTTTTCCATAAAACAAGAGACACCATGACCAAACCTACTAGCATGGGAACAACCTGTTTGGACGACACAAGCTCTTCATCTCTCCCGCCATTGACGGATCCTTACTTAATCTCCGACCAAACCGGACCGAACTCCGACGAGCAAGTGCCCTGCTTCTCCGTTCTAACTCAAACAACCGATCCGAACAGTTTCAAAGTCGACATGCAACCGAACATGCCAACTGAAACCCTAACATCATCATCATCGATCGATCATCAACAACAACAACAAATGATGCCAGCCATTAACGACATAACTTCATGTTTAGATTCATTCCCACGAGACAAAATGGTGATCAAAGCTGTATTGAACAATCTGACACAGCTGGATACTTATCTTAATGTCAAGGAATCGACAAGCTTTGATGAAGGAATTAGTTCAGACCAAAGCTACTTGTCTGGAATTTGGGATTGTCCTACATTTGGAATTAATTATTAATTATATTGTCATTAGGGTTTTAGAACCAAAAAAAAAAAAAAATGTTTGTAAAAAAAAAAACACATTATACTAATTTGGGGGATCATAAATTATTTGCCCCACTTCCTTTCAACCTTTTATTTAAGATATGTGATGATCCTAAAGTGGAAAATTGTAACCATCAAAGTTTATTTGAATCAAATATAGGGTTGTGGAAGAGGGGGTGAATTTAAATTAGTGCAAAATTGTATATTTTTTCAATAAATGTTGGGTATAATTGTTTTGCACTCCTAATAAGAAAATCCGAGTTCTAACCTCTGAGATAAGATTATTGAGAGAGATAGTCACATAATGATGAAGTTAAGAGTATACTTTTGGAGAGGTCAAAAATAAATTATAAACTTTTGAAGGGTCCGAATACAATTTTATCTTTTATATGCTTGTTATTTTACAATTTTAAAGGGATTAAACTAAAAAAAAATCATCTTTGGGGGATCAAAGTGTATTTTTGTCATTAAATTTACTTATAATTTTAAAAATTTTAAGGACTAAAACAACAACTTGTCATTTTTAAGGGGGTCTTCTTGAACATACTGTAAAATAGACATGAAAGATCATAAAAAAGAAAATATGGAAGTGAGTGTGATAAATTTTAATATATAAGAATATCTATTATTATACATGGATGATTCGGAACGGATACAATTATAAATCTACGAATATCTATTATCTAAATTCATTTTACTTTTTTTGAATAACTTAAATTTGAATATCTAAATTTATTACCCACTTCTTTAATTTTTTATTTTAAAAATCGTTTTATACCTACTAAATGCAAACATTTAGCATATTCAGATATCGACCGAATAATTTAGTTAATTCGAATTCGACACTTAATTTTTGTGTGGATAATAACAAATTAGGATTTTAAAGCAGTTTTGCATATTCATATTCGAATTTTATAGAAATTCCAAATCTTCGATTTATTATCACACTTATATTTAGTCACACAATAACTATGTGAAAATGCAATTGCCTAGCCACCACTTTAACGATAGCAACTAACAGAGTTGTTAATATAATCTTCTAATAATATTATAAAAGTAAAAATCAAATTAAAGTGAAATATATAAATTCAAATTTCAGCATAGTAGAGGGACTAAAAACTAAAATTAAACCTTTTAAAATCAATATCGGGTTAGATTTTGGAAAAATTTTGGTTAACTTCTGTTACTAGTCCTTATGCTTTATAAAAGTTGTGGATTTAATAATTGTACTTTTATTTGGTCTTTTTAATCCTTTTACTTTTCGAATTTTAAAATTTTAGTCCTCACTAAATGATAATTGTTAAATTCATTAAGTTGTACTATTTTCAAAATCTGATGCAGCAAACATATTATTTATATATGTAATGCCATATCAGCTTTCACATATTGGTTACTAAAAGTCCAGTTAATTGATTAACGAATGTCATTTGAGTCAAGATTAAAATTTTAAAATTCGAAAAGTGCAGGGACTAGGCATGATCCAATTGGAGAATATCGATGAACTAAATCTACAATTGTATGCATACTACAAGACTAGTAATTGAATTTTCTACTGTTTATGTAAGGACTAAAGTTTCAAAATTCAAAAAGACAGGGACTAAAAGTGATCAAATTAAAGTGCATGAACTAAATCCATAACTTTTGCAAAATATAGGGACTACTAGAACAATTTATCCAAAAATGTTTTTTCCCCAGCGCTCGTCTCTAAACCGAGACCTAATAGACACCGAGCTCTGTTGGTGCCGTTGCATATCAAAAACCTTAGCTTAAACGTCGAAAAAAAATGAAAATCCCGACTGTGGAAGAGGCAGAAAAATAAAACTAATTTTTTTTTTTACTGTAAATAGTTAATAGTTCTTGAAAGCAAGAGCAGCAGCAGCAGAAGAAGCCGTAGCTGCTGATTCTTCAAGCTTTCGAACTGTACTTTGTGAGCAAATTTTAATTGCATGGATTCTTCTTTAGTTTTCTCCTTGAAACTGAAACTCCACCATCACTCTTTGCCTCTCCAAACCCATTTCCAAAGACGCCCGCTTCTCACTTCATCCCACTTCCACTTAGCGGCGGCCAAGAAACCACCCAGGAAAGTTCACTGTGAATTCGAACCCAAAGTTAATGGTGCTCTCTCACCGGACCCTGATTCCCGTTTCCTCGACCGGGTAACTCGTTTTCCTCCTTTTTTTCATTGCTATGGTTCTGGGATTGCTTTGAAAGCTCACTTCGAAGAGTTTGGTCATTTAGAGCTATTCATTTTTGTGGGTTTTTTTTTTTTTTTTTTTGCTTGGCTTAGCAAGAAAAAAATTGCCCCATTTGAAACTTACTTGCAATTCTGCGGTTTGGGTTTGTTTCATTTGCTAACTTGGTTTGTTTTCTGCTTTTAAAAATTGAAACTTCAGTAAAAACTTTGGATGGTAAGCTATAGTTTACTTTCATATAGAGCACTTTGTACTATGTTAATGGATTTTCATTTTTCCTATACTAGCCATTTCTGAGATATGATCCTCTGAATATATGAAAATTAGGAATAAAAAAGAGAGGATATATTTGTTGGAACATAGCTGCATTCGACACTTACTAACACTTGTATTTTTGTTTTAGTCATTTGTTCATTGCTATGTCGATTATGATTTTGGTTCTTTACCATCTGCTTTGGCTTTATAGTGAATTTTACAATGCAAAATGCAAGAACAAAAGTAATCATCTACCCTGTTCTTGATGAATTTGGTTTTGGGTATACTGCCTTCCCGTTTGTTTTGTTTTGTCAGAATATGTTAATCGAGATTGTTTTTATTTGAATGCATAATTTTATATGCTTGATTCCTTCTCTTTCCTTTTCATTCCAGCAAAAAGCATTGGAGGCTGCAATGAATGATATAAATAGTTCATTTGGAAAAGGAAGTGTTACAAGATTGGGGAGTGCTGGTGGAGCATTGGTGTATGTTTTCGAACTTACAATAACATTGTTGTTTTATTTAAGGATATTCTTATTGATTTACTTTGATATGTGGAATTCGGATTTTGTTCCTTTCTTGTTTAGACGGAAAAAAGTTGTCCCCGCTATGGGTGCAAGTATTATGTTGAGATTCTACGAGGCATTTAGTTATAGAATTTTAACTGGAATTGTGTTTAGCCTGACTTCATTTGGTAAAACTAAATCCATTTCAGTGAAACTTTTCCGAGTGGTTGTTTGACGCTAGATTTAGCCTTAGGTGGTGGCCTTCCCAAAGGAAGAATTGTGGAGGTATTGATTTTCTCCTTCTACATCATTCCTTTTCTCCATGAATTTGAATCAAAATAATTATTTGAATGAACATTATCTGGCTATGCTATTTGGATATGCTAGTTTCCTTTTGATGATGGTGGAGAGGAAAAATGGTAACTTTGTAATTGGCCTATATGTAGAGGTTATGAATTAGGGCTTGGAAACACTGTAACTGAAAAAGGAAGCAATCTGTCCTCATACTTTTAATGTTTGCTGCTCCTACTTCCTGTATCCAAAAAACTGGTCCTAAAGTGTCATTCACGGTGTTATTACTTGATTTGAAAAAAATTAATAAACAAGATGAAGTGAAAGAATTGTTAACACATCCTCATTAAGAAAGTAATAGATAGAATGATAACTGACAAACTATGTTTAGACATTACTCCTGCAAGTTTCTTATCTTCACCTTATTTCGTGGAAGCAAAGGCCCTTAGGCCATAAGCATGTTGCTGCAACTTTTTATTTTTCCTAGTGAATCCATATTGCACATGTATTGAAGTGGAAATTGATATTCAAACATGTCCTTCATTTTCACTCGCCTTATGAATTTTGTTTAGTGATGTGCTAATTACTCTCATAAAGGCCCAGTGCTTAGGACAACTGAAATTAAGGATTGTGGTCGAAGCAACAAAACGGCCAATTCTGGTGCAAATTAGGGAATTAGTTCAGAGAGTAAAAGCTTAAAAAGAATAAGTGGAAAACTTTTAAGAGTTGAGACTTGAAAAATAAAGAATATATTTCTAAGGAAATTTTTGCAATATTTTAGGAGTTGTTTTCTGCTAGTGTATTACACTGAAACCAAAAGTTTAACTATCTAGCCGAGAACCACTGTGATGCAACCTTTGTTGACAAGTAACCCTTGATTCCACATGATTTCATGAGTATGCCTCACACATTGGTAGCCTTAAAGTTAGTCGTATTTTCTTCCAATGCTTGTATGATTAGATTTCTTTGTGTTTCTACTCACATCACAGACCTACAACATTAATTAATAATGGATCATGTGGTAGATTTTAGAGTTTTGGACTCATCTGCCAGGTACAATTGGTGATTGGACTTTAATATAGGATATGGAAGAAACTGGTGACTCAATTGTGACTATGATGTCTGAAAAATTAAATCATATTATCGTGATGATAAAACATTTTGGAAACAAAATTTCTACGACATAAACATCATTCTATTCTCATAGGAAACCAATGAACATATGCTTTAGTAAATCATGGTTCTAAATTTGTTTCCTTTAATACCACTGTGCTTCTCAATTTTTCCAGCTTTGGTATTTAATGACATTAGACTCCATGTTTTAATTTCAATATTATACCCAAACCTGCTTTGAGTGGCATCATAATATCTGCTGTTTCACTTGGCAGGTATATGGACCAGAAAGTAGTGGAAAAACTACCCTAGCACTCCATGCCATTGCTGAAGTGCAGGTTGATAGCTTCCTGCCCATTTCTTAGGCAGTTTGGTTTCTGATTTATTATGCTACAAAAAGGTCAATGAAGTGAAATACTATATGCATTGTTTTTATGTTAATTATGCAGAAGCTTGGCGGCAACGCAATGCTTGTTGATGCAGAGCATGCTTTTGATCCAGCATATTCAAAAGCATTGGGAGTAGATGTCGAGAATTTGATTGTGTGCCAGCCGGATAATGGGGAAATGGCATTAGAAAGTAATACATCAAGTCCCTTTTTATGCAGTTGTGAAAGTGGTCACGGTTGAGGAAGGCCGTAACTGATGCAGCACATGTGATGCTTTTGAAAATTTTGCTGTTTCTGTAAGCTCAACAAATAAGACTGATAAAGTTGTTATGTTTCAGTTGCGGATCGTATGTGCAGATCTGGTGCCGTAGATTTAATTTGTGTTGATTCAGTATCAGCTCTCACTCCACGGGCAGAGATTGAAGTATGCTTCTTTACTCTTGAAAGTAAATTACATTTCATTCCTGTGGTTTATTGAGTCTTTCCAGTCAGAAAGCTACAATAGTTGTCCCCACAAAGTCCTTTTAGTCCATCAGTTTCAATTGAAAGGGTATCTAAACCAGGACATGTCTTTATTTATTTTAAAATTTTTTGCCTCTACTATGAATCCATGACTTGATTGAACATATGTACCAATTAAGTAATGTAACAAATGGAAAATACAGACTCGAATGTGAGGCTAACACCTAGCTAACAGTGGAGCATCTTAAAAAGAACTCAAGAACAATTGTCACTTTGGTGTTTTATCCTAAACTGTGATTTTTGTTATAAACTTTAAGAATTAGTATTTGACGTATCTGTTCTTTTCTTCTCTTCCCCTTTTGTATATCTCTTTTTCTTTTCTTTTTCTTGTTGTATGCTTTTGCCATGTCTAAGCTCTTTCTTGTTTTATTTTATTACATAGGGTGAAATCGGGATGCAGCAAATGGGATTGCAAGCACGTCTTATGAGTCAGGCTTTACGTAAGATGTCAGGAAATGCTTCTAAAGCTGGTTGTACTCTAATTTTTCTTAATCAAATAAGATATAAGGTACTTTGAAGTTGTCTTCTTGTTTATAGATGAAGTAAAAGCAATTGCAGTTGTAATATACAGGGCATCAATGTGTCCAATTCAAACTATTTTAGGCACATCCTTTACATATCTCTATGTTTCTCAATTAGATCAACATGATTTCAATGTTCTTTTTCTGTTTCCTTTTTTCCCTTCCCTTCTACCAATTGACAGTATTGCTTCTGATTTTGAAAGATTGGAGTATATTACGGGAACCCAGAAGTGACTAGTGGAGGAATTGCATTAAAGTTCTTTGCCTCAGTTCGTCTTGAAATACGTCCTACTGGGAAGATAAAGTCTGTAAGCACATTAGCACAGTAGCTACTTGATTTTCCACTACAGTTTTTTCCATTTTATCACTTAATATATTATCATTACTAGTACATAATTCATATTATTGTAGGTTAAAGGTGATGAGGACATTGGGCTTCGTGTTCGTGTAAGAGTGCAGAAGAGTAAGGTAAATAAGAATTATATCAGCAAATTTGATGACAATGGGAATCTGTACTTTCACTTCATTCTTCTTGTTAGTCTTAAAGCTAAAATCGATAATGCATGCCAAAAGACCATTAGAAATGCTTTCAGGCATCTTAGGCTTGGCCCATGTTGCCTCATGGTACCAACTCTCATCGCAATATTCGAGTGAGATTCTGAAGTTCTTTCATCCCAAATAAATGGGAAGATATGATGGAAATATCCCCCAAAAAAAAGGAAAAAGAAAGGAACTTAAACAATAAAATCTGATGCTTTTCAATCTTATAGATTTGACATAAATGTACCGTTAGAATAGAGGTCAACTCATCCAGGGTGACGTGATAGCACGTAATATATCTGGTGAAAATGTGTCACCAAATTGATTGTTGTTGCAGGTCTCAAGGCCATACAAGCAAGCAGAATTTGAAATCATATTTGGAGAGGGAGTAAGCAAATTGGTAAGTAATGCAATCAAATATTTACATTCATCCAAATTTGCAGACTTTTTCTCTTCATTTTGACATTGAAAAAGACTACAGGGATGCATTTTAGATTGTGCTGAAATGATGGATGTTGTCACAAAGAAGGGCTCTTGGTACAGCTATGGGGACCATAGGTTTGCTTTCAAGCTTGTCTTTACTACCTAAACTTTTAATACAAATTTAGATCTTTTTATTTGTTTTCTTGTTTATAATTTCAAAAACTGATTATTAAGAATTAGACTTGGTAACTTATACAGATATTAACTTTTTTTTAATTTAGGCAGTAATGTAGTTACTAATTACTACATTTTTGCTCATAGATTACTAACCGTTGTGTTCTGTACAGTAATAATCTCTTGTTGATGGCTTGTATTCATTTATTTCACAGTTTTGCATAGACTCGTTTTGCTTGAACTAGCATCGTAAATGTTATTCGATGTGTCAGGAGATATAGAAGTTAGACTTACTATGGTTTTGTTTTTCTATATTTTTGTAAAGGCTGGGGCAAGGCAGAGATAGAGCATTACAATACTTGAGAGACAACCCTGCTCTACGTGACGAAATCGAGAAGGTTCAGTACTTCAACCCTACATATATATTTCATATTATGCTATTAAATTGAAACCTAGTCCACTTTAATCAACTGATGATGCATGAAGCTCCAAACTGTTCTTGCTTTTGTTGTACGATCAGTTGAGGAGGAACATGCTAAGCTACCCCCAAAAATTTAGATGATAGTATAGTATATAATAACCCCTTATCTTAATTTGCTGTTCTGGTTTCTTTTTCTACGCCTCCGTTTTTCTAATTGTCTTGTAGTATCTGTGTCTGAGTCTGACCCACACCTAGATTTAGGTTTGAGAATGTGACCCTCCAAATACCATATGCATGTCAATACATTATGTATGATTAGACCTGTCAAATGGGTGGATTGTGTCGGTCTAGATCGGACTAATTTGGGTTTTAAAATATTTGGGTCAATTTTTCAGTTTGTGTCATTTTAGGTTTGGGTTATTTGGTTTTGAAGCTCGATTTTCACGTTGGGCCAATACAGGTTCGGATCATTTTGTATTCTAGTCCCTTCAGGTTTGGATCATTTCATGTTCACGTCTGTTTCAGTTTGAGTCAGTTTGGGTTTGGGTTTTAATGGTCAAATCCAATTGGGTTGCATTTGGATTCAAGTTAATCAGGTTGGTTTTCAAGTTCAACACGTGTACTCTGATTCAAGCCCCAATTGGTCTTGTAGTGTTTCTCTTTTGATCAGCATTTATGATTGAATGCTAACAACAGTTCTTTCATCTGTTCTTAACAAAGTAACCATATATTTTATTGGTATAATGCAGATAGCTCGGTCTATGATCACGAATGGAACCGAACATTTGAGCTCAACTCATGTGAAGAGCTTGTCATTTCCTCCCCAAGATGAAGATATTTATGAGGAGGTATGATGGGATTGGACTAACTGGTTTTTACCACAAGGCCTTGGCAATCAACTGCAAAGGTACTCGGAATTTCGTTTCGCCATCGTGCATTAGGCCCGAAACAGAGAGTTTTCATGCCTTTCAGAAGAAGGTATGCGTGTATTCTGATTATGAATTGGCGAGACAGTAACTTTTTGATTTGGTTTTAATTTGTTGTTTAATCTTTTTAACATTACCAAATTAATTTTTGCAAAAGCCAGAACATTCAACATATAGACATGCAAAACTAACTTGTTGCTTAAGTTATTTGATTAGAACATAATTACATCTTGGAGACTAGTATTAGTATCACTAATAGAAATATATGTATCTACTGTGCCAAAGCACTTGTGTTGTAAACCAAAAGAGCTCCTCCGGTGAGAATTCCGGCTAGGGTAACTGCCCATATTGCCAATCCGGTAGTCCCTGCAACATCGTTTATATAACTTTATTTGTCCTGATTGTTAAGTTCATTGTCAGATTAGGTCGAAGTTTAGTAAGAATCGTACCACCGGTATAAACATCACCGCTGGGAGACCAGTCGTTGGGGTCGTATATGGGGCTGCAGTTCAGTCATCAGGGAAAAACGATAATCATGCATATGCATATTATTTATTTAATTTAAATTTTTATTTTATAATGATCTTTTTTTCCTCGAGTTGGTATCAGGGGCAAAACCATAATGTGTTGGAGGGGTGAATTTGAATTATAAATTTTTTTGGAGAGCTGAAATGTAATTTTATCATTTTTTACATGAAACTTCACAGATTTTGAGGGATTAAACTATAGACTTTTCATTTTAGAGGGCTCAAACTTTAATTTTATCATTAACTTAAAATCGTGTAATTTAAAAAGGCCTAAACCAACAAATTTTCATTTTTAGGAGGGATCAAGGAGCCCTGCCCCTTTAACTTTGCCCCTGGTTGGTATAACTTGTGCCACCAACTCACAAGGGAAAAACCAAGAAAATCTTTTAGGGGTTAAAAATGAAATTTCATCATTACAAGGACTAAACTCAAAATTTATCATTTTGGGGGCCAACCCTCTACCTAACACTTAATGAGTCATGATCGAAGACTTTGCAAGTACATATACATCCTATCTAATGTATTATCTATATACACGTATGCATGTATGTGCGTGTATAATTTACACAATAAAAATTGAGTTTCCTATGTGTGATTGCTATTTATAAATTATAATTAAAAATCTCAACTCGATAGACATGGGTATTATTGTCTACACAAGACGACGTGAATTTAAATGTATTGAAGTGTATTATCCTTCTATTTATAGATTGAGAAGTGACAATGATTAATTTTAAACATTATGTCAACTAAAATAAATATGATCAAAACCTATAATGTGATTATTTAAAAATAAATAAATTACAATAAAATAAAAACGAGCCAAATTCATCTAAGTTAACATTGAGTCTCAATTTGATATATATATATATATATATTTAAAAACATCATAGTAAAACTTGAATTTGATCTATATTTAAACTAGCATCTCAATTTTTATCTTTCATATATTAAATAATAGAGAAATATTAAGACAATTTTATTATTTAATTGAAATTTAAGCGGGGTGTGAGGTGAAAAGAATAATATATGTAATGCAGAATTATATAATGATTGAAATAAAAGGGGAATATAGGTTGTCATACCTGTACCCATCGACATTAGCACCATATTTGTCAACAAATTGATAGACACCCTTTCCCTACATAAATTATCAAAGTTTAAATTTGTCAATCTCTTTTACAAATATACAGCTATCCATAAATGCTAATTAATTTTAGAAAAGTCACCAATTTATTGAATTTATAAGTAATTCGTGATCATTGAATTAAGTGTAATGCAAGGAATCACTTTTATGATTTTTATAAATAGGTTAAGAATTGGATGAATTACACTGAAATTCATTGTCTGTACAAAATGATTAATCCACTAATTACACTTTATTCATGAAATTATTTAATAATGTTGTTTTTTAAACCCAAAAGATTGATAAAAATAGTAATTATAATTCATATGTCTTTAATTGATATTCAATAATTTATATTAAAAGGACAACAGAGGTTGGGTTTGTTACAAACGAATAAATAAAATATTCCAAATAATGTTTTGTGTATGAGAAATTAGTTTGTTAGATGGAATCGTGAACAGAAATTTTTTATTTTAAATATCCATCTATTTAATATAAATAATAAAATATTTTTATTATTTAATTTGAATTTGTAGATAATAAAATCAAGCTAAATTCAAGTTTCTGTCTTATGTCCAACCTATATGGATTGGGCACAGGAGAGAAACTAGGGGCTGATAATTACCCGATCCTCCTAAAATAAAAAAATTTTCATTTAAAATTTTTAAAATTTTTATAATTTTAAATTAATAAAAATAAAATTATACTCGGACTCCTTAAAAATATAAAATTTAATTTAACTCTTTAAAGATAATATAAATATAAGTTATTAAAATGATAAAATCATATTTTTACTTTTACAAAAATTAAAATTTAATTTCGACCTTGAGCATGTGGATAGATAAATTTTAAAACAATGAATAAAATAAAATAAAATAAATATATCACAAAAGTTTATATTAAAACTATATTTATATAATTTTATTTAATAACTAATAAAGAATTTATTAATAAATTTTTATTAATTTTAAATTCAATTATTGATATTTTATTTTTTAATCATATATTTTTTTATTTAAATATTTTATATAAGAAATAAAAGATAAATACCATATAATAATATTTATTTTTAAAATTAATTTTTAAAAAATTCTCTAATTAAATTGATATCGAATTAATTCCTCATGACAGTACCAACCTTTGCCCTTCTTCCAGAAGCATCAACACCATCCTTTAAGTTCAAGCCACCATTAATTCCTGCAAAATTCATTATTAAAATTTATAATTAAGTCATTTCAACAAAATAAGAATATAATATTTTTACACTTTTTTATATTATCGAAAATTCTTTTGTACCAAAATATATAATTTTTCTATAAAATAAAAGAGTAAATACGACACTAATATTCACAAAGTGATTCATATTTAACATAAAAAGTAATTTGAATTTAATTCAGTAATAATGGAGCTGAAATTTAAATAGTTTAAATTATTGATCAAACCGAATTCAAGCATGGTATCTTGTGAATTTATTTAAAATTTTTATCTTCAAACCAAGATAATGGAGTTCAAATTCGATCTTGAGTACAATGATAAATAAGCTTGATTAACTCGTTAGTAGAGCCGGAGCTTAAAGATTAATTTTGATTGAGCTCGAACAATATGCCATCTTCGAATTTGGAATCGCACTCCAACTATCAGTAAAATTTTCAAAACAAACAAAATTTAAGGAATGATGACAAATACTTTTTAAAATATACAAAAGAACAAAACAAAAATCGGATCATGCGATTTCACAATGCTAACGAATCATCAATAACAGAGCAAATTTGTTCATAAAAAAATCAAATTCTATAATCAAAATTTACCAATCGAAAACCTACTTTCAAAAAACAAAATGTAAGCAATTACCGTAAGGGCTATCGGTCTTGATCTTCTTCTTGCCACTACCAGCTTCAACCTTGAAAGAAGACGGAACCCTAGCAAGGGAAGGGACGCCTCTGCTACCACCTGATTTATCGACATTGAAATTAGGTTTAAGCCTTATTGAAGAAGACGAAGCCATAACTGAGGCAGCCATTTTTTTTTTCTTACTTATTTTAGTAGCTGGAAATGCTTTCGCCTAACTGGGATTATTATTTTATACTATTTGATAATTATTATTATTATATTTATAATATGAAGATACTAGAAAGTGATTGTCATGCTGACACGTGGAAATACTTTTTGGCATTAATTTATGTATATAATAATGCATCCTTTGGTCATACTAATGATCACTCTTGATTCTTCTATTGTTCTCCAAAACAACGGAAGAATCCTGAAGGTTTATCCTAATACCCCACCAATCAATTTATGCAGCTTTAGTTATAATCAATCTATTCAACTTTTCATTTATTATTACTCTTAATTAATTCAATATAAGGAATTCAGATTTATAACATTTCTATAAAATTATGAAAAATAAATAAAAATTAATTATAGGATTTTAAAATTATTTTGAAATATTTTAAAATCAATTTTTTATGTGTTCGGAGGTGTTAAGACCAATTATGGACCTTGTAAGTAGAGCTGATCATGAGCCGGGTCGGATTTGGATTGGGTCAATGCAAAAAATTAGGCCCAAGCCTGGCTCAAAAAATGGGCCTAAACTTTTGCTCAAGTCCAACCCGGATAAAAATGTTAAACTTGAGCCCGGAACGGCCTGCCCACATTAATTTTTTTAGGTTATTTTTTTATAAAAATAAATTTAAAAAATATAATACATCAAATAGATTAAAAATATTAAAATAAATGTTTCCCAACAAATTCGAAAATACATATAAAAAATATATTTATACTTAAATAACACTAATATAATTGTAACTTAACAAGCAAATACCTCCAAAATAGTAGCAAAATTAACAATAAAATAAAAATTATACAATATCAAAATAATAACAACAAAATATAAGCAATATAAAAACGAAATTATAGCAAAACAACAACATAACAGTAGCAAAAAATCAACATAACAGCAATAAACAACAACAAACAACAACATAAATTTTTTTGTCAATTTTGAGCTAGGCCGGGCAAAAAAGGTCTTGTCCAAGGCTCGGCTCATTTTTTGAACGGACCTTATTTTTTGTCCAAGCCCATTTTTCAAGCTTATATTTTTGCCCAAACCTCCTATTTTTTGAGCGGGCCTTCGGATTTGGACGGATGACCCGACCCATAATTAAGTCTACTCATAAGGTCAAACAAGCTCGAAACAGGGCAATAGTCCTATTCAAGGGCCTATGTATCGATACCTAAGTCCATGTACTATATGATTTGGTATTTTGCTAAACTGGGTACTGATACCTAAAATAAGGATATCGAACATAGATTCTTCAAGTTAAAATTTTCACTCTAACTACCCTATGTTAGTACCTAATTGATCATCACCTAATATTAAACTCGACCCAAAAACCAAATTTGAAACACTAAAAACGCATACCAATCACCTCCAAACTTAATGAACATACACTTAGTACAAGAATAACCAATTTCAAGCACTTACCAATATTTAATACATTCAACTCCTAATATACTCATTATGTAAGCACACATATGTACAAAACATTACCAATGCTTATAGCTTTAGTACATGCCATTTGAGTACTCAACACACATCATATGAAACTTTCCTAGTCACCTAGGCATAGGTACATGCCAAGTAACCTTAAGTGCTTCTTGTGGTATCCCTCTTACTAATGATTCAGGAATGTATCATGGTGTATCAATTATTCATAGTTGAGTATCGAAAGAGACTTATGCACGTAGTGTTGGTAAAGTTATTAAGAAACTGAGCAATTGGAAAGGTAAAGTATTTTCACCGGCTGAGAGGTGTACTCTGATTAAATTAATAACATCTACAATTTCACTTCACACGACACGGTCAACTCTATTACTTGTTTTGGTTAATAATCAGTTGGACAGAATAAATAGGAATTTTCTTTGGGTGGCATTGCAGAATGCTCTCACAAGCATTTAGTTAGTTGGGATAAAATTTCGCTTCTTTTTTTGGCTTGTTTTTCTTGATAAGATTAATACTAATCAGATCCGTGTATGTAAGAGAATGTCTATTGATGAAATCTGTAGTCACCCAATTATTTAATTCGTTCTATTTTGGTCACCTAACTATTAATTTTTTGATTTAGTCACTCAACTTTTTGAAATTAAATATTTTAGTCGCTTTTGTCGTAAACTTAGTGACAGATAGTCTAACGTGGGCTTTTTTTACTGGCATAATAACAAATTTAGCCCTCCAATGTTTACACATTCTACCAATTTGATCCTAAATATAAAAAATTCAACAAGTTTACCCCTTCAATGTTTACAGAAGTTGTCATTTTAGTTCTAATTCTAAAAATTATATAATAGAATTTAAAAATCTTTAAAATCTTTTTATTTATTTTTTTAAAGTTTTTAAATTTATATTTACTTCTCATCAATCATGCTCATTTCTCATCAACCAAACACGTGAAAAACCCAAGCACGGGTGGAAAAATGTCTCAACACGTTCTCTTACCTTATTTTAAAATTTTTCACTTTACCTCAAAAATTCTCTAACTAGCTTATTGTTTGGACAAGTAATTTGACCCTCGAACAAATTTACTCATTAAGGGTGGTAACAATTCAATTCGGAAAGATTTAAAAATATTTATATTACTACGTAATATTATGATTATTTTAAACAAAATGAATCGAAATCGAATGGAGCCACAAACATAACCAAATCTATTCAAATTACACCAATTTAACTTTTTACTATTAAGTTATTTTCACCAATCTAAATATAAAATATTTATTTTTATATATAAAAATGAAAATCTCCTAGTCAAATAAATACAATTGTTTGAACTTAAAAACTAAAAACTAAACTATCCAAATACATCTAAATAAATAAATAAAAAATCAAATTAATTTTAGATTTTCTTTATTCTTCTTCTTTCTAAAACCAGATCGGTAATCGATTCGAGCAGACCATTAATTTTCAGTTAGGTTGGTCTGGTTTGGTTTTATTAAAAATAAAAATATTAAAAAATAGAGAAAATCGATTCAATCACCTGTTCAATTGATTTTTAAGTTCAGTTCAATCAATTTTAAACGATTCACTCAAAACCCAATTTAATTATTTATTTGAATTGATATATCAATTGATTTTCAATCCAACCGAGTCGATTAGCTATGAAGCCCATAAGTTAGAGAGGGGGAATAAAGTTAAATTTTGTAATGGTGACGGTATGACGAATTAAGGAGGAATAAAGTTCAATTTAATATAATGTCAGTTGGCCACAGTATGAATAGAGCTGTTGAAAATAGTTAAATGATTGAATTTTTATAATTGCAACTATATAATATGACCAATTGGTTTAATTTATACTAATAAAAAATTATTTGACTTTATTTGGAATTATGAATCAAAAGTCGATTTTGTGTTCATATTTAGATACATCATCAAGATAAAATGAAATAAGTTTTTTAAAAAATAAAAATAAAAATAATACTCTGTATCTTTTTTTTGGTTCCTTCTCGCCGTTTAGGATGGGCAAAAAACCAGAAAATACCAAAAAATAACAAAAATTACCGGAAAGTATAGGGTTGAAAATTAATGACCGAAAGGGCAATTTCCCCCCAAAATCGCCCCCGTCAGAGCGTTTTTGGGAGTGCGCCTAAAGCGCGTCCCCGGGGCGCTTTAGGCCACGCCATCAAAAACGCGCCCCGTGGACGCGCTTTCGATGACGTGGCCTAAAGCGCTCCTGGGGGACGCGCTAGGCTTTTTTCCAGGAAATATGGTGGCAGCAAGTGGGAAGAAAATGGCTCCAAAATTAGGCACCAAAGTTGATGTGATGTGAAAATTGGTATGGGGTAATTGCAATATTGGTCCCTATTTGAATAGGTACTTTGTAAGTTTGATCCCTAAACCTCAACTATAAATAGGCCTAACCATTTCTCATTTTCTTCATCCCACAATTTGCCATTCTCTACTTAAGGCATTGTTCTCTCTCTCCTATTTGTAAATTTTCACTTGTATTTTTGGAGTGAAATATATTTGTTAGTGCCCAAGACGTAGGCAAAATTTTTTCATATCTTGTGAGTGTGATCGTAGTTATTTATTGTGCTATTAAATTACGATTGAGGATATTTCGGCTAGGAAAGACTTGGTACTTAAGTGATCCTTGTGATCCACCTCTCTTTCCGGGAATTGAACTTAGTGTGATTTTTAGTACAATAATTTTACTCTTTTACACCGTCCACTTGCAATGAGTGAACGTATTAATCTTTGTTATTTACTACGATGGTGAAGTGCGTGACATCGAAAATGGTGTTGTTTTCTTATCGGATCGGGGCCCTGGAATACTTGCGGCAATAGAACGCCAGGGAAGCATGTGGCATCGCACACACCATCGATATTGCACGAGGCATGTCGCATCCAACTACTATGGGCAACATCGATCTAAAAGAGAGAAACGGCAAGTGATCGATATGGGTATGAAATATCTAATAATAAAATTTATTTTGATATATTCAATTTATTCGCAATTGAAGAGTGGTATGTAATATTCGCTATCAACGATATTAGCAGTGGTATGAGATCAATAAAGACCGTTTTCACGAGATGTCGCGATTTTGCGCGCCAGATAACGCCGAAAGGCGCAAGCTACCTTTGCAATATTCCTTTCGAACAAGTGGACACAAGCATATGACGGTGGCCTCACGATATGGGCATATGACCACAAACCTTGCCGAATGCATAAATTCTGCTCGAAAGGAACCCGTCATCGCCGATTACATAGTTGTGCGAGAGACATATTTTCGGTTAAGCGGCACTATTTCCGAAGAGAGCAATGAGTTATAGAGGGCAAATGGAAGGAGGCCATGTATGGAGCCGTAAGGTCTTGCAACATGATCGCTCCTCGGATGGTTCCACCTAATTAAATAAACTTTTAGCATGCAATTATACTATAAATATACGACATAATTGTAAAATATAATATTAAATTTACCTCGTTATCGGTGGGAATGAATATGGCTGGTCGAAGTCGAGGACGTAAAAATGGAAATCGAAACCATGCCCATGATCTGCAGTAGTGATAGGCAACCTCCGATTTTTTGTTTACTCGGCAGTCACGCCCGCACATCTCCGGTATAATATAGATAGCACGGCGGACTTCAACTCAATTCACCGCCGCTCAAATCAACAAGTTTCAGGAGCCATCTCGTGGACGAGGTTTCTAGAGAGGTCCGGCATCGAGATAGCCTCCAATTATCTCGAAGTATGTATGCCCGCGCAAGATACCGTATTCTTTCTTCTTCATCGAACCTTCATTCGGCTGCAATGGATTGCGTCTCGTAACCAAGCCAAATCGATCCGAGCTCCTTGAATTTTATCCGGAATGGCACCCGTAAGCTCAGAGCATACGCCATCCAATCGAGAGATGTTACGGACCCGGTGACTACCGACCCGGCCCACCGGTAATCCCAATCAGAATCGCACATCTTCCAAGGTGATGGTACACTCTCCGCATGGCAAATGGAAAGTGTGCGTCTCTGGTCTCCACCTCTCTATCAACGCGCTGATCAAAGGCGGCTCCAACTTGAACCCCCGGGCTATCGTGGCCACGTGCCAAAAACCCGCTTCCCGCAGGTAATTCTCGATCAATGGCGATGGGGACCAGGCATGTTGCGAATATAACATTGCAACACCCGATCTACAGATTGTTTAAAAATTATAAAATTATAAAATTCTAAATTAATTAAAATTGCATAATTAAAAAATTTAATAATATTGAAAAATTAACATTCAAACTTACCATTTTCTTTTGCTGGACGGCAATGTGGTCCTCGCCTAGGCGACATAATTCCCGGCCATTGTACTCCGATAAATAATTTAAAAATTTTCCAAAAATAGGTTTAAAAAAATTATAAAGGGCTTTTTATAAATAGTAAAGGACTATTTTGAAATTTAAGCGTAAATTTGAGAGAAATTTGAGAGCAAATTGATAGCAAATTGAGAGAAAAATGAGAAAGGATTGAATTGTGAAAAAATGAAGGGTTGGGGGGTATTTATAGGTTTTTTTTCGACCGTTTGGCCCCCAACGGTCAAAAAATTTGATTACCGTTGCGGCCTAAAGCGCGTTCGGGAGCGCGAGGACGCGTCAACAAAAACGCGTCCACGGGAAGCGTTGTTGACGTGGCCTAAAGCGCCCCGGACGCGCTTTAGGTCGCAGACTTCAAAAACGCTACTGACGGGACGCGATTTTGGGGGAAATTGCCCTTTCCGGTCATTAATTTTCAACCCTATACTTTCCGGTAATTTTTGTTATTTTTTGGTATTTTCTGGAGTTTTGCCCGTTTAGGATTCCAGTAGTGGTTCGACAACTTGAGGCAAATGAATATTATATCAATGAAGCATAGGAGTAGCACCCATTTCCCAAGAGAAAAGCGCTTTCTAGTTGGATTTTTATTCATTGCAATATTGAAAATATGTCACCCTTCGGTCGACCCTCTCTTTCACCTAGTACTTGGTACTTGTACAACAGAAAAAGATATTGCAATTGTAAAAGGCATTAGGTCTCTTTTGCTTACTTCAACCATCGATTATTAGAATAGAGGAAGAGCATCAAGAATGACTGACTTATACAATTTGAAGCGCCTTGTGCGTCTAATGATCATCTAGGCTGAAATAGCAGTCAATTGCAACTTCTCTCAAAGTTTGAGTTCACAACTTACACTTTGAGTCAGTTCTCTAGTGACATCTATAGCATTTCAGCATACGAATAATAGAACGATTGTTTGGGTTAATATTTAGTACACTAGCCGCTTACTAGTTTTATCTCACAAAAAATCTTAAAAAATTGTCATATTTATCTCTTTTTTTAAATATTTTTTTTAAAAAAATTCGACCGGGGATCTATTAAATATTATTCTTAATATTCTGTGAAATGAAATCCGAACTAAATACATTTAAATAATAACCGATTTGAATTTAATAAAATCAATCCAAGATGAAACCCTAAAATTTGAATCGATTTTTAATTTTGTTGAAATTATTTTCCAAGTAAATTTCCATGTTACATGTCATGAAGCTCATGAATAGATTACAAATGTGAATGAAATTCAATTTATAATGTCAATTGTCAACGGTACGACCAATTGCTTTAATTATATATATATATATTTAGTAAAAACAAATTGTATTAACTTTATTTAGTAAAAACAAACCTTTTATCAGTCAAAATTTGATTTTATGATCATAAATATGTCATGGTGATAAAAAGGAAATATATTTCAATATTAATTTTTAAAAATTTAAACCCGGACAATAAATATTTCAATATGATAATATTCTAAATTCGTTTACGAAATTTTTTTATTTCACTATTTCATTTAATTATCGATAAAAACAACAACATAATCACGATTATTTAATAATATTCTTTTTTTTTTTCTCAAAAGGGGAGTTATTTAAAAATTCAAAAGCATATTTAATAAAAATAAAAATAAAGTCCAATAACCCAAAAATAGTATAGAAATCATAACCAACCTCAAAAAATTAAATACTCAAACACCCTAAGTAGAGTTTATACATAAAATAAAAGTAAAGATGCTTTAATCTTTCCCTTTATTTATTTTACATTTTAAGATGATATACTCATTACTCACTTTAATAATTGTTCATAAATAATAAAAAGTTGATTTAATTTTAGTTCGATTGATATGAATTTTTTTATCGATACAAAAAAATATAAGTTTGAGTTCGAGTACGTTGAAGCAGAGATTATATAAAAAAAAACATGATGAAGTAGATTTTTGTTTTGGTCAACAATAATTATCATTTCCATGAAATTTAATTGACCATGCAAATGATACGAAAAACAAGCCAAAATTTGCAAATTTAGAATTTAAAAGAACTCAATAAGACGTAGCAAATAATTGACCAAGCCAAATGAGTTTGGAAAATTTAGCCGAGTAGATTCATTTACGTACGCGCCAGGAAGGAAGGCGCAGAAAACCCTAATTTCTTTCTTGTTTCATGTTTGAAAAGTTTAAGAATTGTTTATCTTTGAACATGTAATTTAAGGAAATGGATTTTTTTAAAAAAATTAAAATAAATTTTGACGAGTCAGTTTTGGGCAACTACTGACACCTAACATAAATTAAAAAAACCCCTTTACTTAACCTTCTCTCATGGACTTTGGTTTCTCTCCATCTTCATTATTCTCTTAAAACCATTTCCCTTCAACTAATTCCTTTTGCTTCTCTCAGCTTCTTGTTTTTTCAGGTTAATTTTCTGATTACCTATCAGTTTTCTTTCTGGGTTTTTTTTTTGGGATAAGTTTTTCTATAATCTTGCTTTTCTTCATGTTTAGCTAATTTGCTGATCTGGGTTTCTATTTTCTTGTTGAAGCATGTTGTTATTTTGCTTGAATTTGATTTAGTTAGTTCATAGTTTTAATGGGTTTTGATGGGTGTTTTTTAAATTTTTTTTTTATAATTCCTTCTCTTTGATGTTTAATGGTGAAATGAACATAGTCAAATTGGGGTTGACTTCAGGTAGCATCTATTTATTTATTTATTCATTTCATCAAATTGAAGTGAAATGAACTAGGAATTGATAAGTGGTATTATTGTTGTTGTTGAATTATGTATTAAGCTTTTTAGTTTTTGCAATTTAGTCGAATTGCCCCTTTCTTTACTTCTATGCTCTCTTCTTCACTTCTCAATTGCTAGAAATATACACTGAGTTTCAATTAATGAAATCGAATAATCGAATCCGGTTCGGATATCTAGTTTCAAGAGTAAGCCTGTATTTGGTGTCTAATTTGTTAGGCATTTGATTTTATGAGCTGATTACTTCATAATATTATTAACTAAATTTTCAGAATTCAACAAGTTCTTGTTAATGAACTTGATGATATGGTGTCTAATATGTGAATTTCTTCAATTAGGAACTTTATTTAATGGATGTTTCGAAACGTATAATTGATACCAATGGCTTGTTAAGTGCAGCAAAGTGACCTTTGTTTGCTACTTGCTCAAAACTTCAATAGTTTCTTAAGCATTTTGTGAATTTACTAGATTTATTCAATTGATATTGATATTATGTGTGTATATATAGATAACTTCGTTACTTTAGAGACCGTCATTTTCGGTTATGGATCTCTATAATGAATGCACTAATAGAGACATTAACAAATCCGGATTCCGGGTTTAGAAGATATTCCTGAAATTGTTAGCTGCTTGATTTTGCTTGATGCACCGTGAAATTTGGTGTATTACAATGAGTGCAGGCCATCAATGGATGACTGCTACATGCCTGCCTCGATGATTTTGTTATTCAAGTCCACTGAATTATTAGTATGAAACTAAGTTTTTTGTTTTTTTTTTCATTATTGGTTTCCTTTCGGCAGGTTCAAAACTGCTTTGATTCAAAGCATTGATCAAATATATAGGAAAACTTGGCACTGGCGCATCATAAAGTTATGACTTGTTTTTCTTTCTTATTTCGTAGACGCAACGATTCAGTGAACAACCAGACTTTCGAGGTTGATGAAGGTAAGTCAGAAGCCTTGTGATAATTAGGACATCTTTTCATTTTGTCGTGTGCAATTTAATGAAGGCAAACTCCTAATCTGCTTTCTTTGTTCCTTCCTCCGAACAGAGTTTGATGTTCACAACGTAAAATTTTATACATACAAAGAATTAAGAACAGCTACTGAAGATTTCAGCCCTGTCAATAAGATTGGCGAAGGAGGCTTTGGTTCTGTCTATAAGGTATATATATATATATATATATGTTCTTTCAATATATGGAGCATTGACTGCTCGACCCTTCATTGTTCTGCGAAACAAACCACTTTAATTATCGTTATTGATTTTCAGGGGCGGCTTAAAAACGGAAATATTGCCGCAATAAAAGTACTTTCAGCTGAATCACGACAGGGAGTGAAAGAATTCGTGACAGAGATTAAAGTGATCTCCGAGATAGAGCATGAAAATTTAGTCAAGCTTTATGGCTGTTGTGTGGAAGATAATCATAGAATCTTGGTCTATAACTACCTCGAGAATAATAGCCTTTCCCAGACTCTTCTTGGTAATTTTTTCAATTTTGTTCTACAATTTTAAGTTTAGATTATTGAGGCTATTCTTCATATCATAATGCATAGTAGTAAAACTATACATGCATGTATATATATATATGTATACATGTGTATATATATTACACTGCCTTCAAATAGAAACTAAGAGCAATCGAACCCTTTTTCTTTTACAGGTAGTGGTCACAGTAATATCCAGTTTAATTGGAGAACACGGTCCAAAATATGTATCGGGATCGCACGTGGGCTTGCTTTCCTTCACGAGGAAGTACGGCCTTACATTGTTCATAGAGATATCAAAGCAAGCAATATTCTTCTCGATAAAGACCTAACACCCAAAATATCAGATTTTGGCTTGGCAAAACTTATCCCGGCAAACTTGACTCATGTCAGCACTCGTGTAGCTGGAACAATGTAAGGCTTCAATCTTCTCGTTACTCCTTCAAGTTTAAATATACTAAAAATGTATTTTTAGTTTCAAAGTGACTTGGTGTTAAAAGCAATAGTAATACAAAATTTCTGTGTTATTCGGACTCAAATATGAGTGTCAAGTATAGGTATATGTCTCACGTGGTTATATTCAATTGTTTCCAAGTTTTTTTAATGTATTTGGAGGGTCCTCTGAGGGTCATATACTCACATCCATGTTCGAATATAAATGAAGAGTCGGAGCAACAAAGCGAAATTTAACTCCTTTTCTCTACCGAGTTTTAAGTTTTGCCTCTCTTTTACTTCTTTCTCAGTATTTTATGCTTTTGATAAGTATTAACTGCCACTTACGTATACATTCATCGTTTCAGAGGTTATCTTGCACCGGAGTATGCAATAAGGGGGCAGTTGACTCGGAAAGCAGATATCTACGGTTTTGGCGTTCTCCTCATAGAAATAGTCAGCGGCAGATGTAACACAAATACACGGTTACCTGTAGGAGAACAATATCTCCTAGAGCGGGTATGGGTTCGAGTCCTTTCCGTTATAGTTAAAAGTTTAGTTTATTGCAATTATATCAATGACGGAGCTTGACCTGTGAGTTACGAGACTTCCCTTTCAGTTTTGCTCAGAGATAAATAATCAAGCACTTATGAAATTTGCGAAGCTAGAAACATGTTGCAGCTCCTTAAAATATTATTATATTTGGAAGGGTTTGGGGTTAATGAAACACTTATCTCTTCTTGCAGACATGGGACCTTTACGAGAAAAGGGAGCTGGTCGGGTTGGTAGATGAATTGCTGAACGGTGATTTCGATGCGGAGGAGGCTTGTAGGTACCTCAAGATTGGTCTTCTTTGCACCCAAGATGCTCCTAAACTACGACCCTCTATGTCATCGGTGGTCAAGATGCTAACCGGCCAAAAAGACGTCGACGAGAGGAAGATAACAAAACCGGGATTAATTTCCGATTTTATGGACCTCAAAGTTAGGAGTTCCGATAAAACCAAGCCGGAACAAAAGAACAGATCGTACAATGCTTTCTCTGGCTCAGACAAAGACAATTCAACCATGTCGTCAGGAACCTCGACTTCTGCAAATACGACCTTCAATACTATGAATAACGACCAGAGCGTTTAAACATCGACAATAACGAATGTCGAAATTTATTCATTTTTATTCTATTTTGGGTTTTTTTTTTTTTTTTTAAGCTTTCCAGTTTGTAAATTTTCAACAGTGTTTGTCATTTCTTATACTTAGTGGAAATAGCTGAAACTAAGGTCTTGTAAATGTTCCCTGTTTGGTGAATGAAAAGAATTTTTTGCAGAGTTGATCAATGGTATTTTTGGCCCAATTTGTGTCGAGTTCGGGTTGGACTTAATATATGATCGTAGCACAATATACAATTTTTGTATCGGGCTAAGTTCGAGTTAGGTCTATATATACATCAACATTATATGTAACATAATTGGCAACTCAAGCTTCTTTATATTCGTCGCTATTATTTTTAAATTTTGTATTAAAACTTATTTTTAGTTTAATATTTATAAACTGTGTATATATTTTTATTAAATTTTTATGCATAAAATAAAATTAAAATTACGAATTATAAAATTAAAAAATGGGTCAAGCTAAATCGAACTCGAACTTTAATATTGGAATCCAATGAAATAACCCTTCTATAGGTTATGCCTCATGGCTAATCACATGAAATGATACTAAATTTTAAGTCCTTATAATTTTTGTACATTTGGAATTTAGTTCTCTTACTTTTATTTTTAAAGAATTTAGCTCTTCTATTTTTTGAATTAAAAAAATGCAAGTCTAATCGTTAATACCGTGAAAATTCTTCAGTTAAATTTAGGTTCATTACAACATTACGTTTTAATAATATTAACAATTGAATTTGAATTTTGAAACCCAAAAAATAAAAAAATTAAATTCCAAGAAATAAAAAAAATGAACTAAATTATAAATGTACAAAAAGTACAGGGACTTCAAACATATTTTAACCTATGCATTGATGAAGTCAAGGCATCGACTTTTCTCGTTCTTACGGATGGAGATCTATGCATTGTGATATTTATAAAAATAGTCATATTAAATTTTAATGACACTATATTTTTTAATATGTCAAACCTAATATGTCCATGCAAGGGTGCAGGTAGTGGCTTTGGCCCATAAAATAGTAAAATTTCTTTTAAGTCCCTTGAAAATTTTTAAATATATATATAAATTTATATAATGATAAAATTACTTTTATCCCCAAAGATTTATATTTCAATTTTACGTTCCCTAATTTATTTTACCTTCGTCCCTAGTTCATGTAACAATTATACACGTGACTAAAATTTGATCAATATATTTTAAATATGTTTCACATCAAATTTGAGTTGACATTTAATTTTTACAGATAAGTAGACAATAAATTAAATGGAACTTTTGGCGGAGCCAAAAATATTTGGGAGGTTGAAATTAAATTATATATTTTTATGATAATAAAAATATAATTTTATCATTTTAGTAGTCTATATATTTATAATTTTTAAAGGATTAAATCAAAATTTTATCATTTTAAAGGGACCAAAGTACAATTTTATTATTATTGATTTTAAAGTTTATAAATTATAAAGGACTTAAATAGAAAACCATGCGGTGGGTAGAGATTAAAAAAGTGCCAAAGCTAAAATTTAAATGCTAAAATGATTTAAATTAAAAAATTACTTTAACCTTAAAAAAAATTATGTTTTCAATCTTTCAAAAATTTATTATTTAATTTTGATCCCTAAATTTTTTTTTGAATTTTTGATTCAATATTGTGTTTGATTGGTAAATTGTTACCCGAATATTAGTATAAGAGTATCTTGATAAAATATATACTTTTAAATTTTTTAAAAAAGTAAATAAATAAATAATTATATGAATTTATTTAATATATTAAATGTATTAATAATTTAAAATAAAGTTTAACAAATTAAAAGATAATTAACAAAATCAAATAATTTTTAAAACCGTTTATAAAGAAAATAAAAAAATAAGTTATAGGAAAGAGTTTTGGGTAAACTACACATAATGTCCCTAATCTATTACCAAGTTTACATTTTAATCATTGACTTTAAAAAGTTAACTAGGCTGTCGAGTTTTTGTTTTTTAAAGTTTGGTTAACGAGATCTAAGCACCGATTTGACGATTGGTACAATGGATAAATACCCATCAATTACTAGAAAAATATATATTAGATCTAAATTGATTTGACAATTAGTCTCGAAGATTAGAGGAGAAAGTTGTTAGGCTTTTGGCTAGCAAATACGTGATGTCCAATGTTGTTTTATGAGAAAAATGAACTATAAAAGAGAAAGGGAATGAGAGCTTTCAATTGGTGTAAATGGTGCGAACAGATGTCATATATGATATTGAAACGATTTTAACATACCGGTAACTTAAATTAAAACTTCAAATAATCCAGTAATCATTTCATCATTTTTTAAAATTAAGTAATTAAAACGTAAATTTATTAATAATTTAGTGGATTTAAGGGGAAAGTTTTTACTGCAAGAAAGGGTCTAAGTTTTGACTTCCAAATCTCATAATTTAAAAAAAAACATTTTCTTCATTAGTTTAGTTTAGTATGAAAAGGACATTTTAAAGTGATTTTTTGTTAAATCT
This sequence comes from Gossypium sturtianum, assembly GCA_025698515.1. Classification (NCBI taxonomy): domain Eukaryota; kingdom Viridiplantae; phylum Streptophyta; class Magnoliopsida; order Malvales; family Malvaceae; genus Gossypium; species Gossypium sturtianum. The sequence goes on from CM046943.1 coordinate 153,422,665, forward strand.
GACTTAGAATATTTTTAATTTTTTTAAAATGCTCAAATGGTTTGATTTATTTGATATTTTAATTTGTTTAATTATCTTTCATTATCTGGATATTGTCATTGGAATTTTGACCCATTTAAATAGCAATTATTTTAAAGGTTTAATCACATTTTAATCCTCAAACTTTTCTCATTTTCCCAACTAGGTACCCTAAATTCTTTTATCCCAAATAGGTACCTGAATTTTTAACTCTGTCCGTTTGGAAAAAATTCCCTGACCAATTCGGCTTCGACACGTGTTTTGTTTTTTTCAATGATATTTAAAAGAAATAAATAAAAAATAAAATATTTAAAATACATACATATTTTACTTTTATAAAGTAACATAGGGTAAAAAGATCATATTCTCCCCCCCCCCCCCCCCCAAACAATAGGGTTTGCACCCCCCCATATCCTTAAACCTCATCTGTTTTGAGCTTCATCTTCCCCATAGAATTAGGGTTTAGGTTTCAAAAAACGATGTCCATTTTTCAGAATTTGGTGCTTTGGCATCGGCGAGTCAAAGTTCAGGTATCTATTTAGGCAAAAAAAAAAAAGAGTTTAGGTACCTATTTGGGAAAATGGGAAAAGTTTGGGGGACTAAAACGTGAATAAAACCTTATTTTAAAGATGAAATATAAAATTAAACAATAATGACAAAGGTAAACCTGCTGATCAAAGAAAACAAAAAGAATATTAAGTTCATTATATACATGAATAAAATTGATTTAAATAAAACAATGAATATTAAAAAAATAAATATATATACAAATAAAATAATTGAACCAACCACCATGGCTTTAACCACTAAAATAGTAAAATTGCATATAGCTGGTTTCAGAAATTATAACGAGTCTTAGCTCGATTGGTATTTATATTGTTGCCAGTATAAGACTGGCGGTTAAGATACATTTACATTGACGAACGAGATTAAACATAACCCATGATTTAAGAGATTTACAAGATATGTCATATCAAATCCTATCTAATCTTTAGAAGATATGATTCCCTCTATCTTCTAAGATTAGTTACCAAATCAACCTAAGTTGTCATATCTTTGTTATCGGGCCAATTAGGCTTCAATTTGACAGGTTTCTCCAACAGTTCCTTGAATCGGGCCAGTTCTCGTGGATCAAATGATCTCCATCTAAGCAATGGACCTCCATCAGATGCATTTGGTGCGGTTCGAGTATGCTGAAGCGTATTATCCTATGCGCTATAGGTAGTTCTAAGCATAGTATAAAAAAAAGTAGATATAAAATTATAAATTATTAAAATAATAAAATAACAATTTAATTTCATTATAAAAGTGTTTATGGGTTGAGTCGAGATTAAATCCGATTCAACGCCTTTCTTCAAATCAATCAATTATTGAATTGATCATTCCGGTTCAATTTAAACAATAATGTGTAAAACAAATAAAATCAAAATAAAAATAACCCTAATTCCGAAACATCACATCTCAATTTCATTAATTAGAAAAAAAAAGAATTATGAAAAAAAAAAAAAACACAACATGACAGCAGCAGCATCTCATTTCATATATCATGTTCATAGTTTCATCATGTTAAAAACAAGTGGGTCCTCAACCCTTCTTTGTCTTTGTCTAATATGTTTTCTAATGTCTAATCTCTAATGAGTGAGTTTCCGAGTTGAAGTTTAGCTGTGTGAAAAAAAGCTTTACCTCACTCACTCATTCATCCCTCCGTCTTTTTTCAACCACCTTTTTTCCACCTTTTTTTCAACTCAGAAAACAGAGCAGACCCCCTTTTTCACGAGCACTCCCATAAAAAACCTCCCAAAATAATAATCACCAAAAAAGAAAATAAATAAAAAAAACCTGTTTAATGTTTATGTTATAAATCTATAGGTTTTGTTTGTTTTCCCATTAAAAAACCCCCCAAAATTTTATCCTTTTTTCTTTAATTTAATTTTTAGCTTTTACTCACTCCCAACCAACACAACTGACCTTATCAATTTTTTTTTTTTTTTTGCTTTACTAATGCTTTTTGAGTCTTAGTATTTAGTTCCAGTTTTTTCAGAGTACAAAAAAAGGGGCATAATTTGCTTCAATCTCTTGTCCTTTTTCTTTTTAATCCCTTTTTCTTCCGAAGCTTACATGTGAAGCAAAAAAAAAAAAAAAGGGGGGGGGTTCAGTGAATGAACCCATCGTGATCGAATTTACTCTCTCAACTGCAATTCCTTTGATGGGTATTTCTTGTTTTTTCCTTAAATTAGCAAAAAGGAAATGAAACAAATGGGTTTTTTTCCTCTCTCCATTTTCTTGTTAAAAATTTGATCTTTTTTTGAGGTGGATCCAAAGAGTTTTTTAAAACGTGGGGGAGAATGGAGGATATAGGGCTTTTTAAGCAAGGTTTTAAATGGTTAGAATCTCAGAAACATGTTTATTCCAAGGCCAAAACGGCGGTTACTTATTGTAGAGATAAAATGGGGTTGTTAATGGAGAGGCATTGGCCAATGGTTTGTAGTGGATGTGTTGGTTTCTGCAAGTTTCTGAAGCTGGTTTTGATTTACTGGATAGATTGTTTAGTGAGAGGGTTTCAATCGTGTAGCAGATTGGGTTCGGCTTCTTTGCTTGTAATAATGTGGAGTTGTTTCCTTAGCTTGACTTCCATGTCCTGCTTGCTTTATGTGCTTTTAAGCATGGTAATGTATTGTTTCTTTAAAATCTTGTGTTTTGCTTTTATTTTGGGATAGCTGCTTGTTGATTTTATATGGCTTCTTGATGTGGGGTTGAAAATGATTGCAATTTACTCAAAATGAAGTTGAGATGATTGATTTATTTGGATTTTATGCTTGTCAACCTTGATCTATCTTTGAAATTTGTTTGATAAGGTCATAGAATTAAGCTTGATTTTTCGATGTTGATTTGATGTGTTTATTAGGTTAGATTCTTAGCAAAGATGCTTGAATTTTAGCTTAAAAGTTTCATTTCTAGAATCTTATGGTTGTGTTGATTGGAAATCATACCCTGAAGTAAGATATATCAAAATGTATGATATATACATGTATGTATGTATATATATTTATTAGAGATCCTTGAATATTATCCTCAGGCTGCTGTTTTTGAATATCCGGCCTTGTTTCTTTTGTCATAAACTATTTATGCATAAATACTTAATCTCGAATGAGCCATCGCTTGCACTACAAAATGACCTCAGGGAAGTTAAAAATCTTCTTTTCAACCCTACAAGTTATGTTATTCTGTTTGATAGCATTTTCTTTGATGACCGGACATGAAATTCAAGGAGCAAAAAGTTACCAAGAGGTTGTTAATTGTGGATATTTTCCATATGTTCGGGTAAACATGTAATGTTTAGGTTTTTTTCTAAGACTTAGGTGGATTTACGCTATCCCGTTCCAACTTTATTCTACTTTATGGCATCGATCTTATCAGTGCACAATGAGAAATTTTAGAATAATGCTGACAGTCCAGTCTCGTTTGTTTCAGGGAGCTGCTGGAGCTGCTGTTCAGTACTTGGGTTACACACCTGGCCTCTTTATTGTAGGACTGTTCGGCATTTTGGTATTATGGATGTATGCTAACTTTTGGATAACAGGAACACTATTTATAGTTGGAGGTATGGCTTGTTTTTTGCTCTATTGAGTGAAATTTTCCTGTCGGTAATATGGCGTTCGTACTTTTTTCTTATTTTATTTTCATATCCACATGACACATGGATAGCTCTATCTATGGTTTCGGTGACATCTGCAACTATAGCTAATCATATGTTTTCTGTTTGAGAAATAGTTTATTTTCACAAAATTATCCACCTTAAGCTGTATGAAAATGGATTATGGCTTTCTTTTTATCGAGCTTGTTCATGAATGATGATTCTGAGGATTTTCTGTGACTATCCATTATCTATTACCCATTTGATAATTCTCGGTGACCAACCAAAGCTCTTACCTGGCCTTTAATGTATGCAAAAGAGTACTACTTTATGTAATCCATATACGGTCATCTGATGTCTGGCTAGCATGTGAATTTACTTTAGATATACATATTTATTTTATGTTCTCAATGCTAAACGGGGTATGAATTGTATCTCATTTTGGAAGGTTCTTTATGCTTACACTTGTTTGATGGAGTTATATGTATCTGCACAGGTTATTTGTTCTCCTTAAGCCATGCGAGATTGATAGTCTTAATAGCGACTGCATACTCTGTGTATTGTGTCAAAGTTCGAGTTGGGTGGATTGGTGTTTTTCTATCAATAAACCTTGCATTTCTATCGAACGATGTAGCGGATTATTTGCTGAAATGTTTTGATAACGTGAATGAAAACATGCACTTTGAAGAGCAAAAGGAACCCAAACCAGTTATGGAAGATGATTTGCCCGGACAATGTGAATACTCTATTCCCTCTGATGAACCGCAGAAGGTGCATTCATGCAAGTCATCGAGCACATCTGCTACTACATCAGTTATAAACCAAAAGGGGTTTTCCGCGAAAAGGGTGGTCAAGGAAGATACGAGTTCGACTGATGAAATGAAAAGAATATTGAATAGCACGGATCATTATGAAGCATTGGGGTTCCCTCGGCATATAAAAATTGACTCTGGAATCCTGAAAAAGGAATACCGGAAAAAGGTAGATACTATCCTGAAAGAAGCCTTAACGCATTTGTACATCCCATTTTTTGAGTATACCCTAATTTTCTCGATTTATTTTCTTGGAATTCTATTTTGATAGGCCATGCTTGTACATCCTGACAAAAACATGGGAAGTCCTTTAGCAAGTGAATCATTTAAGAAACTTCAATGTGCTTATGAGGTGAGCAACCACGTTCATATCATTATTGTTACTATATTTGCATCATTTTTCATTTTGAGTTCCTATTATCCCAAACTAAAGTTGAACAATGTCAACGGTTCGGGCAATCAGGACTTCTTTTCACAGCTTACGTTGGTGTGGATTTGTAGGTCCTTTCAGATTCCACCAAAAAGAAGGACTACGATGAGCAATTGAGAAAGGAAGAATCCAAAACTAGGAGTGTCTGTCAAAAGTCCCATAGCTCTACACGCCAGGTAGTTTGAATTGAAGTTACTCCATTTTGTTTTTCGTGCATTATTATATATTTTCTTGCAGTTCTATTTTTTACATTGGAGTTTATACTAAAAAGCAACGACTGGATGATAGTTTTTGAATCTAGCTTCAGTGTTTTTATGACTCAGTTTTGCTCTCCTGCTGTTTGTTATATTATATTTGTAGAAAGATCTGGATTTTTAAGCAAACTGGAAAAAAAATGTATTTATTTTATCCACATTGATGTCATTCCTAATCAGTTTAATGATACTGAGTTGTCGTGTAAAACTAATTATCTTTCAACGTTTTCTCCTTTCAGCAGGCTACTTCAGATCACCGCTCTGAAGAATCGAGGCGTATACAGTGCACCAAGTGTGGTAATTCACATATATGGGTTTGCACAAATAGGAACAAGGCCAAGGCTAGATGGTGTCAGGTCAGACTTTCTCTACTTTCTGTTTGTCAAAGCCTATCTTTTGAAAAGCGTAACTTTTTGATTCTTGGAACGGAATAAGTCTTAACCATTAAACCTTTAAGGCATAAGCCTTTTGAGATTGGAATAATGGCTGCAAATAACTTAAGAAAATTGTAAATGTTACGACACCTTGTCCTAGAGCCTCTCTCAAGGCATGGTTCCATAATGCTGTTTAAGGCAATAGTCAAACTTTGTTCTCTTGCGCACTAAAATAGGCTTGCATGGAAGCACAAAAAGACAAGCACATTAACAAACACGTCTACAAACTCATTTCATTATCCCTAAATGTGTTTCGTAAATTTCTGAGATTAGTTTTGGCTTCAGGATTGCTGTCAATATCATCAAGCCAAAGACGGAGATGGATGGGTTGAGTACAAAGGTTCCTTGGTGTTTGATAGGCCTCAAAAAGTAAGTTCCTTGTTAGTCGGTGCAAAAGCTTTGATCCGTTTGGTTTACAATGTTGATTGATTCAACTGAATTTGGTATGACCATTGAGTTGTGGATGTTCTTTTGTCACCGTTGACGATTTTTACTATTTGTTTGAAGTTAAAAACACAAGATAATGAGCTTATCCTATACTAAAACGTCTCGAATTGGCTACTTAGCAGTTTGATATGTTTGCTGTCTTTTAGGTGGAAATACCACGGGCTTTTGTTTGCGCTGAAAGCAAGATCTTTGATGTTTCAGAATGGGCTATCTGTCAGGTCAGTGGTTCATGTTATGTTCCAACATGCATGTGCATGTATGTGTCATAATGTGTAAGTATGAGCTGGCTTGTTAGTTAAATGATTCAAATCCAATCATTTTAAAAGAGAATGTTCAGGTCCATTTCTCGTTAGTTAAATGATTGAAATCCAATTTTAAAGATAATTCCGAAGATCAGATACGGTTTTGACGTATAACTTACAACCGAAAAACAAAGGGTCTTTATCCCCTAAGAATCTTCCTCTTTAAGATTTTATGTAAACCGAACATGCATCTAAGTTGACCTTTGTTTTCATGATGTATAACTTATCATCGATGGTTTGTTGCAGGGAATGGCTTGTAGACCAAACACGCATCGGCCTAGCTTCCATGTAAACATGGTTGGTTTAGAAAAGACCCAAAGATCAAAGTCGAGCCGATATCCTTGGGATTTGGATGCTGAAATGATCGACGAAGATGAAGAAGAATTCGAGTTATGGCTACAACAAGCCTTGGCATCCGGTCTCTTTTGCGAAACCTCTAAACGTAGAAAGAGCTGGAGTCCGTTTAAATTGCCTCAGAAGAAAAGTAAAAAGCAATGGAGAAGATCTTCAACCTGAAAATCCGAAAAAGGGCATTTTTAATGAAGAAATTTTCTCTGCTTTTCCTACCAAAAAAAAAAAAAAAAACACTATACCATGCCTCCAACAATGGAGGATAATGGTGTTTTGAAGGTGGAAAGCAAAAGAAAAAACATGGGGGCTGATCAGCGAAATGCCTAAGTTTTCATCAAATTTGGAGATGAAATCAAAGGAGAAAAAAACTGGGGTTGGTATTTTCTAGCCATAGATCCAAGCTGTTTCTTGCTAAAATCAAGATCAAAATTGATCTGCTTGTATATTCATCCCAATGTATGAAACATTCTTCTACTTAATTATTCGTATTCGATATTTATGTTCAACATATATTTATATGCAGTTATGGTGGTATGATCGTTTAAAAATTCATACGTGTTTGTCGAATATGTATAATTATATATCCATATCCAATATTTGTATTCATGCTAACATGGCTGATTTAAAAGTCGTATAATTATAATCACCGGAATTAAGTGAGATGACAAGGTCTTTCTTATCCTGATCTGTGGTTGAGGGTTCGATTTTCTTCTTGGATATGGAGTAGTTTTAAAAGTTGTGATAAGTATCTACTCTTTTAATAGGCCTATCGAATGCGGAGAATTCTTATTATTTCGACACAAAAAATGAGTGTGTAAAATTTCTTTTCTTGTGTCGAAGGCTAGAAAGACGAAGAATATTCTCTGTAATTTTTAAGAAATTAAAAAATGTATGTTTTAATGGATTGGGATTAAATGACGAAAGATGATGTCTTGTTATTATATTCCATTTGGGCAAATTATACCATTTGTCATTAAATTATAGGTAAGTTTTTGTTTTGGTCATTGAACTATTTAAAAGTTTTCATTTAAGTCACCAGGTTGGTTAAATTGATGCTATATGACTTTCTCTGTTTACACTTATTACTTGCACCAATCGAAAGCTCTCTTTTCGCTGCTCTTCTATAGTTCAATTTTTTTTTTGGACATTATGAATCTGCGAACCAAAACTCAAATAGCTTTTTTCTCCTATCTTCGACACTGATTATTAGATCGACTTGGATCTAAGGTATGTTCTTCTACTTATCAATGAGTACTGATCTATTGTACCGATCGTCAAATTGTCACTTGAAGCTTGTTAGTGGAATTTAAAAAAAAAAAAAAAACACTTAACAACCCAGCGACTTAAATAATTTTTTTTTGAATAGTTCAGTGACTTAAATGAAAACTTTTGAATAGTTCAATAACCAATTTGTAATTTATTTTAGTTAAGTGACTAAAACAAAAACTTACTTATAATTTAGCGACCAATGGTGTAATTTACCCTTTAATTTACCTTTTTTATTGATTAAATTAATTTTAATATAAGTATCGTTGAGGGAGGTTTGACTCATTATAGAAGAAGTTTTTGAAATGTAGTTTGCAACTAGCTCAAGTGATATCCGTCTTACCACTAATGCCATATAAGGGCATGAGTTTAAACCCCCACCAAAAGTAAATGTTCACATTTCCTCAGTGGGTTAAGCATTCCCACTCTGTGAACCCCTCGAGACTCTCCGTGGAGTCATGAGATAAAATCGAGCACAAATACCCCATGCACAATATCAATCACCATTGAGGGGTCCATCGATTTTGACAGTCACATGTAATTCAATTGATTCAATCTAAAAAAAAAAATATTACATGTACTTTAACTTTAATTTTATTCCAATTTCAGGGGGTTTTGCATTTATTTTCCCTTCATTTTCATTATCTTAATTTGAGCATTTTTCTTCCCTATATTCTGAAAATGCTTTCTGCCTCTACTGAAAATAACTGTAATTAATCAAGTGGAGGCATCCACTTCTTTATATAAAATCTTTGCTTTTTTTCTTTTTGACTTTTCATCCAATTCTAATAATAGTTTTTTTTTTTCTAATTTAGATTTTAATTATTTTGGGACTATTTAGCCAAAGTTTTCTTTCAATGACTTTTGGTACATCTAAAATTTTATTATTTAACTTTTTCACATAAAAAATCATATTTTTTTTTTTAAATACGACTTACCTTTGATAATTATTTGGTACATTAACGGTAAAAAAATTTAACTCCATAAACGAAATTAAAATTTTACTATGTGTTCTTAATGTCTTATTATAACTTTGTTTTTTAAAACTTCTCACGAACTAAAAAGGTTACATATATTTAGAGCTTGATACTCGATTCCATCTCAATCGAACAATTTTATTTATTTATTTTAAAGCTCAAACTCGGCTAGAGATATAATCAAACTCGAGTTTAATTAAGCTTGTTTACTAATTTTTCATACTTGAGCTCGAACATGATTAAGCTTGTACGTATTAAAGCTCGAATTCAACTTGATAATTAAGCTTAGGGTTAATAATAAGTATTAAGAAAAATAACGTAATTTAATAATTTAAACTATTTAAAATATATATTAAAATGAAAAAGCTTGATGAGGCTCACGAGCCATTTGAGTAATACTAAGCTTGAATTCAGCTTGCTCGACCCATTGTTCGAGCGCGACTCGATAATTATCAAATCGAATTTAAATTTTTTTAAGTCGAACTCAAGTAGCTTATAACCGCCAATACCTCATTCACACTACTGATTACAAAATAATTTAAATTAATCCAAATTAGTAGCTAATTAGAGAGAATCCACAGTTGATATATATATAAATATAATTGAAATTACAGAATAATTTCAATTTATTAGACTTAATAGCTAACCTAATAATTCTTATAAAATAATATCAATCAATCAAAATAAATAACTAACCAAAAAATCAATCAAAAAAGAATCCACTCGAATCAATAGTTAAATAATTAAAATTTATAATCTCAAAATTTTCAAAACTTCAATTTTAAATAATAAATAATATTTTTAATTGGATTTTAAAAATATGAAATAATAAATAGAAAAATGTCGGTGATGCTATGTATTTGCACAATACTGCTTTCCATAAAATATTTTATAAAAAATAGAGTGTTAACAATAAGAAGTTTGGAAGTTGAATAAATTGCATGTGATGTGACACCATAATTTAATATTAGGATTAAATAAATAAATTAGTGATGGATAGATACATTGTATAGCAAGCTATTTATCTCTGCTTTATTGTTATTCTTGTCCTTTGCTTTTAAAAAAATATGAGCAATTGATAATAAAAAAATATTATTTATATTGTTTTTATAACTTTAAAATTACACTTAAATATATTGTACTCTTTTCAAATTTAAAATTTAGTCTCTGTAATTTTGAGATATTTGATTTTTATATTTTTTTTAAAAATTAATTAAGTCTTAGTTCAATTGATATTGGCGTTGTTGCTGGTGCCGGAAGACGTAGATTCGAGTGATTGAAACGCATTATGCTCCTATTTAAGGGTTGGGGAGGGGTTATGGGTAGTTGTAGTTATCGTATTAAAAAAGAGTAGATATGATAAGAACTTATAATGAGATTAATGTTCAAAAAAAAAATCTTGCTCCCTCCGTTAAGTTTGCATGTGCAAAATAACTTTTATGACCCTAAACATTTTTTTTAATGTCAAATTGGTCTTTACTTTTTAAAAGTAGATAAGCAATTAAAAAATATTTTAAAAATTAAATTTTTTTATATTTTTAATAAAATTATAAAATTTGTAAAAAAAAATTAAAAACTCCTTAAAATTTTAAAAGATTTGAAAAATATACAAATTTTTAAATATTAAAAAAATGTGATATTTACTCCATGAATGATAATAAACACTCTTGAAACTTTAAGCTATTCGTCACTGCATAATAAATCAAATTTGAACATGTTTTTTCTTTTAATTTTGAATCATGTTAATTATATATTAAAAATATTTTATGTAAATTTAATTATAAAGTATATAAATATCAGTATAAAACAATTTTTAATTAATCACACAAACTCTAGTTTGGTTCAAATTAGATTTAATATATATATTTATTCAAAAAAAACTTATATTAAAAGAATTTTATATGAAAATGGACCCATTTTGGCAAAATATAAAATGTATTAAATTAAGTGTTGAAATTTTTATATAGTGTATTTTGAACGAAAACAAATTACATAATATATTTAAATTTAATAGGAATCGATTTAGAGTTTCTATCATTAGAAAATTATTTTACACTAATATTTGATATATTTTGCATTTAAATTTAGAGTTTTTAGACTCTACAAGTACGGGTTGACAAGTATGGTATAGTAATATTAAAAATTATTTATAAAAAAAAAACACGTATCAATACTTTAAGAATGTTTGTGGAATAAAAAATATTAAAAAAAAGAAATACGTGTCAATTAAAAATACTTGTTTAAATATGATTTAATATCGATTGAACAAATATTCTGGGTAGAAGTATTCAAAAATGATTTAATATAATTTAAAAATAGATTTTAAAAAAATTCGTTATTGATATTATAAGTATGAGTTTTTATTTTATTATTTTTTACATATTTTCTTGATTCGAAAATTAAATATATGTTCAACGATTAACTTGTTAAAAATAATGAAAACAATAAGTTAGTTTTTTTCAAAAAAAAATTTATATAATAAAAATATGGTAAAAATTATAATAATTTTTTAAAAAGGTAAATTCATTAATTCATACAATTCAGAGAAAAAATAGTAAATACTTGTCATAAATGGTAAAGGACAAGCTCCATCAACACAACAAATGCTTTAGCCTCAACATCAATAAAATATTATTAAATGTTGACAATGGCTTTGTCATAACTCAAGCATGACATATTTGGAGTGATTGCAAGCTCTTAATACAATGAGGAAATCAATCCTGGATGGTCCAAAGCGACGAGAAAAAATCGACAAAAGAATCGAGCATTCACCAAACTAGGGAGGACGATAACAAAATTATCCCTAAAATCACTTGTAAAACTAAGATTACATGCATAAAAAGACTAAAAAACGTGCTACAAGAGCAAACAAAAATTTTTAAAACTGAAGACTTATTAAGCAATAGAAAAAAAAAATATAAAACTTAAGACAGCACGGGTCCAAATCTAAACACAAAATCATTTATTATTCTAAAATACTTTCAAAACAGAAACAGATTAAGAAATTGACAAAGAGTCACCCACTTTCTAAGAAAAATTACTGGTGGCCAGTGGAGTTTTAGCGAATGACAGGCACCATCATCTGTCCATCACAACTTGTGAAGACAACAAAGATACCCACAAAATAGATCTGCAAACTGAAAAGAGAGAAAACATGTGTAGTGAATGAGAAGAAAAAAAAAAGTTGATGGAAGAGGAAAAAGCGAGCGATAGCCAGCCTGAAGGCTGGCACCGCCGCTGAACAAAACAAAAAATAAGAAGCAAACGGGTTGGAGAAAAAAAGGTATATAAGTATAAAAGATAATTAAAAATAAAAGAAAATATAATTACATAAATTAAAAAAAAAATCAGATTGTCAACCTTTTGCCTAAAAAAGTGTTTTCTAGAAACTATGGTGCAAAATCTTCAGGTGTAAATGTCTATTTAGCAAAGATATATATATATATATATATATATATATATATATTATTCGTAATTCCGTTGAAGGTTGTGATTTCTTACATGTTGGTGATGGTGATAGTGATGGAGACAATAATTATTCTCCAATTGCCTCACATGCCTTAAATTTAATCACCACCATACATCACATTATTAGTATTTCTCTCTCTTTCACTTTAATTACCATCCAGAATATCCCAACATGCATGTTAAATTTTGTATTTGGGATTTAAATTGAATTTTTGAATTTTTGAAGGAGGCGAAAATGTAATTTTTTCTATTTGATTTAACCCAAAAAAAGTTAAATTTTATTTCAAAAGGATTGAAAGTGAAATTATACCATTTAGAACGATAAAGACCAAAAGTCTTACGTGCACCTTACTTAGCCAGAAATCATAATTATTTTAAATTTCAACGATAGATTCGATTCGAGTGATGGGTTATTCAGCTCTTTTTGCGTAATCATTTATTCTTAAGGCTGGGAAAACAAATAATTTGTATTTGTGGTTTAGTGGGTATAAACACGAGATAGAATTGGTTGATAGAACATGTTGGTCATAGAAGGGGCATTTAGCATAATGTTGCTGAACATCACCTTGCTTCATTATTGCTCCAATATAATATATATAAATAATTTAATATTTAGTATATTATTAATAATTTTTTGCATTTCACAAGTATCGTGATGTCGAATGTCATTAGTGGAAGTTTGAGAGTGTTGAAAAAGAATGAAAAAGATTCGATAGGGCTTCAATAATTAGGGAATGCTTGAAGTTTTTTTTAGAGATAGATGTAGAGGAGCTTGGCATGAACTCGTTTTAGATAAGTATCCTATTGTGTAGAGCATGGAATGCTACCGATAAAGCTTTGAATGTTTTACTAAGATGTGATTAGATAAGACTTGGTTCTACTCTTGTATAGTCGGTGGTTGAGTCTTGAGAGAATTTATGGAATGTGAGTCTGGAGAAGTTTTTGAATGAAGATTTAGTGATTGAATTTGACAAACCCTTCCTAGTAAAAGTTGTAGTGATTGACCTTAACGATGGTGAGACCCTTTGGCAATATGGTTAGGTAAAAGCCAAGGAGTGCTTGAAGTCTTCTTAGAGATAATAGGGGTTTATGTGTGAACCCTTTTTAAATAAGTGTCTTACCATGTAGGACACGGAGCAATGGAGTTATGGAGTGCGTTACTAAAATATAACGAGACTTGGCCCTATTTCTGTAAAGTTAGTGGTAGAGTTTTAAGAGATTTTATGGGATGTGATTGAAGAAAATTTTCAATGGATCCTAATGTGATGTAGTGGTTACTCACATGAGAAGCATATGAAACTTGAGGAGCCCTTCTTAATAAAAGTTGTAGTGGTTGACTTTGACAATGATGAAACCCTTTCGTGATATGGTTAAGTATAATGATATTTCGGTTTTTTAATATAACTTTTACTTTTTTTTAAACTGCATCCTAAATGACTGTGTCACCTATTAAATTATTTGATATATTACTACTAGGACTCCACAATCATAGTTGTGGGATGTAGTAAGAAAATTAAGTATATTAAAAATGAGACATATGATAGTTTTCTCACATGAGAAGAGATTATATGAAACTATGATTTCACGTATCTCTAACTTTTTCGAATAAAAAAATGATAAATCAGAATTTTTCTCCTAATTTCTGATTTTTCCAACTATTAATATATAATTACCATGTGTAATTTTATTCCCAAATCTTTAATTATTCTCGAAATTCGAGATTGGCTAACAACTTTTCTATCTTCCATGCATTTTTTTTTTTCCTTTTCTATTCCATGGAAAAACCCCTAATGGGTCAACCGAACACCCTTCCTCTCTCTTGTCTATATATAAAGAATTTTGCTGCTAAATCCTTACTCTTAAGAAGCTTTAAACTACAAAGCCATGGTGGACGAAGAACCTTATTTCCCTGACACTGATACAGACTTAAGCTTCACTTCCGCCATTACTGACTCTACCTTAAGCTCCAGCTCTCGTTCCAGTTCAGCCTCTTCTACCCTTTCCCTATCCTTCAACGAACCCTACCTTTCTTCTCCCACCCTTCACCACCGCAAATGGGATCCCCGTTTTTCACCCATTGAACTAGTCACAACCGACGACGGCAACCTCCAACTTCATCACCTCAAGCTTATCCGTCATTTGGGTACTGGAAACCTCGCCAGAGTCTTCCTCTGTCAACTCAAAGACCACGACGGCGCCGTCTTCGCTTTAAAGGTGATCGACACAGACGCATTAACCGCCGAGAAACTCTCTCACGTTCAAACGGAGGGTCAAATCTTATCCATGGTGAACCACCCGTTTCTTCCGACGCTTTATGCCCATATTCAAGCTTCTCACTATACTTGCTTCCTCATCGATTTTTGTCCCAACGGTGACCTCTTTTCCCTTCTACGTAAACAGCCAGGGAACCGGTTTTCTTTGCCGGCGGTCCGGTTTTTCGCCGCCGAGGTGTTGGTTGCTTTAGAGTATTTGCATGCTTTGGGGATCGTTTACAGGGATCTTAAACCTGAAAACGTATTGTTACGTGAAGATGGGCATATCATGTTGACGGATTTCGATTTGTGCTTCATGGCTGACGTGGTTCCCGCTTTTAAATTCGTTCGCCGGAAAAGTGGTAAGTCGAATCGGAATAGTTTCTCCGGCGGTTGTTTTGGTCCCGCCGCCAGTTTGAACGATAAAGGAGAAGTTGTTCCCGTAGCTGAGCCGGTAACGGCTTTTTCACGATCATGCGTGGGGACTCACGAGTATTTAGCGCCGGAGGTCGTCTCCGGTGACGGGCATGGTAACGGCGTTGACTGGTGGACATTTGGGGTGTTTGTTTACGAGTTGTTATACGGAACGACGCCGTTTAAAGGGGCTAGTAACGAAATTACGCTTCGGAACATAGCTTCGAGTAGCAGGCAAATGAGATTCGCCCACGCGGCGGGCGTGGAAGAAGCGGGAATTTCGGAGGCAAAGGGTATGATTGAGAAATTATTGGTAAAAGATCCAAGCAGGAGGCTAGGGTGCACCAATGGTGCACAGGACATTAAACGGCACCCTTTTTTTGATGGGATAAATTGGCCCTTGATTAGACAGTACAAGCCGCCGGAGGTAGTGGGTGGGGCGGCGAGGGAAAGGGGGCACGTTGGCCGTGTGAAGCGGCGGCGTTGGCTTCGGAAAGGACTTAATTGTATGATGATGAGAAATTGAAATTAAAGCATAGTAATACTGATAGAGTACAATTTTATTCATAATAATTGTAAAACTATAGAGGAAATAATTCGGTTTTAATTCAAGAAGATATTATATACATATTAAAATTCAAATTTATATAGATTGAATATTAATTTTATTAAAATATGATTTAAATTTAATTTTATTAGTATTATATAATAAATAATGTTTAATCATTTGTGATAATTATAAAATTAATTATTATATTAATTTATTATTTATGAATATTTTTGTAATTTCACATAATTATATTAATATTAAAGTCTGATTCTTTAATTATAAATTTGAGCTTTTTCGAGTTTTAATTATGTTAATACAAAAGGAATGGAAACATAATTACATAGTTGACGTATTTTATCATCACGAAAAGATATTTAAAATAAAATATATATATTTTACATGTCATGAGAAAATGAAAAATACATCACAAAAATGTCATGTAATTTTTGGTATTTTAATGTTGGAGAGGCTTTCATGGCCAAGTAGTCAATTTGGTCCGGCGAGCTCGGTTCGATTTGGAGTAATTTGAGTTTAATTTTTTAAAAATTTTGAATTGATTTGCCTCAACTTATTTTACTATTTAAAAATAATAAAAAATTTCAACATCTACCCTTTAATGGGCTTACAGAATGCGGAATATTAGTTATTGGGTTTGTTTCCGTAAATATCTTGAGAAATAAAAAATAATAATAATAAATTAAAATATAGATATTTATATATTTTATAATAAAATTCAAATAAAAGTAGTTTTTAATATGAAAATAAACTATTTAGATGGATTTGGACGAGACTATGCTCTGAAATTTTTTAAGACCAGAGCATGACCCTAGAAAAGTATTTTCTAGCTATAAAATAGTTGCAAAATCTATGGTCGGTTCACGACCCCTGGATATCGAAGGCGTCTTTAGGGTGATCTCGTAGTTCCTACAGGGTAGAGACGATGGGGTTGGTCTATAGATTTTCTTTTTTTTTCTTTTTTTGTCGCATTTCGCTCAAAGAGTTAAAAGAAGATAGTGTATCAAGCTGTTCGCAAGGGTTAACTTGATCCTCTTCCCCAATAATCTCAAATGGGGGAACCTAAGAGAATCGCCGACTCCAACTACTGTCCATGTACAATCTATACTAGAAGATTGTGATTTCTTACATGTTCGGGATGGTGATGGACACACTTATTATTCTCCAATTGGCTCACATGCCTTAATCACTATGTTATTTCTCTCTTTCACTTTAGCATCACAATATCCCAACATGCATGTCTTACACTTTCAAAGTAAATTTAAAATTAATTCAATTAGACCAAAATTTTGTTTGGGGGGAGATAATAGGGGGCAAAAGCTAAAAGATTTGAAGTTAAAATGATTTAAATTGAATAATTGAAATTTTTAAGGAGTAAAAATATAATTTTTCCATTAGACTTAAACTAAAAATAAATAAATAAATAAATTGAACTGTCTGTATTTGAAAAGGATTAAAAGTGAAATTATGTATAAATTTCAACGATAGATTCATCTAATATTCAGCTCCTTTTCTTAATGCTGGAAAAAAAATATATATATATATATATATAGATTGCTCTACTATAGTATATAAAATTATATAATGATTTTTCTTTTAATTCTATGATGAAAGCCAATGATAAAGTTTGTTTTTAGGGTGCCAATGATTGAGGTTTGAAAGCATTAAAAAAAAATACAAGAGATGAGGTGTTATTAAACTTGTGGTTGGACCGGATTTGTCCGAAAAGTGAGAAAATTTGAGTAAAAATATAAGTTTGAAAAATGAACTTTGATAATAAAAAAATAAGGTCTATTTAGAAAATGGGTCGGGTCTCGGGTAAATTTTTTTGGCCTGGGCCCGGCTTGAATTTGTAAAAAGAAATTATTATTTTCTCACTATTTTACTGTCATTTCACTATTATGTTGTTATTGTTTGGATATTATATAACTCTTGTTTTATTGTTAATTTTTTTATTACTTTAGAGACATTTGCTTGTTAAGTTGTACTCATCTTAGTGTTAAGTATAAAAACTTTTTTTAATTTATTGAGAAATATTTATTTTAATGTTTTTAGTGTTTTTTGATGTATTATATTTTTTAATTTTTTTATATAAAAATAAAATAAAAAATTATATGGGCCTGACTTAGGCAAAAGTTTAAACCCATTCTTCAAGTCGTGTCAAGCCCGAGCATATCAAATGAGCCTAGAATTTTATTAGGGCCCACTCCGGCCCGTGGGCAGGTCTAGTTTATATAGAGGTACTTGGCGTGAATCTTTTTTAGACAAATGACTTATCATGTAAGACATGGAATGCTATTGGTAGAGTGTTGGAGTATTCTACTAAGATATGATTAGATGAGATTTGGTCTTACTTTTGTAGAGTCAACAGTAGCATATTGAGAGACTTTATCGGATGTGATTAGACAGATTTTAATGTGATTTGATCATTGCTCACGTGAAAATACATTGGAATCTACTGAGCCCTTCTTAGTGTGGGTTCGGACGGGCAGTGTGGTGCGGTGCGGTGCGGTGCGTTTAGCTTACTTTTTGTCTCACGCTACAGTAATTATTCTCACCACTATCAACGCACCGCTCATCCAAACCCACCATTAGTAAAAATGGTAGTAATTGACCTTGACGATGGTGAGTTCCTCTAGCCGAGATGGTTTGGTATAGCAATGTTCCATTTATTTTTATATCTAATTTTTTTTTTTTCTTAACTATACTAAAAAATTTAATAAATTATAGAAATATAATTTAATAAACACAAAACACGATAATAGAAATATAAAAATCCATTTACAAATTATAAAAATTAAATTAAATATTTTAAAAATTTTAAGACCGGTTTAAATGGTTTTTAATTAGGTTTTTACTTGATCCAATTAGTATTTTTACTGGTTCAACCAATTTTATACCGGGTCAATTTTTTTATATTTTTTATTCCGACTAAATTAAAATGGGTTCCACTGATTTGGGTGTAATTGGAGCACTCCAATTACATTTTTCAATTCTTAAGGTGGGTGAGAGTTGAAATAATTGCATCGATAATTACACAAAATCCAATTATCCTATGACTTTCCAAACACTCATATATGATTTAATTTTAAGAAATTAGTTTTTATACAAGTAATTTAAGTTATAAAAACTATATTATAAGCATAATGATCACGAATGAGTGTTTGAGACGATTATAGTAAAAAAAAATTAAAATTGCATTGTACGGAATGATTTTTCCCTTTTAAAGTTTAAAGTACTTATTTCATAGCTAAATACTCCCCAATTTGCTTATTCATGAATAATAAAGAATTGGGTTAATATACTATTTGGTACCTGAGGTCTTTTTTTTGTATTTCTATTTGATATTTGAGTTTGACTTCAATATTCATTTTGGTAATGAATTTTTTTTTTTTCAATTTGATAGTCCTTTTATCCTAGTTAAGTACTTAAGTTTGACTTCAATGTTCAAATTGGTACTTGTAAATTTTTATGTTTCAATTAAGTACCTAAGCTTTTTTTTTTTACTAAAACACACATGCTAAACTTTCACTAAACCACATAATGTCATTTGGTCTGAGTATCAAATTCAACATTAAAGCTGAACGCAAGTACGAAATGGTACATTTCTCATGTTTTTCATTAAAAAAAAAAAAAAAAAGATTTCAACTTTCAGGTATTCCTTTGTGAAGATTATCAAGACCTCAGGATCACATAATTTTAAACAATCCATTTACTATTAGCAATCACAAGAATCCAAACACAGATGATTAGCATCATCTAGGAAGAGATCTCTACACACTTTTGTTTTGTGTTTTTTTTAAGCTGTTGCATAAGGCAACAAAGGAATACATATTCAACTGTACATTGGATAACAATAAATAGGAATGAATCTTAAAAAGCTGTTAGATTGCAGTCCTCCCAATATTCCATGCTCTCTCCTTTTCCTTTTGGTTTTGTTTCTGCTGAATTTCCTTGCCTCCTTTTCTACCATTGCCTACCAGTACTCTACTGGCTATCCGCCCTCGACTTCCGATCGAAACTCTAACCCTCTCCATCCCCAAATTTAGACCTCTTCTCAAATGTTGCTGCATTGGTGACTTTAGTTGAACTTTCTTTTGTAGGCTTCGTCTCAATATGCTGCTCAGCTTCTTACCCCCACTTTTCGTTCCTTTAGGACTGTTGCATACTGTTTGTTCCGGTATGAACTCGTCTACCTCTTCTTTTATATCTGGTTGTGATGGCAATGGGTGAAATGGTGGTGCAAGCTGCACTGAGCTAGGCGTACTTGGCAATGGTATTAATGAGTTGCGCCTTGGAGCTGAGGATGCTGGCATTCTACGTATCGTCGGGCACATTGAGGCTCTTCCTGTTCTCGTGGGAAGTCGCAGTTGTTCAGCAACCTCGGGATTGTTTTCTTTTTCTACTGGATCAATGTGCTTGAAGGAGCCATCTGTTACAGAAAGAGGCATAGAAGGCCTGAAGCCATTCTCCGTAAGTGGACGAGTAAGGTTTACTTGCTCTTTCATCAATGTACCATTTTTAACTTCATTTGAACTCTTGTTAGCACCCAAAAGTCGTGTTGCCAGAGGTGGTCTAACATCCTCGTTCTGCTGTTTCTGCTGCTGTTCAGCAATCCTTGTATCGACATGCTGACGTGCCAGCTTCCTCTCAATGAGTAGCTGTGACTCCAGTTCTTTCACCTGGAAAAATGAGATTAATGAGGACCATGAAAAGAGATCTATTAGGTACAAATTGAATATTTTTCGATATTGTTAGATAATCAAATACCTTTTCTTGCAGGTTCTTGTTTTTTAGGTCTTTATCCTTCATCTTCAAGTCTAATCCATGAATTGTTTCCTCCATCTTCCTGATTTGCAGATCTTTGATCTTCATGTCTTGCTTTGATTTCTCAACCTTTTCAAGTACAGGAAAAAAAAATGTCATTGGTAACATCAAAATGACAAAATAAGCTCAAATATATTGCCAATAAGTTGTTAGTTGTACCATCTGTTTCCATCTCAGAAGTTCCGAGGTGTCCATTTGCTTCTTCGCCGGACCCAACTCTATCCCTCTAACTCTGCTTGCAAAGTTCAGAGAGCATAGGGTCTCACCAAGGTCATTCTCATTTGGACTGATTTGTACAAACATGAGAGTTTTCGAGTCTCCTCCTACAATGAACACAAACCTTGTCATTGTTTTTTTTTTTAATCATTTATATCAGAGTAATTTCACCACAGGGAATAAAGATAGAAAATATACCTAAAGAGTCTTGAAGCAAATGCGTAAGCTTTGAATTCCTGCATGATTAAAGTAAAGTCGAGTTTAAACCTAGGAAATAGTGCTGATTTCTACGAACTTAATAGTTAAACAGTACTCATCTCTGTGTTTCTATAACCTGAAAGGAATATGGGAGCTTTTGGTAGCAAGAGCAGATATGACATCACCAAGTGCAGACAAAGATCTGTTGATATTTTGAGTTTCCTTGAGTCTTTCTCCGAGCACGTCGGTTTTTGCTACTCGTTCGCTTCCTGCTAGGTCTACCAACCATAACTTGCTTTTAGTGCATTCCCCATTCAACAAATTCTCTCCCTTAACCATCACACAATGTATACTGCATCAAGAGAGATCATTATGCTCTAATTTCAGCTTCATTTAAAGACATTTTTGTGCAATGAGAACTGAATTAATTTAAAATAGAATTTGATCGACGGACCAGTGGGATCTGCTGCTATGCTCATTAGCATTGGTTGAGCCAACAGCCCTTGCGTTACTGCCAGTCTGTAGAACTTCCCACACCTCATTCATGTTGTTTACATGAGCTTTGACTAGCCCTGGTACATGATGCATTCCTTCACCCACCTGCCTTATTTCAAGTCTACAATGAACAACATCAATGTAAAAGGATATTAGCCACATTCTTACATTGTAAACAACATGAATGGCTTAAACAAATTGCATACCTTTTTGCCATTGTGCTTTGCTGCGAGCCTGACACGAGTAAGTCTCTAATCTGTTCATTGTAGACTTCTAATGCACTGACAGATATCTCATATCGATATAACTTCTGTCGCTCATTGATTACGCGAAACAATTCCTCTAGAGTCCTAAAATTAACTCCACGGGCTTCTTTTGTACCTTCCATTGTAAAAGTTTTTCCAGTCCCTGTCTGGCCATAAGCGAAAATGCAGACATTGTAGCCATCTAGAACTGAGGTAGCAAATGGAGCTGTGTCTTGAAAAACATCAGCTGAATAAAGCAGAAAAAGTAAACATATATAAATAAGAATTTCGTTGATATTGATTTTGCTTTATGTCCAAAACAGCTATGAGTCATGGCATTACCTTGCTCAGCTTGAGGGCCAAAAACAGCATCAAACCTAAAGGTTTTCTTGGAAGCACCATTTGATATCACAGTGAGTTCACCATCTTTCGCAGATTCAAAGTCAATAGCCAGTGAAGCTCCCGCTGCTATTTCTTCAGAATTTAGAGGCCTACACCTACAAAAGACTCTTATGTTCCCTGCAAGAAACCGAAAATTCAGTTTATGCTCCAAGTTTCCAACCTATTTCAAATACTTTAAATCTTGAATAACCAACTCGATTAACCTTTCAGTTCTAGAACCTTGTTGTACAGTTCTTTCCTTTCTTTGGCCCCTTTGAGATATTTAGTCTTGAGATCTTCATGCAAATCTGCTTGCTGGTTTACTTTTGGAAAGATAAACAAGATTGTATAAGAGGGAAGAAAATATAACCGAAAGTTTGAGTACATTTGCTTGTAAGTTGTGTTGCTAACTTACTTCTTGACTGAATTTTAGTCCCAAAATCATTGATATCCATGATACCATTCTTATAATGTGATACCTCCTCTGATAGTTTGATGTGTTCCATTTTCATTATCTGCAAATTGGAACATCATGAAATTTTGGTGTGTTTCATTTTATTTATGCATCATTGAGTTCCAATTTTTACCTTTAATTTTCTTGTCATGTCCCTCAATGATGAGAACCATCTGCTCTTCTCCTTCACTTGTCCCTCAATCGCAAAGGCTATACATAAAAGCAACATCATTTCATTCCGTATTACAACTATAAGGTATTTACAGCTTATCAAAAGGAAAAAAAGAGAGAAATTCTTTACCCAATGAACCAACATGCATTGATTTGCGCATAAGCTCATTTTGGAGTTCCTGTAAAGATTTGCAAGCTTCTTGACACTCTTTAGTCTTGAGCTTGTTCTCCCTCTTAAGCCCCTCCAAGGCACTCCTCATCTCCGCTAATTCCTTCTTTTGGCGCTCATAGTCCATTTGAAGAATTTGATACTTCACTTCTATCTCACAGTCACTAATATCCTGCAAGTGATCATATTGTAATGATCTCAACTCCCAATTTTGAGCTGTTCTATTCAAACACTGAAAAAACTATAGGAAGTTTCCTTACTCTTGGTGACTCATGACCTCCCACCTTGTCCATTCCCATGATTTCCTCTGATCCAGCTTCTTTAAAACCTGTTGCACAAATTCATGCAGCAAGTTATATCTTATTCTTAACAATAAATAAATGCTTTTCAGGAAATTATATCATATAAAAAATGTTTCAAACCCTTCTAGCTTGTAATATGAGGTTTGCCCCCAGAGAACCTTAAATAGCCATGCCCAATGTTACATAGATTCGGGTATATGCTCCTCTTCCTCTTTTCATCCATTCATCTCTTATCTTATTCCTTAATTCATTTTCTTCTTTACTAGAAAGTTTTTCTCCTTCATAGACTATCTCGCTGTACCGAGAGATGAGCAAACCATAGGGACAGAGCTTAAAAGAGCTGCTGGCGGGCTTACCCCAGATACAAACAAAAGGACGACTAGTTTGCCTAGAACAGTAGTGGGTCGCCAAAAGGAGTAGACAAACTAAGTGAAAATTCTGTTGAAGACCAGATGCCCAACATGGGTATGGATACTTTTTTCTCTAAATTTTCTATATATTTGGAGGATCATGCGCTGATACCTATGTCCAAGTATGTGTCAGACTAAAGTGTCAGACACGGGTACTTTGGGGAAAATGAAGTCATAATACATGATAGAATATGCAGAGAGAACAGAGATACGTTGCCAAACTATAAACTTACTTTCAAGGAAATCTTTCCTTACAGTGATGCCACATACAATTGGACTCCCCATTAATCCTTCAAATCTAATGAGCAAGCCCCCACCGCTATCAACGAAAGTTCTAATGTTAGAAATAACCAGAGGCTTATTTGCGCCTACCTGGCCATATATGTCTAGACTGGTCACAACCTACAACATGTTCAATCAACTTTATCAAATAATAACACTCACTCATTTAGTATAATGTAATATCGAAACCATTGAATCCGATTTTCTTACCTTCTCTTCTTGTACAAACACATCAAATACTCTAATTCCAGGAGGACCAGTAGTGAAAACTATTTCTGCAAAATGCAGATCAATAGCATAAAAGCCACACTCTAATGTCAAAAAGTTGTATGAGAAGTCACCGAGTCGAGCTGTGTTGTATAATGAATTTCCCCCTCCATCTCCAACAATTCTATCAGCAATTATAACATCACCACCCACAAAGCAATCGTCGTTTGAATAAATTACACCATCCAACTCCACTGCTCCATTTAAACACCCTGCATTAATGCTAATAGCAGGATAGTCTTCATGCTTATGTTGTGAATAGTCTGCAGTTTCTGTTAATGGCAGTAGCTCAAAGGAAGATTCGGGGGACAGTTCTTTGTGGAATGTTTCGCACACTGTGGAGAACTTTACAGTGGGGGATTTCTGCTTAGCTTTACTATTATCAGATCCCTCAATGCCATTCTCTAAAGAAACCTCAATTGAACACCTATGTTTCTCCAAGAATTCAGGGGAATCTCCATAGGCTTTTGACGGAATATCAGGTGATCCAGCGCATATAACAAGGTCTGGTGATGTTAGAGAAAATCCCAGCATAGATCGGCCTGAAACCAAATTCTTATTAAAAATTACATCCTTAAAACACTAGCTGTCATGACTCACCAACAGCAACAGGTAAGGTACTACCACTTTCGTGAGCAGAAGCCGGTATTGTAGGCATCCACTGACCCCTTAAGCTTTGTCACTTTAATGTGCAGCTCTCCGGCTTTGAATACATTACTGTCCTTTTCACAACCATGATATCTGGTCTAGCTTAGATCAAATGGTATCATGATTGCGAAAAGGATCTGGATTTGAATCTATTGAGGAGCTAGAGAGCATTCAAAAACGGTACCGGTTTATGGACATGGTGCCGGCGCAGTGCGACCCAGAAAAGTGGTAGTACTCTACAGACTCATATGACACTTGAATTCATTTCTAAACAAAGGGTTTTTACCATCAAATTCTCTAATAGGCGTACTAATTACATTTGGGCTCTGGGATTGCCGAGGATCAACTACATCAGCTAAAAAAAACAACCCAAGATAATTTAGATCAATACAAAATAAAATATAAAAAAATCGAATTCAAACCCAATTTTTCATTTCCAAAAATTAATCAAAAAAGAAGAGTAAATCACCAGAATCTTGTTTAGGAGAAGAAACTAAATCAGACACTGAAGGGTTCTCTAAGCGAGATGCCATAGCTGCATCAGTATCTGCCGAAGAAGAAGTAAAAAAAAAATAAAAATAAACAACTAAAATGAAGTGGGAAATTGATGGGATTTGATTTGATGATCGAAATTCTTACAAAAAGAGGTGTTTTGTTGCCAAGAAACGTCAGTAAGAAGAAGAGGGTCAGTCCGAAGATGATGAAAATTGTTGGAATCTTCCATTAGTAAACATAAAAATAAAAAGAAAGGGAAATCTGTGCTTTTGAATTGAAAGTTGAAACAATGATGTTAATTATTAGAGAAAAATGAAAGAGATTTTTCTTTTAGGTTTCTCGTTTAAAGCTAGAGGGGGAAAGAATTTTGCGTTACCGTTGGGGAATTTTTTTTTTTTGTTTTTCAAATTTGAATCACTATAGCGGACAGCGTGTCACGTGTTGCACACGTGCCGTAGTTCACAGTTTAAATTTTTCATGATTATTTTTCTCCTACACGCTCCATTTTTTTTTTAAATTTATTTATTTTTTAAAAAGGGATAAATCTCAAAATGATACATGAACTTTGATTCAATATGCAATTTGATATATAAACTTTTATTTGATGCAATTATATACATGAAACTTTGATTGTGGTTCAAATGTATATGTGAAACTTTAATTTTGAATCAATCATGCATATCTAGAGAAATAAATACATCGATTTATTTTTATATTAGATAAATATAATTATATGTATATGCAATATATAAATATAAAATTATGTTATATCAATAATTGTGTTAATAATTTATGAGAATTGAATCAAATCAAAATTTCATATATAAAATTGTACAAAATCAAAATACACGCATAACTTCGAGATTTATCCCTTTTAAAAAAAACATCTAATTGTTATGTATTTGTTAAGAGAAAATTTATTGGTATTTGAGTCATTTTTCAAAAAAGTAATTAACTGTCCAAATATGTTTTTAAATTGATTTTCCGATCGATCACGTAGTTTAAAAATATTTTATTATGTAAATTGAATTCGAGTCATACTTGAACAATCATATACATAAAAATCTTTGTCCAAATTCAAGTAAAGACAAGTTATTTAACCCATAAACGAATCTCAGTGAAGCCTAACCTATCAACTAATCACTAATTGCTTAAATCTTTATTGACATCAAATTTCTGAGTTTAAACTTAATTAACCCTTTTCATGTAATCTTTTAATTTTTAAAACCCTAATTTAGTTAAATCTATTCATATCTGCAATTTCTGAGAGTCTAAATAACATTGGTTCCACATTAATGACAGAAGACTTTACATCATACAAGTTTTATATGATTTCGCCTTTGGCTAATGGAATTCTTCACAAGTATTACCAAAAATCCCCACAAGAACAAGACCCATCATAGAAATGGTGGAACCGATTGGTATCTCTTACAATGATTTCCCTTCCAACAACTTTGGACACAAATTTAAATGCTGAATGACAGTCACCACAAACCCTGATGTTCTTCTTGATACGAATTGTGGATCCATGAGGCGAGTTGAGGAGTGCAAATGCCAATGCAAGCTTCTCACTATGGTACTGCAACTTCACTTCCCTCTCTTGTTCGTCCATATAGAACAACACGTGGCTCGTGTCAGGAACATATCCAATTTCCTTGATCCTTGCACTGATCTCCTCCCACTTCTTATAGATTGCCCCCATTTGCGGGTGGGAATCATCGCTTGCCACAAACATATGGACTGTGTTTTGAATTTCTACCCAACTACAAGCAGGCTCCTTCTTCACCCCACTCTCTTTCATCAGTTTTCTCACTTTAGCAGCGTCTCTCCACCTATTGCCAGAGGCATAGATGTTGGAGAGCAAGACATGGGGTCCCGAATCATGAGGATCGAGCTCGAAAACCCGTTCTGCAGCAAAACTGCCCATTTCTACATTCTTATGCATCCTACATGCACCAAGCAAGGCTCCCCACACAGCTGCAGTGGGTTGGATTGGCATTTCGTTTATAAACCTCAGAGCTTCATTAAGAAGACCGGCTCGACCAAGAAGATCAACAATGGTAACATAATGTGAAATCCCCGGTTCGATGTTATACCTCTTCATCGACTTGAAATAGTATTGCCCTTCCTCCAAAAGCCCAGCACGACTGCAAGCAGTGAGAAGGCAAAGGAACGTTATATCATTAGGGACAAGTCCGATATTCAGCATCTTTTGAAAGCATTGCACCGCTTCCTTGCCAAGCCCGTGCTGGGCATATGCTGTGAGCATGGAGTTCCAAGACACCAAATCACGCTTTACCAACCTATCGAAGATCATTTTAGCATCTTGGATGCTACCAGATTTAGCATACATGTGGAGGAGTGTGTTGCCCATAAAAGCAATAATCTCTCCACCGGATTTGATCACATGGGCGTGCACCCATTTGCCTTGTTCTAAAGACCCCGTGGACGCACAGGCACCAAAAATGCTGGAGAAGGTGAAATGAGTGGGCTGAAAATCTTGTCTAAGCATTTTCAAGAAGAGACTAAGTGCACGATCAAGTTGGCCTTTCCTAGCATGGCCAGCAATCAATGCATTCCATGAGACCTCGTTTTTTGTAGGAAGCACATCGAAGACGAAGTGGGCCTCATCCATGCAACCACAGCGAGCATACATGTCCAAAAGGGAACTGCCCACATAAACATTGGAGTGGAAACCACACTTGAAACTGAAGCCATGAAGTTGAGCACCATGGAAGTAGATTTGGGGTGTATCACAGAGTGCAGCCGAAGCCTTTAAAAGGCTAGACAAAGTGAACTCATTGGGAAAGAAACCAAGGGAGAGCATTTGAGGGAACAAAAGCAGAGCATCCAAAGGACGATCATGCTGAGAATAGGCAGTGATCAATGTAGTCCAGGTGACCATATCTTTCAGAGACATTTCGTCGAACAAATTGCGAGCGTCATCCAAACAACCACACTTAGCATACATATTCAAAAGTG
Organism: Gossypium sturtianum; assembly: GCA_025698515.1. Lineage (NCBI taxonomy): Eukaryota > Viridiplantae > Streptophyta > Magnoliopsida > Malvales > Malvaceae > Gossypium > Gossypium sturtianum. Next base: position 153,450,831 of record CM046943.1, read on the forward strand.
TATTGAGGATAACAACATCGCCTCGGAAATGGGAGTTCGAAATGTGTGCATGGACAATTTTCCCAAGCTTGGGCTTTCTCAAAAAGGTACATTTTTTCAGCAAAAGATGGTAGAGCGTTGGGTGGGGTTCTAAAGAACCCTCATCGACGAGGTCCAGAACGTGAAGCCCAGTCCCCGATGGATTCAAGCTCTTAAGAAGAAGATCCTTATCTTGAACGATGCAAGATGAAAAATCCGGTGGTATTTTTGGTTCAATGGATGCAACTGCGGCGGTGCTAAAACGGGAAGAATAGTGAGTAACAGGAAGTAGAGAGAAGAAGATGATGCCCTTACATTTGAACTTGCTTACTATGAAGCTCATCACCTTCCCTTGAAGAGAAAACAAACAATTCAAGGTTACCCCAGATACCCAAATCTTGTCAACCTAACGATCGTATTGGAGATTTACAAACCCTAAACCCCAAACAAGAAAGAATGGATAGGGACCTGAAAGACCGTGAGGGCAACGTCACTGTGACCTCTGAACAGAAACTGAAAAAATATTACTTTATTTTTTAAAACCCATATTTCTATTCCGGATTGCTGGAATCTGAAAGCACGGCGGCGATTGGCGGCGCTTTTCCTCTGAAAAAGGAAGCTTTGCGAGCGAAAAAGAGAAACGAAAAAAAAGAGAGAGAAGAAAGAGGGTTTGGGCTGGGCTGATTGGGTTGGGTTATATATTTTGTGGTTGTATGGGTCGGATTTTTTATGACAGTTTTTCATAGATCGGGTCAAGCCGATTGTTATTCCGTTAAAAAAAAGGTAGACTATAGAATTAGTCACTCAACTATTAACGTATTTCTATTTTAATTATCTTAACTATGAAAATATTTAATTTAGTCACTAATATTTTAGATTATTTCTATTTTTATCACTCACTCACGATTTAGATCGTTTCTATTTTAGTCATTCTACATTAACCATTTAATAGAAATGATGATGTGACATTTCTTTAACTTGTATAATAACACGTTTAGTCCTCAATATTTACACATTTTATCAATATAATCTAAATTCTAATATCGTTCTAATAAATTTAACCGTCTATATTTATAAATTCTATCAATTTAATCCTCAAATTATAATCATAAATTTGATGCATCATATTCTATCCTTGCACTATAAAAAAAAAAAGTAAAAGATAAAAGTTTACAAATATAACTATAATAATAAATAATATATATTAAAATAAATTATAATCATAATTAAACATTTTAGAGTATAATTACTTTTCGATGATGTATCTTCTTCTTTGTTTTCTTTGGGATATCGTAAATTTTGGTTTCTAAACTCGGTAAGTAGGTCTACATACACTCTTAAAAAAAAAGTTATTTTAACCCCTGAACTTAAAAATCGTTATTCATTTAAGCCTATTATGTTAATGGCCATAAAAAAAAGTGGGATAATGTAACTTTTAGTTTTTGAACTTGGCAAGTAGGTCCTCATTGGCTCGTTTTATAAGCTCGGGCATTGTTTAACCAAAAAAGTGGGCCAAAATTTTTGTCCAAGTTCGGCCCGGATAAGAAAGCTAAAACTTGAGTCCAGCTCGCCCATATTAAAATTTTTTATATAAAAGAAAATTTTAAAAATATAATACATCAAAACACTAAAAACATTAAAATAAATATTTTCCAACAAATTGAAAATAAATTTTAAAAAAAAAGTCTTTATAATTAAATAACATTAAAATAGATGCACATTAACAAGCAAATACCTCTAAAATAGTAGTAAAATTAACAATAAAACAAGACTTATATAATATCCAAATAATATCAACAAAACAGTAGCAAGCAACATAATAACAAAATGTCAGCAAAACAATAAAAAACATTTTTTTTGCAAATTTGGGCTGGGCCCAAACCGAAAAAAAGGCCTTAATTTTTTTACCCAAACCCATTTTTGAAACTTATATTTTTGTTCAAACTCTCTAACTTTTCAAGCAGAACTTTCGATTCATCCCATTCTTGTCTAGCTATATTGGTCCCTCTATGTCAGCATATGCAATATGTCATTATTTGATTGTTTTGCTACTCATATTAGCTTTAAAAGTAGAAATAGATAAAACTTTTAACAAGAATAATTAGTTTTTTGATCCTATGTATAGAAATTAATTTATCCATTTATTGAGTAAAAGTCAAAATGCAATCCGACACCTATTGCAAGGGCTTTTATGGTATTTTAACCTATTTTTTCCTGTTCAAATGATAAATTCCATTAGCTTAAACAAGTTACAAAAACTAATTACTTTAGTCCCTTGGTCTAAATTTTCTATGAAGAGTAGTTGTTGATTTCATCAAATTTATCGAGTATTCACAAGATGGAAAATTGAGTAATGCTATATCCTTTTATCAATATTTTCATTGTATGTATTTCCCTTTTAATTACAGTAATATATATACCTAACGTACACATAAAAACTATTATTCTGTCGTGAGAACCGTTAAAATTTTAATAGCAAGTAATTCATAAAAGTTTAAAAAAAATTAACAATTTTAAGAAAATTCATAAAATTTTTAAAAAACTATTCATGCCAACAATGAAATACATATATATACTGTCACGTGAATGGTCACATCAATGCTGATAAGATTTCACAATTTAGTCTACGAAAATGATCAAAACTAGAACTAGAACCAAAGTATCAAAATGGGGCTAAATTTATCTTCTTAGTTATAAAATTATGAACTCAAAATTTTAAACTTTGACATTAGACTAAATTGTTTATAATAAGTTTCAAAATAACTCAAAATTTATGCATTCTCTCCTATGAACTCAAAATTTTAAGAAGATTATAAAAATTAAAGTTTGAAGACGAAAATGATCAAAACTAGAACTAGAACCAAAGTGTTAGAATGGGGCTAAATTTATCTTCTTAGATATAAACTTATTATAAAAATTAATATTTTTAAACAATAAATTAAATCTCAACAAACATTAAATTTATGCATTCTCTCCTATGAACTCAAAATTTTAATATAACTTGGCAGATTAATAAGGAATGATAATATGAGTAACTCAAAGTTTCCCCCACACCCAAAATGCATTGAAAATTTCATCTCTATGTACCAGAACTTGGTTTCCTTTGTAGCAGAGCATTTGAGGACACTTATCTATTGGCCAAGAAACCCTCCCCTTTTAGAACTCGAAATCCGCTCATCTAATAATGCTTCTGAAAAAGAAAAGTGATTAAAGCAAAGATGTAAATAACATAAAATAAAAAGAATTTAAGCTAATTTTACCTTCTTCTTCCTCATCATCTTCATTCTGGCTAGTGAAAAATGGAGTGAGGTAATTCCTATCTAATGCAGTGAATGATGATGTTCTGCAAGGCCATAAATGGTGTTCTTTAATTCAATAAATGAAAGAAATTAGATGATTACTTCATGGTCTAACTTTGAATTTTCATCCCTTCACAAAAACTGGGAAGTTAGTGATTCTAGTTTAATCTGTCAGAACTCGGTTAGTCCAGTTGTCCTTAAATTCAACAGTTCAGTACTTTATATGCAAAAAATCAACATTTTAAATTCATGTGTTTATTATCAATTAGAGTAACTTAGTTTTTGTAAAGTAGAGGGACTAACTTCTTAATTTTTGTAAATTGGAGCATAATCCATATATTACTGAAAGTAAATAAAAAATAAAAAAAATTCTACATGTTACCTTTTGTGGAATTCTTTCAGTTTCATCTTTATTCCGTTTCCGGATGTTCCATCTTCCTTGAAAGATGGAGCAACATATCCATTATTAACATCAAAGCTCTGCAATGAAGTCATTGATCAGTACTACTGAAAATAAAATTACTCGTGTTTACACCGGATTTTCTCATAAATATATATATATATATATTTTAAATTCACAACAAAACACAACCACCCTCATGATGGCAGCAGCAATTTCCTATTTCAACATCTTTTACTTGGTTATCATCAATTTGAACAGTTCAAGCAAAGTAAGCATTGGATTAAATTTAACTTTTTGTGTTGAAAACATAACTTGGTAAGTCGGCATATAAAAAGTTTATGCGACATTGCTAGAAATGATTGAAACTTACTTCACCTAAGTGACCGTCGTGGCTATCTCCGACAACATGCAGAGCTTCTAGCATCGTACCTGTTGAACCTCCAATTAACAAAACCTGTGACATTTCGGGAAAATATAAACAGTTACTGGAAGGATAAGTATCAATTACAACATTCAGACTGTGGAGCATTTAGAACTCTTCAAACGAGTATATCCAGATGATTCAGCTATGCGCATTACACTGGCCATGCAAGATCTCACCTTAGATTAACAGTAGTTCCAAATAGGAACATACCTTTCAACATGGTAACGAACCATTATAAACCACCAAACCAAGATGATGGCTAGTCTAAACACTCTAATAGCAGAATAAAACTGAAATATTTCCGTAAGTACTACGAGATGATTATATTAGCAAAATTTATAAAATTCTAACTACAACAGTCTTTTGTAGGTTATCCACTCCTGAGGATGAAGATTATATTGCAAAGACGATACTGAATTTTTTAGTGAACCATCAGAGTGCGCCAAAAGTAGCATAATTTGACACCACATTTTACTAGAATAAAACCACGAGTAAAGGAAGTAGAAACCAATCACATCAACTACTCTTTTCGCAGTTTAAAGCAATAAAGACTCAGCTACCACTTCATTGTTCAGGTGCATGCTGATTGCTGAAGGTAGAATAATTAGTGTACTAAACTAATTCAGTTCATTATTTTGCTTAGGAAATGTCAATTTTCTCCCCAAATAATGGGAGGAAGAGGAAAAGGAGAAATTATACTTTCAAGTTCTCTCCAGCAGGTAGTTGAATATTTTCGAAAGAAATGAAACAGCGAATTGTAAATAACTACTGCCCTCAGATCTAAGCAATGAGCGTGGAATGGATAAGCAAATTTTAGGACTTACAAAAGATAAAATTGGAAATTATTTCCCAGTACAATAGTTTGTTAATTTAAAGGTTCTTCAATCATACCGACAAAACAACTATGGCAGTTGTTGCAGTGAATATAATCTGACCACGTCCTTCTGGAAGATCATGAACAGATTGCAGAGCAAGGGCAAAAGCCATTGCTCCTCGAAGTCCTAACCAAGTTAAAAATAATTTAGTATTTTGGGAAGGTATAAAATCAACTATGATGTAAGTATGATTTTTCTTACCACTATACCAAAGTGCTTTTTGGTGTTTTAAAGGTATTTGCCTATGGACAGGACGAACCAAATTGACCAGATATGCACAAGAAAAGACATTGGCTGCCCTAAAGATTCAATTACACAACTGCATTAATTATTCTACTCATGGTCCCCCAATAATATATGATTTAAAAACTGAAAGACCAATAAATCTCATTTACCTGGCAACTACAATAAATAACTGACGTGATTATGAAGAAAGTAAAGGAATAACAATGACGCTGAAATTCAATACAGCCACTAAACCTAAGTTCAGAAGTTGTAATAATAATAATAATTAACAAGGATACAATTGAGAAAAAGATAAACCCCAAATGCGACCAGCTGTGCTTTTCCATGGCAATATCAAAACCCATGTAAATAAATCTGGAACATTGAAAAAAGAATCAATCGTCAAAATGGGAAGGTATCACATGGACGAAGTTAAATCAGGTCATATCACATAAAGATGACTCTCTTACGTAAAAGTCTCAGCCAGTGAGGAGATTAAGTGAAAAAAATCAGATACAAATTGCTGAGAATTTTCTGACAAATTTGAGTAACTGTAGTGCTTCATCACCTAAAACAAAGAAAAAGTTCATCATGCTGCATCAGCATGTAATGTTCTACTACTCAATCAGCATAACAAGTTCACTTACAATTGCTGTGAACAATATTGACACGATACCAGAGAGGCCAAGTCCTTCCGCAAGCATGTACCTAGAAAGGCAAGATGTTTTCATAACTGTGCCATGAATCCATTAAATATAAAAGGTAGGAAAACAGAGAATATATAGGGCCATAAAATTGCTTACGAGAAATAAGGAAAAAGAACAAAAAGACAGCACTCCAAGTTTTGAAGACTGAGAAGAGCATGGCAAAAGATGTGTCAGGGATTTTCAGAAGTTTTTATGCTAAGAAGTTTGATGAAGGAACCAAAAGATGCAAATGCAGTACTTACTTGTCAACATCTAATCCAGCATACTTAAAGAGGTTCTTGGAGTTAAGGTTTAAAGGTAAAAGTAATAGCTTGTAATTTATAGCATCAAACATGGTATATGAATATAAAGTCAATCAGAAAGGATATTAGAGCAGAAACAAATCCAACTCCAACACCTGCAGAGCAACAAGGAAAGCATCTTTGTGGTTGTGATTAAAAGGACATACAAGTATGTAATGGGTAGAATTTTAATCATAAGTTAATAGAAAATAACTGCACTGCAAAATTTAGATTGAATCTTCTTTTCTTTTTCAATTTGTCCTATTTTGGACCCAAAGAAAGTAATGCATTTTCCATTTCCTGAATGGTAGAATACCAATCAATAACAAGTCAGATTGCAGGAAGCCAAAAAACAGACAATTACCATGTATTCACTTGCATGATGAAGCATAAGAAAACAATGTTCCTTTTCTTTTTCCAATTAAAAAGATTAATTAGTAAGTAGATTATAATAAAAGAGAAATTCACTCAGTAAGACCAAAGGTTAAGACCAACCTGCAGACATAGAGCCAACAAAGGTCTCGAGAAACCTAAAAATCACCATAAAGAAGTTTTGCGCAGATGATGCATGCTTTCTTACAATGGACATTGTCCTGCATAGGCAAACAACATTTTAACTCAAAAACGAAACTAAACAATCAAATCACAGAGGACAACATGTACTTCACATACCTGTACAAAGATATTGCCATCTACATAAAGAACCAATTCACCCAGTAAATAACGTGCATGCACATGTAAGATGTTAAATACGAGAAACAAGAAACCATCAATAGCATGCTACAAAAACTTACAGCATCATTTAAAACAGATTCTCCAAACACCAAAGCATAAAGGTTCGTATCAGTGCCAAGTTCCTGCAATTAAGATCATCATACATGGATACAAGGTCTAAAAGTTGAAATGGGATGGTTTGTTACTTTTACCGCTGAGACACTACAACACAGACACTCAGAAATCTCTGTACCATTATAACTACAAACTGACATTTCATTAAAATTAATGAAAGTCCAGTTAAGCGATGGATTAGTCAAAGGAAACAACAAAAGACCTTCAAAGAATCAGTAGGAATAGAAGGTTTAGGTTACCATAAGTATTTGCAAAACTTAAGCAGCTAAGCAATTACAGAGCAAGATATTTAAGGGAAAGAGAGTATATCTAAGACTTTTCTTTTGGAAGGTAAAGGTCCACATGTTAGCAACTGAAAAAAAAAGTTGCTTCACTGTTATATATATTATTAGGATCCAGTTTCGTTTTTGCTTTTGGAAGCAAAAGAGAGAAAAGGCCGAATCCAACACTATAGAAAATACTAATACTTTTGATAATTGAAGAATAAGTTTTTAAAATTTTTTCGGGGAATAAAATGCATGATTATTCTTGACAAAACAATTATGTTAGATATGATGTTGCATATTACTTATTTGTTCACTAATAACCATAATTTGTTTTGCTTTCTCTATTTAGTTTTTGCCTTTTATATACTTTTCGGGAAGCAAATTCAAATGGCAAAACGAAAGAAGCAAAAGAAGAAACCAAATGGAGCCTAAGTTAATCTCAGTCAAATCACTTTTCTAAATTAAGAATACAGAAACAAAAGGTATAATGATACTTCAAAGAAGTACATATGTGTCTTGGCAGCAGCGTGGAAGAAGCACAATTTTATGTGAATATTATTATTGTTTCTGATCATAGAAATTATTGCAATACAATAGACCTTCACAAATTTTCATATTTGGTGTTGGACTAGTTGTACGACATGTATCATAGTATAGCTATGTTGTCATTTAACCTCACCCTCCCACAATAAATAGCCAGGATGGTAGCATAAAAACCTGACCTGAAATATGGAAAGAACAGTAACAGGGTCGGTTGCTGATATAAGAGCACCAAACATTAGGCATTCAACAAAAGGAAGTCCGTACATGAGGTACATGCGACCACCAAGATAGCTGTACATATGTGGCTAGATTATACAAGGCAGTGCGGGGAAAAAAAAGAACAGACTGGTTTGTTTTTTGGCTCTTTTTTTTTTTTTGTAATTAAGAGTACTCACACTAAAACTCCTGTAACAACTGAAGCTATAAAAGTCCCTAAAATAGCAAATGTGACAATGGCTCCAAAGTTAGTGAAAAAGGGTTTCTGCAAAAGGGGGCAAAACGAGGTGACAATTAACAGAGAGATCAACCATGCAAAACTCGAAGAGTGTAATGCATAATACTACTACTTACAGCTGATAAGCTGAAACCTGATTGAGTGCCCGAAACAGAAAAGGTAGTTAAGAAACACAATCAATGAGGTATCCTAGAGTGATAAATAGAAACTAGCAATCATAGGTTTTAAGGATATAAGATTATTGGAGGTAAGAGAAATAGGAAGAAGAATTCCTCATGGAAATTGAACCACGCCCTGCCAAAGGAATAAGATACGATGAAATTCACGGTTTGCCAATTTTATATCAAACAAGATCGAAATGGAAAACAAAGAACAAACAAAACAATATATATATATATATAATAACAATAATGGGGAAAGAAATGAAGGACCTAATGCTTGTTTCAGTGTTGGAGATATTAGCAAGTCCACCAACAATTAAACCTGGTAGAAAGACGATCGTTTCGTGACGAAGGAAACTAAAGCGTCAAGATATATAAAGATAAATGAAGAAGGAAATTATCCAAATTGACTAACCGATAAGCAAAGAAGCGCTGGCCTCAGGGAGATAGTAGAACTTGTGACGGCGAAGGACATGGCCGAGGACGAATGAAAGGACGAGCATCATAATTTGAAGGAGAATCCCCACTCCAGCGGCTTGCTGCTCCTTTTCGGGACTTCCGCTTTCCGCCGGTGAAATTCCCATGCTTTCGCTTTAAAAATAAAAGAGAGAAAAATAAGACTCTCACGGCGGATCAGTGAATCAATGACCACTGTGGAAACCCTTTTTTTTGAAAATCTACTTTTTATTTGAAAAAAAACAAAAATAGAATCCCCACCAATCACTTTTAGGACATGTAATCGGGTTATCTCATAATTTAATCGTTTTAATAAGAGGCTCGATTTATTAAAACTTTACTTTGTAATTTAATCGTTTTAATAAGAACTTCGACTTATTAAAATAATATTTTTTGATCTATAAAAATATAAAAAAATAGGTTCGAGAGTCGATTATGCACGAGGAAGGATTAGCACCCTCGTGCACCCAAAATTGGTACCTAATTGGTTACTTAATGTCTTTAGTGTCGTGAATTGAGAATTTCAAGAGAGTTTAAAATACGATCTCTTATTAAGACATTACTTAACTAAATTAATTTTCTCGAAAAAGGCTTATTTCAAGTTAATCGAAAATGAAGGATCATGTCCCGTGAGTTAGGGCATAATATCTTAAATCCTCGAGAACGAGAATAAAAGTAGATTGATCATTACTTTAATCTCATTTTTTTTTATTTTAAAGTAGATATTCGACTATCTCAGTTTTAGAAGGAAACCATATTTCGTAAATTGAGAACACGACTTTTCTAATTCCAAAATAATGAACATTTGCCTCGATTTAAAAATTTTCCTTTTTTATGCATCGCGCAAAAAGAACGAACGTAATACATAAGATGGTATGCATTTAATTTATTTGGGCGTGATATGAAAACGGAAAAATATGTCTAAATAGTGTATGATATAATAATAATGCAGTAGTGTGAAATAGCTATATGGGTAGAACACTAAAAATGACAAATAATAAATAAAAGAATACTATAAAATCAATATAATTATAACAATAATAAAAATATTAATTCATGGCATTAATAATAAAAAAATAAAGTAATAAAATAAAAGAAATAAAAATGCTAGATGCCTCGTGACGAATATAAATATAAATAATGTGGGAATAATAGAGGGAATGATATAATGGCAAAAATAAGATGGAAGTAAAATAATAACAACAATAATAAACGATAAAAAAATGTAAATAAAAAATAAAAAAATGCTAACAACTTTATTTTTAAACATGTAAAAAAAATAAAAATAAATGAGTAATAAATGAAAGAATAAATAAATAAAATTTTGTAAAATGTTGAAGCTAAATGAATGAAGAACTTAAATTAAAATTCGTGACGAAATTTAAAGATTAAATTATGAAGAATCCCAAAATGAGGGGTTAAATTAAAATAAAATATAAAATGCAAGGAGTTAGAATGAAATTATCCCCATAAGTATACCTATGTCACATCTGACGTCATTGTCAGTGACTAAAGGGAACTAAATTGAAAATACGATGAAACTTAAGGTATAATTTAAAAAAAAAAACAAAAACAGAATGGAAATGATCGAATTGAAATGAAACAAAAAGTATAGGGACGCAGCGAATAATTCCCTCATTCCTGATACACGTGTCCTCCTGAAAGTCAACAGTGAGCCCAAGGACTAATTTGCACAAGGACAAAATAAAAGGACAAAAATAAAAAACCAAAAAAATGAAATAGGATTAGATTAAAAAGAACAGGAAAAGCGGAGGGACCAAAATAGAAAATATCCCCTCCATGCGAAAACACGCGGATCCTAGGGGAATAGACGGGTCGGATTTCGGGTTGCTCCAAAACGGCGTCGTTTTGGGGCTTTTGGAGCCACTTCAATATGGCGTCGTTTTACTTAGTCTATATAAGTTAAAAAAATTCAAAAAAAATCATTTCCCCTCCATTTAAAAAAAAAAGTCTGAAGCCCCTCAAATTTTCTCTCAAGCTTTCTCATGTCCGACCTTTGAGCCGCCGTGGGCCACCGTAGCGACCACAGGTCACCGGCGACTGTGGCCGCCGTCTGTGATGGCCGGAAACCCCAAAAAATGCCCTTTTGACTTCGTTTAAACCGTTTTAAAATCCCTTTTTAAAACCCTTTTATCCCGATTTAAAAAAATGACAAAAAGAAATGGAAATCTTTAAGAAACCTTTCGATTTCTCCTTCGACGACAGTACTGTCTTTCATCGGAGACAGTGACCTCGGCTTCGCACAGCGAACGGTGCAGGTAAGAAGAAATTTTTTATTTTTCGCAAAAGTAAAAAAAGAAAAGAAAAGATAAGAACAGACTTAAAACAAAAAAGATTATCTAGTTTTTTTTTAACTTGCTGATTTTTTTTTGTTTTTCTCCTTGTAAATATTACAAACTGTAGTATTGGCCTTTATAGCCATGAGTTACATACTGTTTGTTGTTATTTTTTTTATTTTTTTTGCGTTTTCTTCGTTGTTTCTGCTTCTGTCCTTTTTTGTGTGTTTGTGTTTGCTTTTTTTTTTGCAGGTGGCAGTTGATGACGGTGGCAGAGATGAAGGGCCTCGAGCGGCGTGCTTGCGAAGGGATAGGAAGCGCGCGAAGGGTTTTGGCTTTCTGTTCATTGAGCAGTTTAGAAACTCTTTGGATCTTTGGGCCTTTTGTTTTTTTTTATTTATTTTTGGGCTTGTAATTTATTATTGTTTGTAAATTGGGCCCGGGCGAAATTGGGCCATTACAGCTGTCCCTCTTTGCTCGTTGTCGTGTAACGAGAACGGAGCAAAGACCTTTAAGAAGGACCAATTTTGTCTGGTCTCGCCGAATCTCGACCTTTTTGGTGCTCCTCTTTTTCAAGTAACTTCATTCTAACCCACTGCAACTTCAGATGTATAGAATTTGTTGCTTCAATCTACTCCACCGCAACTTCAGGGAGATAAGACTTGTAGCTTCAATCTGCTCCACTGGAACTTCAGGTAGATAAAATTTGTAGCTTTAGTCTGTTCCACTACAACTTCAGGGAAATAAGACTTGCTATGGTAGATTTAATCTGACCCACTGCAACTTCAGGGAGATGAGACTTGTAACTTCAGGGAAATAAGATTCGCTATCTTCAATCTGCTCCACTGCAACTTTAAGGAGATAATATTCACTATATTCAATCTGCTCCACTGCAACTTCAGAAAAATAAGATTCGCTATCTTCAATCTGCTCCACTGCAACTTCAAGGAGATAAGATTCGCTATCTTCAATCTGCTCCACTGCAACTTCAAAGAGATGAAGGGCCTTGAGCGGCGTGCTTGCGAAGGGATAGGAGCGGCGGCGGCAACAGAAACCCTAGGGTTTCTGGCTTTTTGTTAAACAGTTTAGGCTACTGGGCTGCTGGGCCTTTTGTTTTTTTATTTATTTTTAGGCTTGTAATTTATTATTGTTTGTAAATTGGGCCCGGGTGAAATTAGGCCATTACAACCACCTACAACCCCCTACTACGTTGTCGCTCACGCTGATTTTCCGATAATGCCTTTTCGTTTTTCTTCAAGTTACCGGTTGCGATTTTCTCTATTCCATATATTCAATTTTCATTTTAAGTTAACAACATAAAGCTCTAAATTCAAATTATCTCCGATCACGTTACCAAAGAAGATCACAGCCAAGGTTTCGTAGTTTGACCAGTGGTCGAGCCGCTAACATAATTATTCCTATTAATTTTTTTTTAAATCATATTTTAACCCAATTTCGAGTGATTCACATATTAAATCATCTAACCTTATTTTCGAATCGATTAGAGGTGTTCATGAATTGGTGTCATCCTATTGATCCGAAAATTGATAGTGTTTGGGTAAAGATATATGTTCGAAAAATAGACTTCAACAATAACAAAAATAAGACCCTTTTTTAAAAATTTATTAGGAAATATTAATTTTAATATTTTTAGTATTTTTATGTATTATTTTTTAAAATATATATAATAATATAAAAAATTAATAGGGCGAGTTTTGTCAAGCCCGAGTTTTAACATTTTTATCTGTACCGGGCTTGAGCAAAATTTTAGACCCATTTTCGGATCGGACCCAGGCTTATCAAACAGGCCTAAGATTTTGGTTAGACTCGACCGTAACACGGCTCGCTCTAGCCCAAGGACATTTCTACCTCGAATCAATTCGATCTGATTTATACAGAATTGATTATACCTATGTTCTTTTAATATTTGAACTTAAAATTATATTATTTGCATTATCCAGATATCTAAATCTATTAAATAATTTTAAAAAATAGAAAATCAATAAATTTACTATTTAGAATAATAAAATGAGTTTGAACTTGGATGTAATTAAACACTAAATATGCAAAATTAAAACCATTTTGGATAATAGATATCCGAGTGCTAACATCCACATTTACTACACTTTTGATATGGATAATAATCATAACATTTAAATTTCGATATCATCTAAAACCGTAATACACTAATTTATAAAAGTAAATTAAACTCGAGATGGGTTTCAAATGATAACTTAAACACAAATCATTTAAAATTTCACTTGTTTAATTGACTCACAAAATTTGATTTTCTTTTAATACAAGTTTGCTTAACTTTTATGTATTTATTGATATTAACAACCTTTTAACCTAACGGTATATGTGAGGTTAGATTTATCATTAAAAAGTTTACTCAATCCATTTAATGACAAAATATTTATACATATAAGTTTACTTTTTTACATACAATTTATTAAACATTCAATGTGTCATCTAACACAATGGGATGAAAAATCTCCGAATAAACCAAACCAAGAATACAATTAATATTCTCTTGTAAGGATCATTGAGCAAGCCTATGTGTTGCACCTAGACACGTCCATGTGGCCCGAACCAAAGGTTCACCTGAAAAGGAAGAAGATTTGAACAAAAATATAGACTTGAAAAACGGGTTTAGGTAAAAAAAAAATAAGGCTCGTTTAGAAAATGGGCCGAGCTTGACCCGAATTTGAAAAAAAACTGTTGTTTTGCCACTATTTTGCTATTATTTTCCCACTGCTTTGTTGTAATTTCATTATTATATTGCTACTATTTTGTTATTATTGTTTGGATATTGTATAACTCTTGTTTTATTGTTAATTTTACTACTATTTTAGAGGCATTTGCTCGTTAAGTTGCACATATTTTAGTGTTATTTAAGTATAAAAACTTTTTTAAAATTTATTTTAAATTTGTTGGTAAATATTTATTTTAATGTTTTTAGTGTTTTTTATGTACTATATATTTTTTAAAAAAATTAATACGAACAAATAGGGTTTAGATTTTAACATTTTTATTCAGACTAAATTTAGACAAAAATTTAAACCTAATTTTTAAACTAAACCTATCAATCGGACCTAAAATTTTATTAGGGCAGCAAAACCCACATTGACAATCATATTTGAAAGCAACCAAACAAACGCCAAGGGCCTTCTCAATGATTCAGTCATACATAGAAAGGTCAACCATTTAATTTAGAAACAAAAGCAAAACAATCCATCTCAATGGTGAAGCTACCAAAGCTGCTGCGCCAGTTTGAGTGCACTGATGACAACATGTGCCTCGACCAAGAGCGCATCAAAAGCTCCCAATAGTCGCTAGGCACACAACCCACTCGCACAAGTCCATTTGTGTCTCAAACAACGACGTCATAAGCCACCTTATATGCTCGTCCATCTGCCAACCCACGTCCGTCTCAATCTTTGGCTCCGTTCCTCTTGGTGCTTCCCACTTCGCAATCCGTGGTCTAATGGGAAAGATAAGTCATGATCATTTTGCTAAAGATTGTTAAAAGGGGACAAATTTAGACAAGTTGATAAATTCATATTTGATCATATTTATTCGTTTTTTATATAATACTTAGAATTATCTGTAGTCTCTTTACACCTTATAAATAGGAGGATATAATGCTATTTAATGCACTCGAACTTATGCCTTCCTGTATTAACAACAATGCCCATACCAATCGAGTTAAGGCTCAATCGGCACTTCTTGAGAGACACTTAAAACTTGGCATTCGTACTGATTTACATGATATTTTGTATTCTTATTGGCATAATGAAAAAAAATAAGCCTTTAACGTTTATATCTTTTGTCAATTTGACACTTATTTTTTTTAGTTAAATTTGGCCCTCGATCTTTTAAAAAGAGTCAAATTTGACCATCAACCTTTCTGAAAGAGTTGAATTGTTATTGTTTTAACGAAAATACTGATTAAAATATTAAATTTTTAAATATTATAGCCTGCAAGAAAATTCATATGTACTTCATGCTTCTTTTTTTTAATTTTTTATGAACTATTTATATATTTTTTTAAAATTAATTTTATTTTATTTTTTGAATATTTTATAAGTTTTAAATTATTTGTTAAAATTGCATATATAACAAATGATGTCATGTCAGCATAAAGTACACATAGACTGTCACGTGGTTGTTAGTCCAACATCGTTAAAATTTTAATACTTTAGTCAACATTTTCGTTTAAAAAAAAAAAAGCAATTTGACTATTTTTGAAAATTTAAGAACCAAATTTAACTAAAAAAATAGTCCAAATTGATAAGAGATACAAATATTAAGGACTAAATTCATCATTATACCTTCTTAATTTCCAAACATGTGACCCCCACCTGCCTCTTATATCCGCCAATGCATATTATGACACATCATGGGTAGAAATGTTATTAACAATTTTATAAAATATTTGATAAAAAAGTTAAATTTGATTTAGATTGAAATGATTAATTTGAGATATTAAATTATAATAATTTGTAAAAAGGAATGTGCTTTCGATAATTTTATAATTAAATTGGGATCCAATTGATGCGTGACATAAACTCAATCGAGCATATTATGATAGTATACATAGATATATTTGACCTTTTTTTTTTTTTGCTCCCGATAATGATGAGTTTAATGAGGGATAAATATCAAAACTATACATGAACTTTGATTTAGTACGATTATATACATGAAATTTTAATTTAATTCAATTTTCACAAATCTTTAACAATATTATAGAATTAGCACCGTTTTATTTTGATATATTGCATACACAAATAATTATATTAATCAAATTTGAAAATAAATGTATGTATTTCTTTGAATGTGTACAATTGAATCAAAATCAAAATTCCGTGTATACATATGATCCGTAATTCAAGTTTCAATTGTATAATCACGCCAAATCAAAGTTTATGTATCAAATTGCGCATTGGACCCAAGTTTACGTATAAATTTTATATTTATCCCTGCATATTAGATTAAAGTTTATGTATATTTATCCCTGTACATATAATTTTTTATTTCTACTATTATAAACTGATATGATTGATGAAATAACCAGGTAGTTCCACCTGGCACGCCACGTGTACCTCGTATTGATGTAAAAGGACCAGTTTTTAATAATAGAAATGGATGAAATTTTTTAAAGAATGAACAATTTAATCTTTGATCTAACGTATAAAAACTACTCTGCTCTTTTTTTTTTTAAAGTAAATGGGACAAAATGTAATCCGACTCCTAATATAAAAGCGGCCATAGTATTTTTTATCTTAATTATTATAATAGTTAGAGGAGGTTTACCTGAGATCCAGTTACATAAAATATTATTTAACTTTATGAATTATATAATAATTTTAATAACTGCGTAATCACATAAGATTATTTAATTATATAAATTATTAAAATACTGAATTCATTTTATTGTTACGTTTATTAAAAAAAATAGATAAATATCAAAATTATATATGAACTTTGGCTCAATGTATAGTTTGATAAATGAACTTTGATTTAGTATAATTTATACACATGAAACTTGAATTATGGTTCATTTGTATACACAAAACTGTGATTTTTATTCAATTTTAGGCATTTAAAAAAATAGATGCACACATTTATTTTCATATCGGATTAATATAATTGTGATTGTATGTAATATATTAACATAAAATGGTGCTAATTCAATAATATTGGTAGTGATTTGTGAAAATCGAATCAAATCAAAATTTTATATATAAAATTCCATAAAATCAAATTTTATTTATAACATTACACGTTGAATCAAAATTAAAAAATTTCATAAAATCAAATTTTATGTATAACATTACACGTTGAATCAAAATTAATTTATAACATAAAAATAAAAAATAAAAAACAATCAAAATAAATAGAGAAATTTCATTAAAAATCTCGCCGTGGATTTTTCATATCCTCACGGGGATTCCCTAAAAAAATAAACATTTGAATTCTCTCCATCCAAAATTACAATAATGCCCTTATTTCACCAATCTCCTAATTTCCCCCAAATTTGCAATCGATTTTGTAGTTTTATCTACATCACATGCAAAATAAAATAAAGAAAAATTAAATTTAGGGAAAAAAAAAAGAAAGGGTAAAAAGGGAATCCTAAGGCTTGATGTTACAAGCCGTGGACTTGGACTTGTCAAGAATGGACCACATGACTTGGACATCTTCATATGCACATGCCATCACTTCCCCATGCAGATCCATCACATGCTTTTCATGCTCTGCACCCATAAAAATTTATTCTTAGGTAAGAAAAATTGAATCGGAAGTTAAATCGGTTAATTAATTAAAAGATTATATTTGACTATAGTCAAAAAAATCGAACGAAAAGTTAAACTAGTTACATCTTTAAGTTTTGGTCTCTTATTAGTTTTTCTCGACCGATCAATTTTCGATTGAATCGATTGATTAGATCGGATTTTTAAGACTTATTGTTGATATTGAATTTACTTTATTTTATGCATATTTTAAGTATTCAATAATAATCAGATTTCATGCTCGAGTAAGTTTCAATATGATATATCTTAAAGCACTTAGTTTAATGAGATAATTGTAACTTTAGTCCCTTCTAATTTTCAATACTTCACTTTAAGTCTTTCTTTTAGCTTTTAACCTCAAAAAGTTAGTAATTTTATTTCGGCCCTCCCAACAACAAATTCTCGGATTTGTTCTTGAATACAATATTATAGATTTGTTTTTGAACACTAATCTCATCGTAAATTTTTATCATATTACCAATCGAATTAAGACTCAATCGGCATATAATTATATTGTTAAATTCAACAATCCATTTATCGAGAAAAGGATATAGTAAAGGAATTATAGCCTAATCCCTTTAAAAATCATAATATAATAGTAAAATTACACTTTTAACTCTCCTAAAATGATAAAAATTCAATTTAATCCCTTTAAAAGAGAAGTTATAGAGAGAGGGAGAGAAGGGGAAGAGAGAAATATATACCTGTTTGGGACTTCTTATCCCTTGGTTGCTGGTTGAAGAAAGTGCAAGCTTTTCTGAAAGGCGTAGCGATGGTTTTCTTCCAAGAAGCCATCAATTCCTCCTATATACTTTCCTTCTTTCTCAACTGTAGTGGTGGTTTTGCTGTAGATTAATGATGGGTTTTGCTTTGCTTTGCTTTTGGCTATCTGCAAAATGACTGCATTTTCTTTTTTTCTTCTTCTCTCTATTGGCTCTTGTTAATTTGGTCAACTCTTAAAGGCATTATATATACATATATATATATATATATAGGGGTATAAGGAAGGAAGGCAAGGTGATGTGTGGAAAGAGAAGCAAGATCCGTGAGATAAGGTAGACCAAGCTTTTTTATTTAATTATTTAGTTTGTGTGTGTTATGGGAAAGAAAGGTTCTTCGTTTTGGTCGACTGCACCGAAGCACATGGTGCACGCTCCCGAGCACAACCCTTACACGTGAATGCCTTTACTTTTTTCAATGCTCTCTGTCACTTGCGTCTAAAAGCGACCGCCCCCTTCCCCTTCGCCTTAACATCATGCATGCCCTGTTTCTTTCATTAATATCAATGTTTTTACAACCGGACCCATAGTTGAACCGGTTAGATCATAGATTTTTATTATGAGTTCAATTGATTTTTTAACTCCGTTCTTTTGTCAATTGATCTAATCCTTCTAATTAGACTGATATTATGGCCGATTATTGGTCCAATTAGTTCGACCAATTGGTTCAATTCGATTCAAATAACATTGTATTAATATCATGCATACCCTGTTGTTTTATTCATTAATACAATGTTCTCAGAACTAGATCGATGATCGAACCGATCAAATCATTGGTTCTCGATTTATCTGGTTTGACTATAAAAAACATTAAAAGTTCATAAAAAATAAAAATATTTACAAATAGAGAAAAATAGTTCAATTGTCAATTTAATTGATTTATTAACCCAATTCGTCGATCAATCGGTCTAACTGCTTTAATTAAACCAATACCCAAATCGATTTTTGGTTCAATCAATCCAATAGAACCACCTAATTGAATTCAAACAACATTGCATTAATATCACTCTCTCACTACCAAAAGAAATCAAACTCTACATTTATTAGTTCATATGGTAAAACATTTGATATCTTTTAAATAAAATTTTAATCCAATTCTTATTAATGAAAAAATAATATTAAAAAATTTATCTCTTATTTTAAAATTTATTCTGATCAACTTTAAATTTAATGGAGAAATTTTTCTAGAGAGTTTTTTTTTTTTTATGGTTTTTGGGACATGAAATAAACCGGTAGGTGCGTTATATTTCTGTGGGATGGATTTAATATTTTTTAAGAAAAATTTTAAGCATATCCATGCAGTGTAATTTGTTCAAAGCATTTAAAGTAGGTTGCAGTACATGTTAAATTTATCATTGTATAATCATTATAAAGTATATTTTATATTATATGTGACTTATATTAAGAAATTATTTGTCTAATATATTATATTTTTCTAATACGAGATTTGAGTGTTATAAATTTTTTTTTAAAATTTGATATTCTCGTCACGTCAGGAGCGAAAGAAGAGGGGTATACAAGGGCCTTATCCTTTTAAACTGAAAAAAAATTGGTTTCACCCTTAATCCTCATTGTTATACTCCCGTCCCCATCAAGACACGTGGCAAACCAGAAAAGACGCTTGAACAGTAAGCTTGTCACCAATAAACTAAAAGGCCACCCATGAACTCTCCCTTCCAAGATGACCATCCGGACAAGCACATACCATCCACTATCTAGATCCTTGAGCTTTATCGGGAACACGAAGTTATTGGTCACCAAACATCATGTGGGTTCAACTGCTTTGTCCCATCAGGTTGGGATGAATGACAGGATCTGTCATGTCATAGACATCCTCATCCCATCAAAGACATCCCCCCACGCATCCTGTAATGGTGGTCAGATGGTAAGTCCAACACGTTAGCACCATCTTACACGGGACCCCTACCTATAAATACCTCCGAGAACAATGAAGAAGGGATCGACTCTCCAATAATACTAAGTCTATACTCTGCTAATATACTTCTAGCTCTCAGCTTAACACTCCTTTCTCTTCCACTCTCGATAACCCCCGGCTCTTTGTCCCAACTAGATGAATCAGCCTCCATAGTATCCACCACCCTCTCCTCTTTACTCCTCTCTTGTTGTGTGTTGCATCATCACTCGTCAAACCCAAAATACTAAAATCACACTATAGGTGTTGAGATTCTAAAAGTGACTTTCACCATGTGGCTGTCATTATGTAGCACTTAGCTTGACATACTAATTCAATTAGTGATTACTCTAATCACAAGACCATTGTTCATCAACTAGACTTGAGAATTTGTCACCTTTACTAATCACAACTAATTTCATTAAGGGAGGTTGATCTTTTTGGGAGAAGTCTTTAAAGTGTCGTTCGTCTAAAACCAACGAACCCTTCAAGAGGGTGGTAAGGTTTGAGCCTGTGTCTTATAGCATATAGGGCACTTGTGATTAACAATGAGGTAGCATAGATGCCAAATCAAAATGTAATTTCACCATTGTACCAATATATATCTTTATAGTTTTTAGGAGGACCAAATCAAAATTTCATCATTTTCTAGAGCCAAACCCTAATTTTACCATGCATTATCTTCGAACGTTATAGATGCTAAAACATAATTTTCCAATTTTTGGAGGGTAGAGCCCTTGCCTCTGCCCCTCTCGTCTCTGCCCCTACCATATAAGTGCATGGATTCAAATCCTACAAAGTGCTAATGCTCACATTTCCTTAGTAAGTAGCCATACACCACACATGGTCTGATTCAACGAAACACTCCCACTCTATTGAACATGCTGCCTCTTCAAACAGCTTCAGCCCTCAAGCACCCAAGCAATCCGTAAAGTCGAGAGACAAAATCTCGATTAAGGACAAATTTAAACACATTAAGGGGTCCATTAACTCTAAATAAATAATACTTCAAAAAAAATTCTCCAAAGATTTAGCCAACTCCTTGTAACTTTCATCTTAATTTGTTCAAATATATCATAATTATGCTAAGTGGTGTAAAGTATGACCCATTTTGTTTTGAAAGCCTCATGGTTTTATCATGACTATAATATATTATAGTTGATGCATATAAAATAAATGTATATTATAGTATACAATATTTTAATTTATATGTATTTTTTAATAATCTTATTATAGGTTCTGATCATATCTGCCCTTTTTGACATAATATTTAGAACTACCCATAGTCCCTCCCCAACCCATAAATAGGAGGATAATTCGCTTCAGCGTACAAACTCACGTCCTCCTACATTGACAACAATACTCATACTAATCGAACTAAAACTCAATTATTTGATGTCGCGAGTAATGTAATACAAAATCGATTGATAAAATTAAATGAAAAAAATAGAGATATACAATAAAATGTTTTATACTAACCAAAAAAATTAATTCTAGAAAGTAACTAAAATAAAAACTATACACATATTTTATTCCATTTATATAACTATTAATACTGTAAACCATAATATGTTATTATATTGTAGTATATAAAAATGTATTTACTAATCATATATATAAACTATACAATATATTGATGCTTAATGAATTATTATATAATTTTATATTTATATTGATATTTATTAATTTTTAAAATTTTAATTTTAGATTGCAAATTAATTATTACAATCATAATAGAAAAAAATACCCCTAACTTATAAAATCTCATGAAAGTAAGAAATTATAATGAAATAAATTTTAAAAAATATCTATAAATTTGAAATATAGGTTATAAGTTATCATAAAATTAAGAAATTAAAATTAAAATATAAAATATAAAAAATAAAAAATTACAAAACTAATATAAAAGTATTTTAGTAAATGTATCAGAGACAGGGTGAGACAAATTTTACCTGAATTCGACATGAAATCTGATATATCACACCGTCGAATTTAAGATTTTCTCGGTAAAAATATTATTTATGTGTATGTTTTAGTCCGAATCATTTCTGGTTCTTATTTAATTATATTTTTTCTTAAAAAAAAACTATTTTCACATGCGATTTTCATCACATTTAACATTTTCTAAAAAAATCTCAAAAGCTTTTTCATTGAACATAGACATCAAAGTTCACATGTATATATGAAAAACATAAACAAGTAAAATAAGATCAATATATATGAAAAGTAATTAATTATTTTAAAAAAAAATATTTATAGTAAATGATGTAGTGGTTGAAAGTAACAAAGGGAATCTTTGGGGGGTGGAATGGATAACTTCCAACAGTTAATTTTATTATAAAAAAGGACATGTGAAAGCACTGGCAGTCCACAGTCACCCAATGATTAATTTATTTGTTTAATTAAATGTAAACACACACACCACAATGATTTAATGATAAATTAATGGGGAAATTAAATAAATATTTTAACATAAGGAAGCAAGGATGCATGCACTGTTGTGTTTCAGATTAACTTTATTATAATTTTACCAATTATTAGTATCTATTATTGCACTGTCTTTATACCATTTGCCTCCCACATAACTGGATAATCTTGCCTTTAACATCAACCTTTTTATATATATATATATATATTAATGGGGGTTTCAAAAAATTAATAATATATTTAAGGGTTAATATTTAGTATTATTGGGTCGAATTTGAATTATGCAACGGATATGAATAAAATTCGAGAAAATTGGACATAAATAATTACGTGAAAAAAACTCTTCTGAAGAGTAAAGAAAAACTTCACTAAAAACGAAAAAACCGAAAGAGGAGTACAAGATGGATAAACAAACAAACTCCGAATTCGAAATACAAAGTTTTCTCTTAATTTTGTTGTTGTTATTCTAAACTATCTAGGGTTGCTAAGAGGCCTATTTATAGACTGAATTTCGTGTGAAAGTATAACTAAAACATCTCTAGAATAATCAGAATTAGTTTGAGAAAAGATAACATAGTTTAACTAAGAAAAAAAAAAAACTTGGTTAAGTGGGGAAACATGTCGCCACGTTGGGACGCCATGCGTCGTGTCATCGGGACGGAAGGTTCTTCTCGTCGAGGCATAAGCTCCTCCACGTCATGACATCAATGTCTGTTTCATCTGAAATGCGAGGCACACTCTACAAATACACTAATAGTATTTCTTTTTAAATGTTTATTTTTAATATTTTTTTATAATTTTATAGGACACTACTCGTGGAGTCTAAAAATTTTCGCTTATAATGTACTGATTATATTTATATGTAGTTTTAAATTAGTATAATATATATGTAATTATGTAGGTATGTACGTAGGTACGAACTCAGTAGTGTTAACTATAACAGCATGATTATTTATTTATTTATTGAATTTTGTTTGTCGGTGAGTTTACGAAAGCTGCTTTAAGGTTAATTGAACCTGACATGCATAGAAAAAATAAAATAAAATAAAAAGGCACTGTAGTCTTATTTTATTTATCGATTTAGTCCTTAAAGTTAACAATATTTTATAAAAGAAGATTGGATGACCATGTGGAGCCTATCATTTGTCCACGGGTCGAGTTGAGTCGTGTTGAGGTTCGAAGTTAAATAATTCTAGAACCAGCTCAGTTCACACAAAGGCTTATATCTCGATTTAAAAATTAATAAAATATTAAAAATATATTATTTTATATTAATATGTAGATATTTTATAATTAAATTTAAAACAAAATATTTTAAAAGCATTTAATTTAAATTTTAAATTTTATTTCATCTAAAATTAAAAAATATATATTATCAATATATTAAATATTAACCTAATAAATAAATTTTAAAATATACAAAAAAAAAGATTTGAACACGAAAAAACATAAATTAAATGTGCTATAGGTTGTACATAAAAATTTTCACCAGCAACATTGATGTGCTATAATCCAATACATAATTAAATAGATTTTTTATTTTCTTAACAAACAGTTAAAAGAGGATAAATGTACTGTGGAGGCTCTTATATTGGAAATCTGATTACATTTTGCTTACCCTACTAAAAAAAATAAGCAAATTAGTCCATGTATGTTAGGTTAAAGAGTAAACTGATATTTTTATTAAAAATTTCATCCATTTTTACTATTAGAAACCGGTTCATGCACGTCGAAATGAGGTATGCTAGACACGCTATGTGTAACTATTTAGTTATTTCGTCAATTACAACATATTTTAACAATAAAAATTGATAAAAATATAATTTAACTGTCAATAGAAAAACATCAATAAATATTTTTTTTTTATTGAAATAACGAATAAACAGATGAGTGGGCATTTTCGTTACCTTTGGGGTACGTTAAACGATGTAATCCAAATTGCAGTAGAATTTTCACTTTCATGCCATGCCTCTTTTGCTGCGAATTGGGCTTAGCAGCAATCATGATTTCTGAAACATAAACATTAAAAATAAATTGTCATCCCTCTAAGTATTTAGGTTGAGTGAAATTATGGGTTTTCTTCGGTTTTGTTCGTTATATTTTATATTGATTTAATTTTATATTATAGTTGATTAAATATATATTTATATTTTTCATTAGAATCTCATCGAGATCCCGCATTAATATATTTATTTTTTTATAATTATTTTTATAATTTCAATTATAATTTCTTGATTCTATAAAAAAGATATAATGTATATTTTAATTTTATAAATATTTTAAATACATCTTATTAGTATTTATTATTTTTATAAAAAATTAGAATGTATATTTGGTTTCCTTCTATAAAAAAAAAAAACCAATATAATGTAAAATATTATATAAAACTTTGACATAAGATCAAAGAAATCATTTTAGGATCAGAGTCGGAAGCCAAAATACAAAAGTATCAAATAAAGTTCGAAACGAAATGAGTTCAAGTCGATTTGAATTCAGAAAGAGAAAGTACGAAAATATCAAATAAAGTTCGAAACAAAGTAAGCTTGAGTGGGTGTAATAAATAAAAGTGGAATCAGGGGATGCTGGGGGCAAACAGAAGATCACCCACCCCTCCCCTCCCCGCCCCATTGTCATCCCGATAGTGCAGACATGCCTGCAAGCTTCTCTGGTATGTTTGGTGCGCAAGAAAATGTTAAAAAGGTGAAAAGAGAATTGGCAGTTCATAAAAGCAGTAAAGGAGGGTACTTTTCCATTTGCAACAATTGATGTTAGAACATGAAATGTAGTATGAGCCAAATACCAATTTATTGGAAATTACACAATCCATAGAAATGCATCACAATTTCCCTAAAACCCTAATTTTGCCATGAACTTATTTCATGAAATCATGGCAAGGGTTCTTGTGAATCTCCCAAACGAGACAAATGAAGATATGCATCAGTCCCTGCAAGAAAAAAAACAGTTAGATAAGTTTCTAATGGGTTAAATTAGGCGGAGAAAACACAATAAGTGAATAAATCTTAAGAAAGCCAGTAATACAAGCACTCGGGAAGGTGAAAAATAAAGCATTTCAAGATACAAGCCGTGTTAATGCAGCTCGATCGCACAATGTCATCTCTTGCTATCAATAATAAGAAACAGTTGATATCGGGAGTTCGGGATAACCCAACATAACAACAAGAACCACACAAGTATTACGAAACATGAAACTACTAAGCTATGTCAGTTTTTGAGAACAACCACAAACATGTGTCTCAGAAACTGTACCATGATAATTGCAACCCCACAGTCGCAACAAAACCCTACGGTCTAAGTACAGTGATTTAGAAGAAGATTGGTTCTTCTGCAACAAACTGTTTGTTTCCTTATGCCTTATTGCCTATCATTTTCTCTGCTACCAACTTTTGAGTTTTTTATATTTGTTACATATGATATAGTCTAACGGGCAACAAACCATATAGATCGAGTCTAGATTGTAGCGTTTTATGAACTTTTGAGGATTTTGATATTTACAAAACTTGCCATCATTAAAAATGCAGACTTTATCTTACTATTTACTGGGAAAATCTCAAATTTCAAGAGTTAAGAGAGGGTAAAATGCTTCATTAACTATTAGTTATGAGGTAATTACCTATTTCCAACATGAACAAAACTAGGACCCTCTAACAATCCTACCAACAGTTCCAATAAGAATCATCCATTACAAGTACTGAATTGAATGACTAAACTCAATTCAAACTAACTAACTAAAAATTCAATTCAACTAACTAACCAACCCACACATAATTTTCAGGAGGGTGGGACTCGAACTTGGGCACTCAAAGACGAAGACCTCAAGACTTGCGAACAGAGCCAAGGCCTTAGTGGCATGGCTCCCTATTTTATAATTGCATTTTTGCAAGTCTAGGTTATCAAGGTCACTATACTGCTTTTCGCATGGAAAAAGCACTCAGATTGGCTTCGATACAGTAATGCCTTGATAGCAAGGGAAAACTTTCTAGAGTGAGCTCATGTTATATGATGATACCAAAAACTATATATGGGCAAGAATACATGCACACACATGTAAACACGCATGTGTTGCCAACCAAATGCTTACAAGGAAAACA
Source organism: Gossypium sturtianum (assembly GCA_025698515.1). NCBI lineage: Eukaryota > Viridiplantae > Streptophyta > Magnoliopsida > Malvales > Malvaceae > Gossypium > Gossypium sturtianum. The sequence goes on from CM046943.1 coordinate 153,477,615, forward strand.
GATCAACTGTCAAGACCTCAGAACTTGACCTTAATTTTGCAAGAGTTTAAGTGGTCAAACCATAGCAAACTGCACTCACCATATCCTTCCATGGAGATCATTTGAAGATCTCCTCCAAAATATCGAGCATACAAGCGGCTTATTGGTAGCCCATAACCATATCCAGCCATGGTTACTGTATCAGCTGTTCCCAGATCTGAGTGCTCGTCCAATGGGTTTCTGGCAGTGCTGTATAGGTATGTGAAAATCTTGGGAAGACCGCTTCTTGGTATGCCGCCCCCCTCATCAGAGACCTGCATAGCCAGTTAAAGGAAGTTATATTGTTAGACAATGAGTGAAAACATAGTGTATGTTTGATCGTATACATTAAAAACTTTAAATCCCCATGCTCTTCCGCAAACAAAAAAAAAAAAGATAAAAAGAAAATAGTTGCTCAAAGTTCTATGGATAACAAAGCACGATAAACTACCTTTATGGTTACATCCTCAATTCCGTCAGCAACTATTATTCGAATAGGTGGCGCAACTCTATCCGAATCCATATAACGCTCTTGGACAGCACGCAAGGAGTTTTTGACCAACTCAAATACCATAAGATGCAAGTGTGTTGGAACATACCTGTTATCAAGAAAACACATGATACATAGTAACATAGGACGGAAATCAAATGATTGTTGATTACCAGATTTATGACTAAACTAAAGAACCAGAATTGCTTTGGAGAATCCAATAATTGAAAGCGTATTGAAAATGAAAGAGATGAAAAATCTAGGTGAAACTAAATATAGCAAACTTGACGAAGGTGAGATTAAACCAACTTACGGGAATGTAAATTTGGGATCACCATAGATATTAACTTCAGGAGCACTACCATACTCCCGCAAACAAATACAGCGAGCATCCTCACTAGCATTTTGAGCCACCTCCACCGGAGACATTTTTGTGTGTATATAGCCCACACAATGCAGAGGAGGATTAGGGTTATGCAGCTCCACATGCTGCCCTGCTTTCACCAAAATTTAAACATGTAGACGGTGTTTAAACACCAGCTTCAAGAAGCTGTAACAAATGAAAATATTAAAAAAATAGTAGCCAGCAGGTGTTGCAGAATAAAACAGTAGATTATCATCATGGTAAAGAAAATGAACATGAAACGAACCAATAAGCATACGGATTCCAATTCTTGACATGTAAAATCTATCTAGAAACTGATGAATCTCATCAAGATCCTCATAAACGATCTTTGGATCCATGCCTTTCTTCAACTGTTGAACCCCCAAAGCCATCATAGGGACCACATTGTTGTGTCTCACCTTGATAGCCTTAATCATTTGTGTAAATTCCCTCTCATCATTGGTATCCTTGATATCGGGAAAAGATCTTAAGTCACGAAAGGAATCCAAATACCAGTCTCTCACCTAAGAACAAGTTAAAACAGATAAGAGTTATTACTCTATATCATCAAAATTCAACACTTGATCCATCATCTTGTAAACCAATCTTTAGATTCAAAACAAAGTACTCCCACATAATGCAAGGATCAACAGTGTTCAAAAGAATAGGTTCTGCAGCAAGAACATGCTTCAAATATGAAATCAAATTGTGAGATGACAGCCCGTCAACTGCACTAGATAATGTTTTAAGCAACATATCATTCAAAAGAAACCATGGCCTCAAAAGTTAATTCAGGGTACAAAGAATTTCTCCATGATTCCATTAGAGGCTCTAAAAGGTCAACAGACAGCATAAAAAAGCAAGCACTATGTCAAGGGCAACAAATAACTTGAAAATCACAAGGCAGAGACAAGAAGAATCTCCCTATACAATAAAAATGAATACCAATTATTTAATTAAATGTAAAAGATCCAGTATGCAGAATCACGTATGCAAAGGAGAAAAAGAAAACAGTCAAGTCGAAGTTGTGATATAAATACCCATTTTGGCAAAAACAACAAACAAAAAACCCATGCCATAAAAAATCAAACAGTTGGTGTGGGCTACAGAAAATAGCAGCAAACCCATCAAAAAAGCATAAAAGAAAGAAGGAACCTTCAAAACAGCAGGCTTCTCGGAAAGACCATAAGGGAGGCTCTCAAGCTCAATTGCTCTTCGGGCAATTCTAATAGGAAGCTCCTTATGGAGAAACTGACCCGAAATCAACAAATTTCGTTGAGTAGGCTTAGACCCAAACTCCATCATGTACCTCAAGCTCACCCCTGTCTGTTTCATGCAACCCCATTTGTGAACTTCCTCAATTAAGGTCTTGGAGAAAGATTCACTCGCCTTCTTAGCCGCCATCACCGTTCCTTGTAAAAGAAACAAACTTCCCTCCCCCTTCACTGTTTGTACAATTCAGCTAAGACCTTTCTTCAGCCAGGCCCCCCAGGCGGCGAGCAACATGCAATTCCAATAACTTTGTTGTAAGGAAAATATGACACTAACATAGAGATAGACGATTGGAGGTTGATGATGATGATGCAAAACGGCAAAAAACCCAAAAAGTAGAAACGAAAAATCGAATGTTTTTAAAAATCGATTTTAATTGGATAAATCGTATTGTAAGTGCAACGATAAAAAAAAGGGTAGAATTATGTGATTGGTCCCTATCCTTTTATATCCGAATTATAAAATTTAATAAGCAATATATAAGCTACTTTGTTCAATGAATTTTGGTTTTCGGGTATTGGATAAGAATTACACATATTTGGGTCAACCCGGTAATATTTTTTCCATTTTAAATATAATTTATTATGTCAAAATATCTAAAAATTTTCACAAGCAAATTATGGATAACCTCAAGCGTTTTTTATTATTTTTTACACTACCCTATTTTAAGGAGAAATTATTCGATAGGCCCTTCTCATCATACCATTCATAATTTTTTTAATTATTTAATGACATATAAGTAATTTTTTCATGTCATTAATTCATAATTTTGGTAATCTTTTATCTTAAACTCCGAGCCCTATATCCCAAACCTTAAACCTGAACATAAACCCAAGCCATGAATTGAAACCCTAAATCCCAAACTTAAAGGGTACAAAGTTTATGGTTTGGAGTTAGGGGTGTGCAAAATTCGGGTAAAACCGAAAAAATTCGGTTAACCGGGTCGGTTAATTATTTTGTGATTTTTCGGTTAACGGTTAATCCGGTTCGAAACCGGTCGGTTAACCGAATTTTTTTGGTTTAACCGAAAAAATTAATAAATAAAATTATAATATATAAATAGGCCTACTATTTACCTAAACACAATCCCTAAACCCAATTCCTAAACCCAAATATCCAACCCAACCCAAATACCCAATCATAAAAATTACAAATAATTTAATAAATAAAAATAAAATTCTAAAACTAAAACTAAAATTATGTAATCTTTTTAAGTATGTAGTGACTCATTTCGGGTAATTCGGGTAATTCGGTTAATTTGGTTAATTCTTAACCAAAAATAAAAAACATATAATTTTCGGTTAATTCGGTTAACCGACCAAATTAACTGAAAAAATTCGGTTCGGTTAATTTTTTTGAAAAAATTTTGGTTCGGTTAACGGTTAAAATTTTTGAAAGGTCGATTAATTTGGTTAATGTTATTCCGGGTCGGTTAACCGACTGAACACCCCTATTTGGAGTTCGAGGTTCGGATAAAAAGAAATAATTTCTCTTAAATAATTAGAAAACGACTATAAAAGATATGATGAGAAAAATCCATAAAATAATTTCTCTTAAATAAGACTCTTTTAAATTTTATTTGTAAGGTCTATAATCAAAGGAATTCATTACTGATATCAATTAAAAATTTAAATACAATTTTTTAAATATTTTCTTATTTTTAATAAATTATTTAGTATAATAATTCAAAAGGGACAAAATTAGGTGAACAATTTTTGTAAAAAAATTGGACCTCAGGCGGTAGATAAATTAATTATAATAATTTGAAAATTGTAGTCATTGTTTATTTGGATTAAGATTCCAATTCAATCATTTGTAGCATTTATTTATTAGGGATAAGTTTTGTTGACGTGGATTTTACGTGAATGATAAAATGGTGGTCCAAAAAGAAAAAGATGTGGCGTTGATTTTGCCTACATTTTCGATTAAAAGATATATCTATCTGACCCGTAAAGAAATCAAAGCAGTCAATGGGCCAGATTTTGACCCGGTTTATGGCCAACACGTGTATATACATTTTTTTTTTCATTTGTGTATGTACAATTTTAGACAAAATCAACATCATCTCAATTAGGTTGAGGTTCTAAAAATTGAAATTTTAGGTTAGAGTTTATTGTACTTAAGTTCTTTTCCGAGTTTAATCTACCCGTGTTTGCAATGTAGTGTTAAGGATATTTATGGGTAAATCATCTTGATCCGAAATTGAATTTTATTGGTGTTGATTTGACCTACTTATAAGCTAGGTCACTTAACTCGAAGACCCACTCGAAAAATAAATTATGAATTTAGGTAAAAAAATAAGACCCGTTTTAAAAACGGATCATGCCTCAAGTAAGACATTTCTTGTTTGAACCCAGCTCGGCCCAAAATCCCTAAATGTCAAAAAAATATATATGTTATTTTTTTGTTATTTTAATGATATTTTCTTGTTGTTTTCTCCATACTTTGCTACAATTTCACTATTATATTGTTACTATTTTGTTGTTATTATTTGGATATTATATAACACTTAAGTTGCATCTATCTTAATATTATATCTTAATATTTTTAGTATTTTTTATGTATTATATATATTTAAAAGTTATGTAAAAAAATAATATAATATAAAAAAAATTATTATGAGCAGGCCAGGTCGAGTCCAAATTTTTAATATTTTTATCTAAGCCAAGCTTAACAAATGAACCTTAATTTTTGTTTGGACCCAACCCAGCTTATAATCACTTCTAGTGTTGATTCGAAGATCATACAGTTTCATTATTTGTACTTAACAAATTATGTTAAAGTTTTGTTCTTCAATTCTCTTGAATCAATCAAGTATAAAACTTAAGAAAAAGAATCATAATATAATGAAAATTTCATTTTGAAAAAAAAAAATAAAAACAAAAATATGATTTTCTTTATTCAAATTTTACAGTTCTCAATTTTTGGTTTTTTTTTTTTCCTTAATTAGTTTCTGTTCTCTAATGTTCAAATTTTTCTTATATGATAGAATCATACTAAACAACTTTCAGTTCTACCGATTAAACCACGGATCAATCGGCTGATATAATCCAATATTTATAACTTTGCTCATATGTAAGAACATAGATTTATGGACATGATCAACTATGCGAGCTCTTCTCAGTTGGACAAATGAACCACCATTCCATTCACAATCTCCCTCTTTCTTGTCTATCAATGGAACCTTCAATCAAGATTTTCATAACCGAATTAATGGTCAAACTGATTAACCAATCCATCCAGTTTAATTAAATAAATCATTAAAAATTCATAAAATTAAAATATAAATAAATAAATAAAAAGAAAAAAAGAACTTCAATTCAACCATCTAATTCAACTGATTTTAATCTGATTCAACTAGTCCATACCAATTACAGGGCCAACTGGTCTAATACCTTTCTCTGAATTGATACCCTGACCGATTCTCGATCCAACCAATCTAACCAGCCAATCCAATTCAAACAAGGAGTGGCATACTTTTAAGATTTTTAAAGAAATTAAAGGACAAAAAGCTAAGAAAAACAAGGGGCACAATCAAGTACTTACTATCAACTTAATGAACATAATAATAAAAATACTGCAACATTTACGAATCCAAAAATGGTTCGATATCAGTGAGTATGAGCAAGTAGAGGTTAAAGAATGCAATGCAATGCAAGCCTATCCAAATAAGAGTGTAACTAAGCTGGCTATATTACTTACGGTAAAGCTCGTCCCGTCTCATAAGTTAATCACCCAAATTACGCAGTCTCGGAGCTTGCGATAATCTTTGCATGCTATGCATGCATACAAAAATCAAATCAAAAGTAATTACAATAACATTTGCTCTATGATTTTTTTAAGTGTGAAACATCAATCAATCAAATCCCCTTCCAAAAGAATTACCTCTTTCCCTTCCCTTCAACTTAGAAGGCTAGGGCTCATGTGAATTGGCTTCTTTTTGCAATTCCCTTGTCGTCCAAATAGTATGGTTCTCTAGTCTCTATACACGTTGAGTGCTAGAGTTGCTGAGCTGGCGCCCTAAAAGCGATATTCTTGATGAAACTAGAGGTGCTTCTTCGTCATTCAATTCAGAGCTATTGAAATTGCTTCCTCCGTTGGCATCGTTGTTGGTATTCGGGGTGAATATGTCAGATGACTTTTTCTCCAACTTCCAATCCTATATTAACAAGAGAAAAGAGATCTTAAATGTGCAAAGCCACACATTTATGTAGTATTTTAGAACTTGACACCATCACGATATATAGGGTTAAATCTCAAAATTACACATGAATTTTGATTTGATGTGTGATATGATTAAATAAAAAAACTTTTGAGTTGGTACAATTATACATATGAAACTTTTATTTCTATTCAATTGTATGAATAAAACTTTGACATTGATTCAATTGTACACATTTAGAAAAAGACAAATTATTCTAGTTATTCACATCTTGGTCAAATATAATTGTTTATATATGCACAAAAGTACACTTAAAATCATGCCACATTGGTTATTGTATTAATGGTTTGTGAAAGTTTAACTGAAATCAAAATTAATGTATACATTTGCATAAAATCAAAAAGTTCATGTATCACAGTACGCATTGAATCAAAGTTTATGTATAGTTTTGATATTTATCCCCAATATGCACGTTGCAAGTTTATTTGCTAGTATGATTATAGTAGGTTTTCAGAGATAAAAGTCAAGTAATTAAACATTACGACATGATAATGATGTTATTGACTATTGAGATTTGAGAAGACTGACCTTTGTTAATCTCTCAGGAATACTATCCGAAGGGAGCTGAGGTGTACGACCATCCTTAACCTTTATGTAGTTGTACATGACAACACCGCAAAGAGCTGGAGGGAGAGAACAAAATGAGTTTGCACCACAATAAATTTCTCAAATACATAAGAGAAAATAAGCAATGTCATAATACAGAGTAGAGAAGTACCGATTGCATAACCAATTATATTGAGCCCTGTTATTGTAGACTCCGGAAAAACAACAGTGGAAAGGGCAATCAGTATCCAGTCTTTTAGGACACCAGCAACCCTAATGGTGACAGCTCCAGTTCTTCCAATTACTAAGAATATGGACAAGTTCAGAGCTAAAGCACAAAGTGCATTGGAGAAAAAGATCCAGAAATTGAATTGTATCTGTGAAACTTCCATCCCAGGCTTCTCCAGTAAACACCAAGGCACAAAAAGAAACACAAAACTGCCACCAAGGAAAAAGGAAAAAATATAGATCACACGATGATCATTGCTATCTTGTGTACAATGAAATGCCATGTGAGCAATGCCCTGCACATACATCTAACAGTAGAGGTTATATATAAGAAAGTGTACCTGCAGGGTGCGATGTAGTATAAGCTGGTGATTGGATTTAGAGTCAAGCCCTTCTTTTGCAGTAGGACTTGAGTTAAGACCAGCCTCAAAGCTTCAGCTAGGATGCCCGTGACCTGATAAACTGTGCCAACTATATTAAAATGAATTTCCCCATATGAGGAAACGACAACTCCAACGCTGACCAGCACCATGTTTAAGAACACATCGCACCTTGGTTTATCAGTGCCACACATTACACCCATGAAAAATGTTGCCACTGGCACTGTAACATCAAAATGCAAATGGCCAGTCATTAGATTAGAGAGGGATTTCATTCGATGTAACCAAATAGTGCAATTTGTTTCCACATACTTAGAGCTTTGAGCATCTGGATAAAAGCCACAGATATATGCAAATAGGCAGTGTTACCAAACCTGTATTGAAAACAGAAAATAAATAATGCTTAGAATATGCAAAACACTATCTACAAAAGGGGAGAAATATAGAACATAGCTGTAAAAATTCTGTTAAGCCAGTAGGTAACAAGCGCTATATCATAAACAATTTGCAGCCTATTGCAGAAACCTTGTGGAAACTCAATAGCATAAGTGCACTAAATGATTTAAATTTCATTAAAGCAAGTAGTAAAAAAAAAAAAAAAAAAAAAGCAAATTAGTACCACTAGAGCCAATTTCATGGTCAAACATTAAGAGAAGGAAACAGGAATCAAGGCAAATGGCTGTAATTCAAACTTCATTATGCCGAGAAGGATGGTTACAAGATGCATCTTGACCGCTCCACGAAATCACTTAAAGCTTAGCTCTTTAAGGTAAAATAAAAGATGGAATAATACTTCTTGTAGGTACTGATATTGCATCTAAAGTTGATTTCAGCTTAAAAGTAATCATCTCAGTGTATTGAATTCAAATTTTATTTTGTACTTCAACAAAGTCAAGTCAAACTAACTACCTGGGTGCAGTAACTCCTTAACAACCACTAGGAGAGCAAAGCAGACAGATCCATTGAGGAAAAATATTGTACTTGAAACAAAAAACAGTCTGAAGCATCCAGAAAGGGGGATTCACTGTGATACAAACTATCTACTGCATGATCAATACTTAGCAACAAGTTATAAAGAAATGCTCAGCACTCAGTGGGGTTTTCAAGTAGTATGTTTGTACTTGTTGCCTACAGAAATGACTTATTATACAGCACAAATAATACCATCTTAATGAGTGTAACATTACATCACACACAAAACAGGAAGTTAAGTCAATACCACAGTTAAGTGCTTACCAAAGACTTGAAGCAAAGAAGGCACTTATAGGTACTACACATGTTGCATATCTGCAACACCGAGAAAATTTGTTAGGGGAGAGAAGATGGATCTCATAGCCATGCAATAATTGAGATTAATAATAGCAACTTCGGATAAAGAAAAGCACTTACATTTCAAACGTCATTTTGACAGGAGCTACAACCTGCATGGTGACATTGAGGAGAGGAAATTTTACTTCAAAGCTAAGCAAAATAATGGAAAATGAAGCTTGCATAGAAACATAATAATAGTGCTCTCAAATTTATATTTGCTTCAGTAGGTAAAATACACAGCAAAAAAACCAATGGCATCTTTAGTTTCAGGTCATAGAGAGACCACTAACTTATTGAACTGAGGATAATGTAATCAAAAACAAATTTATAGTGGCAAACTTGGCATTCCTAAAGCTATTTGCATATAATGGTGAGATGGGAGTATGTTGTTTTGCATTCACCAGTTTAGCATGAAGACATTCCTTACAATAGCTAGCAATTGAATTTAGTTGCATGTCACTCATACCTTGAAAACACGGATAAGAAAAAACGCAACGATTCCGGAGAATGCCATGTGAATCATTGTCAACGTTATAGGAAAGGGAAAATTGAAGTATTTGGGAGATAGAACCCACTGCAAAATTAAAAGATAAAATGAATTGCATAATTGCCTTGTCAAAATGAAACAGAAAAATCATTGCTTGCTTTAGTTGCAACCCAAATCTAAACCTAACTATTACAAGTAATAGATCAATAAAACTTGATCGGTTATGTAATTTTGCTGCATGATAATGTAAAGGCAGAAAAGAGCAACACTATACAGTACAATTTACATACAGTGGAAAACAATAAAGTGAGTTACCTTGTTATACAATATAACGCCTGAAGAAAGCAAAATGTAGATCAATAGATAGAAATACGTCAATACATGCGCCTTGTTTATCATTTTTCCTTTCCTTTGAACCAAATATCCGAACGCAGAATGCTATTAACCAAAAAATAATACAAATAAATAAATAAATAACAAAAACAACAAAAATAAAACATTTTTCCTTTCTCCGACGGGAAACCAGAAATAGAAATAGTTCTTACCAGTAAACTTGCTTCCCTAATGAGAAAACACTTCAATTATCTTCTTTTGAGAACGTCTTTCGCACTGATTATTACACCTGAAAATGACAAATCTTCGTTAAAAATAGCAAAAACTTCATAATCAATTAAACAAAGAATGTAGATAGATCATAAAATTGAGAACGAAAGCTCACCTAATTTAACGAAAAAAAATCAGAAAAAAAAAAGAAATCAAAATGGGGGAACGAGAGGCACAGATCCGGTTCCGATGAATTAATCACTTATTTAATTACGTAGAAATATACGTATATTCATTACGATTATTAAAAATTAAGGGAAAAAATGAGAAGAGATCGTTACAGGAAGATGAACCGACTGCAAATCTGGGGAAAATTTTGGCAGATCAGAGATTCAGATGGAGACGGAGATAACCCTTTTGGCAAAACACAGAGAGAGTACGATTTTTATTAGTAAATTTCTATTCCATTACAGTATTACGGTTTACTGTGTGACTATTATCTTAATACTAAAATATACACTTTAAAATAATGCTGGGTTACATGTATTGGGTTAATTTCATTGGATGTGGTTAAATTATGGATTGAATTTTAATTTGGTCCTTGAGTTTAGAAATGTTTTGCAGTTGAGTCCTTGAAATATAAGTAGACGAATCTTTAACTTAGAGGTTAAATGGATGGTTTAAATCTTACGTGGAGCATCTTTAAAACATGTGTATAGTTACTACTTATTATATATGTAGATCGGGTTGGGTTGAGACCAGTGGCAAAGCTAGGGGGGGACTGGCATGGGCCCCGGTCCCTCCTAAAAGGTAAAATTGTTATTTAGGCTCTTGAAATTTTTTTAAAATTTTAAATTAATAAAGGTAAAATTACACTTTGCCCCCCTTAAAATTATAAAAATTCAATTTTATCATTTATAAATTAGAAAGATATAAACTATAAAAAAATAAAATTTCATCCGGCCCCCCTAAAAAATTGTCCTGGCTTCGCCCCTGGTTGAGACAAGTTTCTAAAAAAAAAAATACATGCTCGGGCTTGACCTACCTAAATAGCATGTTTCATTATTTAAAAAATAATAATAAAATTATATAAATATTACTATATTTTTATATTTTTAATTTTAAAAAGTTAAAATAAATTGGGTCGGGAGGACCAATCGGGTCATGAAGACCTCAAGATCTAACATAGTAAGGAAAAAAAGCCCAACACATCTAGATCTAACATAGAAAGGTGAGAAAGCTCTCTTAAATTTTTGGTTAAATACGTTGCTACTCCTCATACTTTTACAAAATTTGAGATTTAGTCTAATTTTATATAAATTGATGTAAATAAATTAATGATTTTATAAATGTATTAAAAAATAATGTGATTAAGTTATAAATAAATGTTTCGTGTGTCTATCTTGTCGTAGAATTTATCTTGATCTTTTTTTTATCATCCTTGTTATTATTTATGATCAACATTAAATCTCTAATGTAATTAATTACTTTGGATATTAATTAAATTTAATTAAATGATAATTAATTTAAAATGATAAATCCTAATTTTAATATTAATTAGATGATAATAAATTTAAAATAATATCTAATTATTATTTAATTGGTTAAGTCGATTTTAAGTAATTCAAAATTTTTATTAATTTAGTTAAGGTCTCAGTTAAGTTGGTTTTCCTAGTCGATTATCATGCTAGAATAAAAAAATCTTATATAAAACCTAAAACCATAAATCAGGGTCTGTAACGTTAAATCATCAAAAATAAATTAAGAACAAAATTAAATGCGGAAACATACCTAAATCCATTGATATCTCGAGATTTTAAAAATTTGTGGTTTTAAAATTCTAAATGAATAAACAAATATTTTAGAAAACAATGCTTTCTCTTTTCTGAATATGGGATGTCAGAAAAGTTATTTATTTGTAATTTTAAGGACCATAACCCTAATATATAACTTTTGCACATTATTCTTAATTTTTAATCCGCCCATCATTAATTAGAAATTAGTTATTAGAGTATCTACACGTATTGTTAACCTTTTTACTATAGTAAATAATAACATGTAATTATTCTTATTATATATATATGATATTCATATTTTTTCAACATATCAAATATTAAAATATCGATTTAATATAAATTGTTTTAATTATTTTAAATATATTTATAACATGTAATAAATAATAATTTTAATATATAATAAATTTGTATAAATATTTAATAAGTATTTTTTAATCATTTAAATAAATTTCTTAAACAACCAGACCGATCAATGTTAAGTCAGTTAAGACCATGAAGGTTGATAAGTTTGGTTATAGTAGCGTGTTGGTCAGTAAAATCAATTTGAGTATAAAAATTGACCGAACTAACCAACTTAACAGGTTACTTACCCCTAACTTTGAGGACTTGATTATAAAATTTTAAAATTTATAAACTAATATAAAATATGCACATAGTTTAAGAATATTTAGTACAGTTAACCCTACAAATATTACAAGGATTTCTATACAATTTGTACGTGAAAAAACATATAAATTTAATTTATTGAATCGTGCTATTATATTATATTAAATAATAATATATAATATTAAAGATAATTTATTTGATAAAATTTATTTTTAATATAAAAACATTATAATTCATATTATATATATAATACAAATGTGCGCACCAATAATTATATTTAAAGAAAAATAAGAGTATATATTCAAATATTAAAAATATGTTTATATTTAAAATTTTAATGAAAAGCTAAAATAGTAAATCAAAAATAATATAATTTTAAAAACTTAATATTAGCGAGCTATAAACATGTCCCGTTTAAAAATATGAACAAAATAGGGTAAAATTTTAGGTTTTTGGGGTTGAATCGAGTTTGTACCAACATAAAATGTACTGATATCATACTTAGGTCTGATCCAAATTTGCCTTGAATGATTCATGAACATCTCTACATGCATGATACCTAAAAACGAGTAAAGAGAAAATTAGATAATAAAGAGAAAAGAAAAGAAAATATATATTTTTAAATAAAAAAGGATTAATATACTATTTGGTACCCGAGTTTGACTTCAATGCCTATTTGGGTACCTAAAATTTTTCAATTTGATACTTGAGTTTTTTTTTCCAATTAAGTACCATTTTTTTACTAAATCACAAGTGTTAAACATTTGGCCCGAGTATCGAATTAAATATTAAAGTCAAACTCAAATATCAAATTTGGACAAAATACAGATACCAACTTAGATATTAAAACCAATTTTACATACCAAATATTATATTAAACCAAATAAAAACTTATCAACTTGTTGTCCTTGTGGTAAATCTATTAAAAAAATTAAAATAAAAAATGGAAAGCTGCAAGTAGAAGTATGAAAATGAAATAAGAGGTCACAAAATACGAGAATAAAATAAGAGGTCACAAAATATGAAAATGAACATGTGGTATCAGACCAACAGTTGAATAATAAGAATAGTTGTTAGAATATTTCTAATGACATGTGCTAACATTTGCAAAAGTTGGATAATAAAATTTTAATTTTATAATATTTAACCATACAAAAGTTACTTAGCAAATCATTTTAAACTTTTCAAGGTCCATACTACTACTCTGGACTTAAAAATCTGGAAATAGAAAATGAGAGGGTTCCGCAATTGTTATTTTATCCGTGGAATGTCGACAACATTTGTTTCAACATGAAAATAACCCCAACAATCCGAGGACTATTCTTGTTATTTAATTGTTGGTCTAATTGTCACATGTTCATTCTGATTTTAAAGATTTAATTTCCAAAATGAAGAAGTAACAAATAATTTTTTTTATAATTTATTATAATTTATTATAAGTTTTCATTATTTTTTTAAAATTTTTATATATTTTTAATATGTTTAATGTTTTTTTATAAGCTTTTATAAATTTTTAATATTTTTAAAAAATTAAAATTTTTTTATTAGAAAAATGAAAGATTAAATCAAGATTGTCACATGCTGCCATTTTCGATTCTTTTTATTTTATTTTATTTACTTTAAGTTTAAATACTTTACCTTTCAAATTTTAAAAGTTACATTTATCAAGTAATCTAATCATATTCCGTGCTCAATTTTAAGAAATATACTAAACATATTTTATAACTTAAATTTAATACTTAATTTTTCGATATTAAGGTGTGTTTGATAAACTATTGAAAATTTCCAACATTTATTTATTAACTATTAAGTGATAAGTACGTCCCTATATAATTATCGTTTCCCGTACTTTTTTACGGGAAAATTCTATCTAATAAATTTCATCATGGGTTATCAAACATAATTAAAAAAATTAAAATGATGAAAATATTAATTTTCAGTTCATTGAATTTTTCTAATATTTTATCAAATAAGACCTTAATATAATTTTTTTACCATAAAAATATATTAGAATATGATAATTAAATAGATAGCTACTTATCGCTTGAAATATATTAAGTTGATTTTATTTTTGTTTTCAAAATATTATTTCTTTATTTCATTAAAAATTAAAGTATTAAAATTTTATTAAAAATAAAATTAATAGTTTATTTACCACTCCTAACAAAAAACTAATTGAAGAACAAATCTAAGAATTGGAGTATAATCTAGGGGCAATTTATCAATAAACCCTATTTCTTAATGCAGTGAATGCTATCCGCATGTTTTTGTAGTTTAGATTCAAGATTTCAGCCTTAAGTCGGTGAAGTGTCACTTTCCCATGCATGTATACCAAAAGCTTTTTTCTCTTTCGATATTTATTTAAAGGTGTTGGTGGGTATAAAAATAATGAAATTATATTTTTATTATCAAAAAAATATATAATTTAATTTTGGTCCTCTAAAATTATTTTCGAACTCTGTCACTAAATAAAGTATTAAAAACATATAACATAATATTTTTTTAAACAATCTTATTATAAATTCTAATTATATTTGTTCTTTTTAACACAATATTTAAAACTACTTATAGTCCCTCCACAATCCATAATAGGAGGATAATACGTTTTAGCGCACTCGAAGCCCACATCCTCCTGTATTGTCAATAATACTCATATCAATCGAGCCAAGACTCAACCGACACATATAACATATTACTATTAATATATTTTATATTTAGATTTAAATACATATATATTTGAAATTATTTAATATTATTTTTGCTGGATAGAGCCAATGGAGTTAAAAATCTTTTCTCAAGCTTCATCCAACATGTGACGACCCTACCGAATCAAATGGATCGCCCAACGCCTGGACAAATTTAATATTATCAAAGGACGACATTAAGGGGTAGGCCCGAAATGAAAAATTACTTCCTTAATCCCTTTAAAAAAACCAAAAATTCATGTCAATCTAAGGGTGAAATTTCATTTTGGTCCTCTTAAAATTTAAAATTCATATTTGATCCCTTTAAAAATAAAAATTTCATAAATTAACCCTTTAAAAGAATCCAAGACATCTCTCTATTTAACATTAAAAGAACCCCAAAATGTGATCAAATGGAGATATTGGAAGTGCTTTTGTTGCTCACATTCAACTTCCAAATCAGCTTATTGATTTATTGTCATATTAAATTAGCTTAATGTTAGTGGGAATGGGGACCTTAATTATCATGCAATTTGTTAGGAATTGGCTAAAAATAAACATTCTTGGCGGCTAACTAATCTGAAATTATGTATATTTATATTTATATGATATAAAATAAAGGAAATATTCCTTAAAGAAAAATCAAAAGAAAGTGTTCCACAAGAAAAGAACAACAAAAATAAGAATATTATATCATACATGTTTGGAGATTGCAGCATTTCAACTTCCTTCCTAGTGGGATCAAAAGACTTGATTGGTATGGGCATTATCGCTAATGCAAGAGGATATAGATTCGATTGCACTGAAGCGTATTATCCTCCCATTTTAAGTTTGCATTTGATGGATTATATTTTAAATTTCAATAGATTTAATATTTATGTTGAGGGAATGTTTGTTTCTCTTTTAAGAGAAGTCTTTTAAAGTATCGTTCACTTGTGAGTTGATTGACTCCTCAATGGAAGATCTTGTCCCCATGTTAGCCTTGAATGGCTCACGGAGTGGGGGTGCCTCCGTTACATTCTGTGAGGGGTACATCAACTATTACTTCCATTACCACCACTTTTATCATTTATAAGGGGCTAGAATTGCAGATTTTTATTTTTTGAGAGGTAGGGCCTTGCTTGCCCATTGTATTCACCCTTGGCTATTAGGATATCCTGGATAACATGGCTTGAACTTATTTTTTTAACATAATGTCTAGAACTACCCATAATCCCTCTTTAACCCATAAATAGGAGGAAAATGTGCTTCAGTGCATTTAAACTCACGTCTTTCTGCATTAGCAACAATACTCATACTAATCGAACCAAAACTTATTCGACCTTTTATATATAAATTTATCATTTTTGTACCGATAAAAATATAATTATATCCTTTTAAATCTAATGTCAAATAAATATGGGTGGATATCATTAGGTGACTATTATAGTAGACCATTTCTGATCTGGTCTTGTGTATTTGACCTAATGCCAAATTTGGGTCCGATTGCATATATGTGGTACAAATCTTGGGGGCATGAATCCATTAATATTATTAACTTTAAAAATAAAAATAAAAGACAACAACGTCTGAATTTTGATTTCTATTTTTTTAAGGTAAAAAAAAAATATGATTTAAATTATTTATGGTAAAACCGCACCGACACAAAATATTTTGATTTTATTATTTTCCTAAAATTTAATTTTTTTTCATTCCACAAATTTGCAGGCATTTAAATTTTTATCATTTACTTATTTGTTTGGAGTTTATTTTATGTAGATATTAGTGGAGTGAGTGTGGATGGAATATAATTTAGAACTTTTTTTTTGTTTTTTAATATGGCTCATTGTTTTTTTTACAACTTTCAATAATTTCGCGTGAATCGTGTCGTAGTTAGAGATGCTCGTGGACTAGGATAGGTCGGGTCTAAATATGATATTAATATATTTTATGTTTACTAGATTCCGGCCCGAGCTGAAATATGAGTCTAAAATTTTGCTTAAACTCGCTCATATTTGTAAAAGATTAACCCAAGCCTATCTTAGGCCCGCCTATATTATTTTTAAATTTTTAAATAATTATATTATTTAAATTTAATATTTAATATAAGTTTACATTAGAACAGTGCTATATATTTAATATAAGTTTATTTTTTAATGTGTTATAAATTATATAATATATAAAGATAACATAATATTAAGCATTATAAACTTAAAAACGAGTTGGGCCAGACTTAGGTCTTGAGTGTTCAAACTTGAACCCGACCCATATTTTGAACAAACCTATTTTGTTCAAGTCCACTTTTCAAACTTAATATTTTTACTCAAATTTCGAACCAACCTTCAAACTTAAATAAATAACCTGAAGATTCATAAAGTAGGTAAAATGTGAATTTTTTTCACCAAAAATAAACTCATAAGATTCATTAGAGGTGTGCATGGGTCGGGCCAGGCCGGGTTTGGGCCGGGCCCAACTAAAAATTTAAGCCCGTTCATTGGGCTCGGGCTGGGCCGGGCCCCAAAAATGGGCCTAAAATTTTGCCCAAGTCCGGCCCATATAAAAATGCTAAAACTCGGGCTCGGCCCGGCCCGCCCATATTAATTTTTTATATTATTTTATATAATTTTTAAATATATATAATACATCAAAAATATTAAAAAAATCAAAATAAATATTTTTCAACAAATTGAAAATAAATTTTAAAAAATATGTAGACTTAAATAACACTAAAATAGATGCAACTTAACAAGCAAATGCCTCTAAAATAATAACAAAATTAACAAATGTCTTTAAAATAATAACAAAATTAACAATAAAATAAGTTTTATATAATATCTAAACAATAACAACAAAATAATAGAAACATAATAGTAAAATAGTAGCAAAATAAGGAGAAAAACAATAAGAAAATAATATTAAAAAAACAATTTTTTTTTCCTTTAATGAATTCGGGCCGGGTCGGGCCGGGTCCAAGCCAAAAATACCTTACCCGAGCTCGAAAATGGGCCTTATTTTTTTGTCCAAGCCCATTTTTCGGACCTAAATTTTTACCCAAACTCTCCCACATTTCGGACGGGCCTTCGGGCCGGGCCGGGCCGCCCGGGCCATGCACACCTCTAAGATTCATTGACATTAGACTATATATTTATGATTTTGAACACAAAAATTTGTTGTTTGTTAAGAGGTAAGACAGCTCATTAATAATGTATCTTCGATTTCTTGTCTTGTTTCAACATCTTTACTGTGGGTGTGGGGCACCACACATTAAACTATTAATAAATTAACATTTTTGTTATTAATTAAAAAATAATAATAAAATCATCATAGAATTATTTTAAAGTTTCGTTTAGATTATTAAATTATTGGAAAATATTTATTTAAGTCATTTAGTTATTAAGTTTTTTAAAGTTAGATTAACAAGTTCCAAACGAAGATTTGATGATTTGGATGGTAGATTAGTACCCATCGATGAGTATAATATATTTTATAATCAAGTTAATTTGACTGTCAATATTAAAAATTAAAGATAAAAATTGTTTAAACTTTAATTTACAATTTTGTAAAAAAGTTAAATTATAAAAAAAAATAAAAACTTTCGGTTGAAACAGACTATGCGAACAAAGAAGGCATACAAACCCACCTTACTCTTTTTTCTTCTTCTTTATTTCAAAAGTTCAAGTTTTTATTTGACTGATAAAAAGCTACAGCTTTTTTTTTTAATTGTTAATTTATGTAACTATTCTGTGTTAAATTTCAGATACTATGTCGCTTTCAAGACCAACAAAGAAATAGAAATATTTCTATATATATATGCATATATAAAATTGAAGAAAGAAACAGCAAAAGAGAGAAAAAGCTTCCTATTCTGATTGTTGTTTTTAAGCAGCTTCAATTCCAGTTTCATAATGTCTTTCTTCGTCGCCTACCTCTAAACAAATTCCCCTTATATTCGTATATTCCTTTTTATCATTCAATACCCCCAAAACCCATTTCTGAAAATACAGCAGCGCCCTGTTTTTTTCTAGCCTTTTTAATGTACTTCCCATGGGGTTTAAGCCTTTCTTCTTTGTAAAGCACCCAGATTCGTGAACTTTGCCAGAAACCCATTGCTCAACGAGGTTTGTTGTGTTAGATTTTGCTCCTTTTTTGAATTGGGTTTATTGGCATTTAATATTGATTGATTCTGTTGAATGATGCCTGGAATTCGGTATCTGGTTCTGTTTGTGTGATGATTTGTTAAATGTAAAGAGTATATGTTGGAAATTTGATTTTGATATTAGTTTATCATTTGAAAAGAAAAAAGTTAAGGGTTTCTTTGCTTTTCTTTTTTGTTTATCCATGGCTGTATGATCATTGGGTTCTTTTGTTTTGGGGAAAACTTGATTATATATCAGACAAGATAGGTATTGTGTAGGGTACTGAAGAGTTGGTGTAGGGTTGGACTCGACCCCATGACTTATGACATATAGGTCATTCATGGTGGAGGATTCTACTGCTTGAGCTAGCGACCGGGGACAATACCGGTCTTGTTGAGGGTTTTTAACCCGAAACAATGAGCAATATTGGTATATGATACCTTTAATGGATTTAGCGCTATATGTTCATAGGAAGAGGAGTATATCACACAAGTCGGGAACTGTTCACGGGTTTTTGTCTCCCGACTCCACCGAAAGCCCTTGTGGGTTCATAGAATGAGAGTATCTTGGAATGCCTGAACAGGCGAAACCGTGGAAACTGAAGAGTTTATGTAGGTTGGACTCGACCCCATGTCTTATGGCATATAGGTCATTCATGGTGGAGAGTTCTACCGCTTGAGCTAGTGACCAGGGACAATACTGGTCTTGTTTAGGATCTTTTAACCCTAAACAGTGTGCAATATTGGCATATGATTACTTTATTGGGTTTAGTCTTTTTTTTTTACCCTAAAACTTGGTTGTTTTTCTTTCATAAACTGATTAATACGATGAATAAATGCAATATTTTGATGTTTTTCATTGTTAGATGCAGATTGTGTTGTTTTAAGGTCTCTCGGTGTTAGAATGGCGTCTGATCTGAACAGAACCTTGTCGAGGACATACATTGGTCTGCAGTTGTGGGTGCTTATTGTTATTTGCTTGGCAGTGATTTTTTTAGTTATCCTCGGCGTATCTTTATGGCTTAGTTTTCGAAACAAATCCCGAAGGGCTAATGACATGCTTCCTATAAGGCAAGAATCTTATATTTTAGAGGTAATTAAAGAGATAAGTGTCGATCAATTTTCAGCAAACAATGGTGGCCTGGATGCGCTTAATGATAAACTTGGCAACAGAGGTTTGGAAAAGATTCAATTTAATGTAGATAATGAAGATAATCGTGGCCAATCGAATTCTTTTAATCATTTAGAGAAAGATGTTAAAGGGCCTCAACTAGGAGAACGGGAAGGCACTGGTGCGGTTTCCACGTACAGACCTACTTCACATCCTTTGACTGATCCTTCACCTTTGTTCGGCCTGCCCGAATTTTCGCACCTTGGGTGGGGTCATTGGTTCACTCTAAGAGACCTACAACTTGCAACAAACCAGTTTTCAAAGGATAATATTATCGGTGATGGTGGGTATGGAGTTGTTTATAGAGGCAATCTGATTAATGGAACCCCGGTTGCTGTCAAAAAGCTCCTTAACAATCCGTATGTTGCAGCGAAGCTTTTTTCTATGGTAAAATTAATCTGCAACTTGTCAGGTTATCCAATACTGATTCTATGTTATTTTTAGGGGACAAGCTGACAAGGATTTCAGGGTGGAAGTTGAAGCCATAGGTCACGTGCGGCATAAGAACTTAGTTCGACTTCTTGGGTACTGCATCGAGGGAACTCAAAGGTACCATGTTGTTTTATGTACTCCCTTAAGATTTTCATAGTTGAGGGGGCTGCCCATGTCTTCATAATAATCCGGGTTGCATACTAAGGAAATAGTTCTTTAATGATTTTTTTGTAAATTTTATGCTACGAAATCCAGGATATTGGTCTATGAATACGTCAATAATGGGAATTTGGAGCAATGGCTCCGAGGTGATATGTGTCACAAGGGATATCTTACTTGGGATGCTCGTATAAAGATTCTTCTCGGTACTGCCAAGGCGTAAGTCTGCCTTTCACTAAATCTCAGT
The DNA here is from genome assembly GCA_025698515.1 of Gossypium sturtianum. Taxonomy (NCBI): domain Eukaryota; kingdom Viridiplantae; phylum Streptophyta; class Magnoliopsida; order Malvales; family Malvaceae; genus Gossypium; species Gossypium sturtianum. The sequence continues at coordinate 153,498,706 of CM046943.1, forward strand.
TGGTTAATGCTTACATTCGCTTTAAATCTCATTTGCCACTCGAAAACTAAATGTTGCAGGTTGGCTTATTTGCATGAGGCTATTGAACCGAAAGTTGTACATAGAGACATAAAATCAAGTAATATATTGATTGATGAGAACTTTGATGCTAAGATATCCGATTTTGGTCTGGCCAAATTGCTAGGCGATGGGAAAAGTCATATTGCAACTAGAGTTATGGGTACCTTCGGGTAAGAACAATGGCATTCCTTCGCAATCATCTGCCTTGACTTTTTCAACTTTCACTAGTTCATTCATTCCCGTATTTAGTTGTATCGTTAAGAAGCAAAGAATCATCGGCTAATGCAGTCTTTTTTTTTTTTCCAGTTATGTTGCCCCAGAATATGCCAACTCTGGTCTCCTAAACGAGAAGAGTGATGTTTATAGCTTTGGTGTTGTGCTCTTAGAAGCAATTACCGGAAGGTACCCGGTAGATTACGGTCGCCCTCAGCCAGAGGTACAGGAACAGCATTTCTTCATCGACATATATTTTATAAAGGCTTTTACATTTATGAGATGTTTCAATCATTATATCCGTTGCACGGTTATTTATCAGGTAAATATGGTTGAGTGGCTAAAGATGATGGTTCAACTCAGACGCTTCGAGGAAGTAGTAGACCCTAACATTGAGACTAGACCGCAAACCAGTGCTCTCAAACGAGCTTTGTTGGCTGCGTTGAGATGTGTTGATACCGATGCTGATAAAAGACCAAAAATGAGCCAGGTTGCTCGCATGCTCGAATCAGAGGAGTATCCGGTTCCTCGAGAGGTTCGATTCTGATACTTTACATACGATAACCCGTTAATCACAATCAACTCATCTTTTATTAATAAAAACTGGGTAGAAGATGGTAATTTGTTGCTTTTAGATAAATCGTCCAGTAGGAGAATTTCCGGTTTTGGGTGCAACTGTAGCTTGACAATCCCAAGTTCAATTTCAGGATAGAAGACGCCAAAAGAATCTGGTTGTTAATTCAGATGCTGATCCGGATTCAACTGTAGCTTGATACCTTGGAATGGCCTGTAGTTGAGAGATGGAGGAATATTTTTTCGGAATTGATTTGCAGATTGTAGGTAACATTTGTTTGTGTCCGGAAATAACATCATCACGAGACACCGTTGCCGTAGATTTTCCGTACAGTTCTGTATTGATTGTGTGGTAATCTATATTTTCGTTAATTCGGTTTGGTTTTTGTCCTTAGTTCACTTTGATGAATATTTTGTTACTCCGACCAATTCCTGATAGAACATAGGTGTGTAAGCAATGTTTGCATCTCTAATGTGAAGCCGATAATTAGCCGACGAGTAGTGCTCGAAGGAGGCTGAAGACGTTTGAACCATTTTTGCGAGGAAAACATTCAGTCACCTACCGTAGAACACTCTTTGAGAAAAAGGAATTGGTGTTACATTGTGAAAACTTTCGGCTAGTAACTTTCTTTGGGAGCAAGCTCGAGCTTGACTCAGAAATTCAAGGCTCCATATTCGGCTTAAATTCGATCAAATGTCAATTTTTATGATTGAGTTTGGCTCGAGATTTAATCAAGCAACTTAAGTTTAAGCTTGATTAAGCTAGTTATCGATTTTTATGCTCAGGCTCGAGTTTGATTAAGTTCATTTGTACTTAAACTCATTCTATGTATTAAGAGTAGAATGTAATGTAATAATATAATATATTAAAATGAAGATTTTGATTAGATTCATAAGTTGTTTAAATTAAGTATTATGATGTTCGAATTCATCTAAATTAATAACTGGAGTATAATTTGATAATTATCTAAATAAATCTGAATTTTTTTCGAATCTAGCTTGAGTAGGTTTGCGAGCATCGGTTTACGCGATAGGGAAACACCAAACTTTACCTCAAAACCAAACTAGTATGATTCACCACACTTCCTGTTTGAGTTGATTATTTGGTCTAATTTGTTAGACTATTGATGATTCGGTTAAATTAATCATTAAAAAACTTTTAAAAAATAAAAATAGCTAAAAAATGGTTTAATAAGTTTTTTAGCCTAGTTCAACCGGTCCATACCGATTTCTGGGTCAACTACTACTCGATCTAAAAGTGGATCACATTGAACTACTATTCGATCTAAAATGATTTTCTAAAATCAAACTCGGTCTCAACTGCACAAATAACTTATTTTAAATTTTAAAAAATAAAATATTAAAAATATAAAATTTATTTTAATATTCACGAATATTTATAGTTAAATTTGTAAAATAATATATCAAATTTATTTAATTTAGATTAATATGTCAAAAAATCCTTAAGGAAATGGGAAAAAAATCAATTAATATAAACTTATAAATATTATAAAAATCTAATAAATTATAAACAAATTATAGAATTAATAAAAAATATCTAAAATTTTATAAAAACGTATAACATTCTTATAAACTTATAAAAAAATCATAAAATTATTAAAAATTAATCAAAACATTAGAATTATACAGTCTTATAAAAATTATAAAAAATATTCATAAAAACTTGAATTTGACCGAATCAATCGGTGTGATCGATTAGACCGAAATCGACAAAGGTACCAGTTTGGAGAAAGCCATTACATTGATTGACCTAAGAGTTGGGCAGTTGAACTGATTTTTTTATAATGTTTTATTTAATTAAACTAGACTGACCGATCGAACTGGCAAACTGGTGGCTTGATCGACTTGACCACTAGTTTAATTATACAAAAAAAAATACTTAAATTTGATTTTGTTTTTATTAATTTTATAAATTATCATCATCCAACTATTAACATATGACAATATAAAATACTTTGACCAAAGTTTTCAGAACCAAATCAATGGTCACCGGTTTGTCAGTTCGATATGTCCATCCAGTTTAATTCAATAAAATATTAAAAAAATTGGTTCAACTGCTCGGCTTCCAGGTCAACCAATCTAATGACTTTCTTCAGACTAATACCCTTATCTGATTGGTCCAACTGACTGATTCAATCCAATAAATATATTTATGAATTTTTTATAAGTTTATATCAATTTTAATATTATTAATATTTTTATCGTTTTTAAAGATTTTTTATAAGTTTCTATAAAATTTTAAATATGTTTTATTATTTTTATAATTTTTTTTATAATTTTATAATTATTAATTATTAAAAGTTATATCAATTTTAATAATATTTATATATTTTTTATGATTTGTATGATTTTTAATAATTTTTATAGGAAAATATTAGATTAAACCAAAAGTTATCACATCGTTAATTTTTTTAATGGTTAACATGATCAATGATGAAAACCGTTAACGAAGGGAGTTAATTGATTTTTTTATTAATGATAAGGGCTTAATTGGGTGAGAATTTAATATAAGGGCTTAATTGATCTTTTTGCAATTTCTTAAGGATTTTTTAACATATAAACCTTTAATTTAAATTCGTACTAATCCAGATTGACGTGTGAATAAGTCTAGTGGGAACTATATGATACCATATGTGCTCAAAAAAAATATCTAATTAAATTAATGAATTAACTAATAGCATTATAACACATATGTATTAAATTAAATAATTTACAACATTTTAAGGATTAAATTTGATATTATCCTTTTTTCAATTTTAACCCACACCGCAAAAAACCGCCCTTTTTTACAATCTCCTTTTACCTTACCCTCCCTTATTTTATAATTTTCCCTATTTTTATATTATAGGGTTAGGGCACTCTTCGAAGAAAAAATGTTGCAGAAAACCCCCTTTTTCTCTCTACAATTTGCGGGAATTTTCGCTGGAGCAACTTTCCAGGTCAACCATGGCTTAATTCTTTGATTTTTTTACGGTAAATTTCCATGTTCTTGCTCTGTTTCAAGGCCTGAAAATCTTGAGATTTTCTGTTTAAAGATTGATTTGGAAGATAGGTTTTTTTGGGGGGTATTTTCATTTGAGTTGATATTGATTTGATTAGTGTATCTGTAAGGGTCTGAAGACTTGAAAAAAATCTGAGATTTTTTTTTTCTTTCTTGAAGTTGGGTTTTTGGTATTTCTTTGAGTTTGCTTTTGATTATTTTCGATGCGTGTATCTTGATTCTTTGAGTGTTTTGTAGAGTTTGTTTCTTGAAATTGCTTCAACTAATTTCAGAATTTTAATAAGGGGATTTTTAAGGTTGCTGATTTTTGACGCGTTTTGCCCTCTTTTCCTTTTGTTCCCTTTTTTCCCCCTCTCCGGTTCTAATTCTAGTAGCTTTATGGAATGTGCTTTAGGTGTGTGTACAATTGCTGCTTTCTTTTTCCTTGTGTTTTCATTACTGTTTTCTTTTCTTTTTCTCTTCTTTTTTGTTTTCTTCTTAACCCGGGGATTTCTAGGGTGGTGTTGGTTTGACCACCAAAAATGAAAAGCTTCTTTCTTGACCATGTGATTTGTTTATAGAAAACCCCTTTGTATTATTATATCATGTTCATGCCCTTCACTTAAGATTCATCAATAAACAATAGGGTTGTGCATTGTTTCTTTCTCTTGTTTGACTAGTAAAATGAAATCTACTTTTTGTGTATTATGTTTCCGAACATCGAATTAAGAAACAAACCTGGTATATTATCTCAGTATTTATGGCAGCTGAAAAATCTTGTTTGGTGGTTTGCTTGGACTTCTGTATGTATTCTTGTTATTCCTGTAGATTTGTATTATCAATGACACTTGGTGTATTGAATTTCAGATTCAAGTTCTCTGCTGAACCGACATAGTAAAAAAGTCTACAATTTTTTAACCAGAAGAAGCTATGTACCAGGAAGGAGCCCCTGAGTTTGTCATTGATCAGGGATCAATGTACTACCCTACTGCTGCCAACATTGGATATTATTTTACTGGTAATTTAAATGCCTTAAAGCATATTGTACGTAGATGATACTTCTTGAATCTCTGGCTTATACTGTCTATTGCATTTGGACAGGTTTTGAATCACCCGTTGAATGGGATGAACACCAGAACATTTTTAGTGCAGATGGTGCAGATGTCCAATTTACGGTGTGTAAACTTATCGTTCTAACTCTATAGTTGATAGCAAATTGCTTCTTAATGATTTATCATTTTAAGATTTGCTTAATGCCCCTTATTCCCTTTTTCAGGGTGCCCAAACTGAAACTTTGCCTTATGTATATTACACACCTAGCTATGGATATGCACAGTCCCCATACAACCCATACAATCCTTACATATCTAGTGCTGTGATGGGTGATAGCCCATTTGTAGGGGCACAACAATATTACTCCTTTCCCCCTTATTCAAACCCTGTAACACCAACCGCTTATGTTCCCGTTGTCATTCAACCAGATGGAATTCCAAACAATTCTACAGAATTTTTGCGTGATACTCGTGCATCAATCGCTAGTAGACCTGATGGAAGGGGAGTTAAACATAACCTTGCTTCAGCATCTGCAGCCTTTTCTAGGAACTCTTCAAAGTCTGCTCCAAATCAGACAGATTCCTTGACTAGGGTATCGGATGGACAAAGTAAACATTCTGCAAACCGTGGGAATTTTCCTGATAGTTCCAGTCCAGCTGCAGCACGCACTCAACAGGTTCATTTGCATAGTTTCTGATTTGAACTTATATTGAATTAGACTTTTTGAATTTTGATCATGTTTGAAGTTTCTTATCTAGTGATCATCTTTGTAGGGTAGAGTTGCTTCTGGGTCCATTCAGTCAATTGGCAACATTCCTGGTGGGAAACTTCCATCTCACCGTAATCAATTAAAAATGGATCTTCCTGCTGGTAATACCTTTTCTGACTACGGATCAAGTGCTCCTGGACGCGGTGCACTGGATAAGCTTCGACCAAATATCTCTGTTGGAAGGGTTTTGAATGATGCGCATAGTTACCCAGATACATTGGGAGAACAGAATCGAGGCCCCAGAACCAACAGATTGAAAAATCAATTCATGGTTAAAGCCTATACAACTAGAGCAGGAAATTCTGATGCTGAAGGGAACATCGTTATCTATACCGACCAATATAACAAGGATGATTTTCCAATTGACTATGTTGATGCGAAGTTCTTTGTAATAAAATCATATAGCGAGGATGATGTACACAAGAGCATCAAATACAATGTTTGGTCATCCACACCCCATGGCAACAAGAAGCTGGATAGTGCTTTTGAAGATGCACAGAGAATAGCTGCAGGGAAACCTAGGGGCTGTCCAATCTTCCTTTTCTTTTCTGTGAGTTCTATACCTGTCTCAGTATTAAGGGACTTTAGACTTCTAAGATTTTTATTAAATGGAAGTGGTCTGTGATTTCTGATATTCATTATCCACTGCAATGTGGTATTTTGTATGCACAGGTTAATGCCAGTGGACAATTCTGCGGCGTTGCGGAGATGATTGGCTCGGTTGACTTCCAAAAGGATATGGATTTTTGGCAGCAAGATAAGTGGAGCGGAAGCTTCCCTGTCAAGTGGCACATCATTAAAGATGTTCCAAATAGCCACTTTAGACACATCATAGTAGAGAATAATGAAAACAAGCCTGTGACTAATAGCAGGGATACGCAAGAGGTATGTTTATTCCAGGATTATATATAATCTTGATAAAATCTGCATATTATTTAGTCTTATAAAATGTCTTCTCAACTCCAGATAATGTTCAAGCAAGGTGTGGAGATGCTGAAGGTATTCAAAAATCATACAATGAAGACTTCTTTACTTGATGACTTCATGTACTATGAAAATCGTCAGCGAATCATGCAAGAAGAGAAGGCCAGGCTACTAATTAGAAGCTTTCAGAGCCCAGTCCAAGCATCGACATTGGATGCTGCCACTAAGCTAAAGTTTGAGCTACATCTGAATGACAATGAGAAAGCTACCAAGCAAAGCGATCCTGACATGCTGAAGAGAACTGTCCCTTCTTCTAGTCAACAGGTTTCTTTTGGTTCTGATATAACTAATGCAAGAAACATGAATGATAATGTAGATCAAATCTCAGTTGCAGCCAACAATGATGCTTCTACTTTAAAGATTGGCTTGCTCACTATAAATCCAAAGCAAGACGAGTCTAAACCCTCTGTAGATGCTGATGCTGTTGAGACGGTAACAGTAGGATCTATGCCAGTGAAAGTCAATGGATTTACTGAATCATCTGGTTACCTAACATTTGGTACTCTTCCTCATAATCCCAAGACCCTACAGCCCGAAGGAGGTACTGCTAAAAAGGGTAGTAATCGTGGTTAGGCTGATGACTAACTGGGGGCATATTTTTTTTTTCGGCTGGAACATACTGCAACCCGGTAGTTATGTGCATTCTTGACTGTTGTAAAAATGAGTGTATCATCAAACTCATTGTTACAGGATGGTTAAACGAAATACTTGGTTCAGATCAGCTTTTTGCTGTTTTTCACCCCACCCCCTCGTTCCTCACTCTTTGACTTACAAGCTGGATTCCAAATCCATGGATAAATATACTGACAGACAGACAGACAAGACTGTTTTTTTAGTTTTGTTTTTTTTTTTTTTTGTTTTGTGAGGAGTGGGAGGTGCTTTTCAATTTGCTTTAGTGGGAAAACAGTGTAATCTTTGTTGTTTTTGCACTTCAATATTGAACGTGAAAGAAAAAAATCTGTTTGGTTTTTTGCAAGATATTGTATTTCCAGTGTTCCCTGTTGGAATCAAATGTATAATGTCTCTTTCTTTTCTTTTGAAAAAATGAAATCAGAGATCTTAGTTGATTCTGGGAGCCTCCTTTTATTTGCTTGGACGATGATGATTCTTACAGGGGTTATAGTGATTGTGATTTTCTTACAGGGTAAATTTGTTTCTTAATTAGTACTTGTGTTTCAATATATGTTGTGATTGTTTGTTATTTTCTTTATTTTACTATTATATATATGTATGTATGTATATATATGCTTCAGTTTCATGCTGCAAGTAGCCTATATAAGCATGCTTGTAAAGGTAGGCACCATATATATGGCAGCTTCAACCTTCTGGATGAGTAATAAAATGTTTGGTGGCTATTAAGTGATGTTTCAAGTTCGGATCTTACTGGTGGAAATGGAGAAAAGTAAACGTTGGTTCTGTTTTCGTTTAGGGATCCAACTTGGTTATCAGATATCGGAAACTATAGGATCTCATGCCATATTCTAGGAAAAAATTCTGAATCTAAAATTTATCAATGATTGTTCTACTAGATCCATATATCTCTATGCATCTGCTTGATAAAATAGATCATCCTTTATTATCATATTGGACAAGCATACCTAGAATCAATATCCTAGAAACTATTGAGAGGCTAAAATGGATACAAGACCTTTAAATGCTGCAATACACAAAATGGTAGCTCACTTTGTTTGGACCTTGGATTTATTGAGAGGCTAAAACGGATACAAGACCTCTAAATGCTGCAATACACAAAATGGTACCTCACTTTGTTTGGACCTTGGATTTGCTTCTCCCACTGTTTCTGCGGTTGCTGTCTCCAATGCCCCAGACCAGACCAAACAGGCTTGAATTCAAGCAGATGTTCGAGGATGCCTATGAACGCCATCGTACTGCTTCCACGGAAGGTATTTCTTTCATTCTTCAAGTATTTCCAGACTGCCCTTGAAAACTACAATTTCGATTCTGAACTTCGATCCAAGGTTTGATTTTTATTTTTTATTTGAACCCTTGATGTAGTATGTGAATTATGTTGAATTATTGATTGTGCATGTTCTGTAATGGCAATAGGAAAATGGGATATGCTTTTTCAGGTAAAAGGAACAAGTTCCGTACAGATGCCATTGAGGCACATTTGTTGACATTACTCCAAAAGGTCCATTCAAATATGGGAAATATCCAGACAGCTTGAAGCTGTGGATGTTCCATGTTGTAAAATCGAAATATTGTATCTTTTGTTTATGCTTTATGCATTCACTCGATGCCTTTGACTAACCGGTATGCATGTGGTCGTCGGCGAAAACAAGGGCGTAGTAGTGGTGTCGGTGGAAGGTCTTCGGGGCTTTGTCTGTGATCCCTGAACTGCATATGAACACCGTGTTTCAGATATTTCTACAGTTGTTCAGCCCGGTGGACACTCTGAATGTGACTCGAGACTCGCTCATTGTATAGGTCAAATGATATATATGTCATGGTATTGAGCCACAACCGCGAAAGAGGCAGAGTAAGTCTATCTACAAAGAAACTAGAGCCAATCCCTGGAGATATGATCTGGAATCGAACTCTAGAGATGGCTCAGACATTCAGGCAAAGAATCGCTCGTGCAGGCGTGCTTAGATTCCGGCCAGAGTTACAGTTTTTAAGTTACTAAAAAATGCAGTTGGTTCATGTGCTATGTTGTGTGGTTAACTTGCCTTTGTGACTAATGTCGCAGTTACTAACTGGTGACGGTGAATCGGGTCCGGTTACATCAGACTTGCCACCAGAAGGTATGGTCCCCGGTGACTTTCATTAAGCAGAATATTTATAGCTTTATTTTAATTTGCATTAGTATCTGTAGTTTTGACATTGTTTACTTTGTGAAATTGGGTACATTCAATTGCTTTTATCACGTTCGAATATCGAGTGGATCAAATTATAAATATGTACACTTATTACATGGACAACTTGAAAAATTTTATTGACATTTTCTTAACACGTCAGATTCAAACTATCAATGAAATAATACATACGTGATTACCCTTTTTTTAAATTATTTATCACTTAATCAGGAATATTTTCTATTGAACATTATGTTATCTTATAAAATATTTTAGATTTAAAATTTTATTTTATTTAAAATAAAGTGAAATGTTTAAAAATTAAAAATAATTTTTTTCATAAAAAATTATCAAAATAAAATTTATAATTTTAAGACAAAATCACAAAATGTGAGTTTTGTGACAAAATCTGAATACAATTAGACAATCAAAATGAGGAGCTAATGTTGTTTGAGATTAGACGGTTCATTTTTTGGGAAAATGGTGGGACGTACTCTATTGATTACACCTGTTTATAAGTCGGGCCGAGCTATAAATTGAATTAAAAAAAAAATCAAGTCGAGTTTTTAGCTTAGTCTAATTTGATTTGTCTAAAAAAATTTATTTCATTGTTTAAAAATTAATATTTTTATTAATAAAATTTTAAACTTATTTTTTATATAATCTGTAATTATTTTAAAGTTGGAGTATAGAAAATAATAATCACGTATGTATTATTTCATTGACAGTTTGAATTTGACGTGTTAAAAAATCGTTAATAAAATTTTTTAAATTATTCACATAATAAGTGTACATATTTATAATTTGATACACTCGATTTCCATGTGATAAAAGCAATTGAATGGTATACCCAATTTCACAAAGTACAAGCTAATGCAAATTAAAATTAGGCTATGAATCTTCTGCTTAATGAAAGTCACTGAGGACCATGCCTTCTGGTGGCAAGTCTGATGTAACCGGACCCGATTCACCGTCAACGGTTAGGGGTTAACCCACTCTGCGACATTAATCACAAAGGCAAGTTGACCGCACAACATAGCACATGAACTAACTGCATTTTTTAGTAACTTAAGAACTGTAACTCTGGCCGGAATCTAAGCATGCCTGCACGAGCCATGGCTTCTGCTCGAGCGATTCTTTGCCTGAATGTCTGAGCCATCTCTGGAGTTCGATTCCAGATCATATCCCCTGGGATTGGCTCTAGTTTCTTTGTAGATAGACTTACTCTGCTTCTTTCGCGGTTGTGGCTCAATACCATGACATATATATCATTTGACCTATACAATGAGCGAGTCTCGAGTCACCTTCAGAGTGTCCACCGGGCTGAACAACTGTAGAAATATCTGAAACACAGTGGTCATATGCAGTTCAGGGATCACAGACAAAGCCCCGAAGACCCTCCACTGACGCCACTACTCCGCCCTTGTTTTCGCCGACGACCACATGCATACCGGTTTGTCAAAAGGCATCGAGTGAGAATGCATAAAGCTGTCTGGATATTTCCCATATTTGAATGGACCTTTTGCAGTAATGTCAACAAATTGCCTCTATGGCATCTGTACGGAAACTTGTTCCTTTTACCTGAAAAAGCATATCCCATTTTCCTATTGCTATTACAGAACATGCACAATCAATAATTCAACATAATTCACATACTACATCAAGGGTTCAAATAAAAATCAAACCTTGGTTCGAAGTACAGAATCAAAATTGTAGTTTTCAAGGGCAGTCTGGAAATACTCGAAGAATGAAAGAAACACCTTCCGTAGAAGCAGTACGATGGCGTTCATAGGCATCCTCGAACATCTGCTTGAATTCAAGCCTGTTTGGTCTGGTCTGGGGCATTGGAGACAGCAACAGTGGGAGAAGCAAATCCAAGGTCCAAACAAAGTGAGGTACCATTTTGTGTATTGCAGCATTTGAAGGTCTTGTATCCATATTAGCCTCTCAATAGTTTCTAGGATATTGATTCTAGGTTTGCTTGTCCAATGTGATAGTAAAGGATGATCTATTTTATCAAGCAGATGCATAGAGATATGGATCTAGTAGAACAATCATTGATAAATTTTAGATTCAGAATTTTTTCCTAGAATATGGCATGAGATCCTATAGTTTCTGATATCCGATAACCAAGTTGGATCCCTAAATGAAAACAGAAATTTTCAAACGTTTATTTTTCTCCATTTCCACTGGTAAGATCCGAGCTTGAAACATTGCTTAGTAGACATCAAACATTTTACTACTCATCCCACAGGTTGAAGTAGCCATATAAGGTGTCTACCTTTACAAGCATGCTTACATAGGCTACTTACAGCATGAAACTGAAGCATATATATACATACATATACATATATATAATAGTAAAATAAAGAAACTAACAAACAATCACAACATATTTTGAAACACAAGTACTAATTAAGAAACAAATTTGCCTTGTAAGAATATCACAATCACTATAGCCCCTGTAAGAATCATCATCGTCCAAGAAAATAAAAGGAGGCTCCCAAAATCAACTAAGATCTCTGATTTCATCTTTTTAAAAGAAAAAAAAAAGACATTGTACATTTGATTCCAACAGGGAACACTGGAAATACAATATCTTGCAAAAAACCAAACAGATTTTTTTCTTTCATGTTCAATATTGAAGTGCCAAAACAACAAAGATTAGACTGCTGTCCCACTAAAGCAAATTGAAAAGCACCTCCCACCCCTCACAAAAAAAAAAAAAAAAACTAAACTAAAAAAGCAGTCTTGTCTGTCTGTCTGTCAGTATATTTGTCCATGGACTTGGAAACCAGCTTGTAAGTCGAAGAGTGAAGAACGAGGGGGTGGGGTGAAAAACAGCAAAAATCTGACCTGAACCAAGTATTTCGTTTAACCATCCTGTAACAATGAGTATGATGATAGTGTCAGTTTTACAACAGTCAAGACTGCACATAACTACCAGGTTGCAGTTGTTCCAGCCGAAAAAGAAGAAGCCCCCAGTTAGTCATTAGCCTAACCACAATTACTACCCTTTTTGGCGGTACCTCCTTCGGGCTGTAGGGTCTTGGGATTATGAGGAATAGTACCAAATGTTAGGTAGCCAGATGATTCAGTAAATCCATTGACTTTCACTGGCATAGATCCTACTGTTACTGTCTCAACAGCATCAGCATCTACGGAGGGTTTAGACTCTTCCTGCTTTGGATTTATAGTGAGCAAGCCAATCTTTAAAGTAGACGCATCGTTGTTGACTTCAACTGCGATTTGATCTACATTTTCATTCATGTTTCTTGCATTAGTTATATCAGAACCAAAAGAAGCCTGCTGACTATATGAAGGGACAGTTCTCTTCAACATGTCGGGATTGCTTGGTAGCTTTTTCATTGTCGTTGAGATGTAGCTATATAAAATCATATAGCGAGGATGATGTACACGAGAGCATCAAATACAATGTTTGTGTGGAGGTATGCCTAGTATTTTTCAGTTTTTTTTTTCTTGCTATTAAACATTGTTTTTTAGTTTTCCATTCTAGAAAAAATAACACGTTATACATTTAGTTATTAGTTTTTACAAGTTTCTACATAATTTTATTTGTACGGGGCGAGGGTTCTTATTTCGGGTTTTAGGGTTTAGTATATAAATATTTTGTACTCTTCGTTTTTGCCGTTATATTAAAATTATCTTTACTCGTGGTTTTTTTTTTATCCTCTTCGAAGGAGTTTTTCCACGTAAAATATTTGTATTCGATCTTTTTAATTTATTTGTTATTTTACTTATTCGCTGCTAAATCGGGTTATCCCCAACAGTTTAGTCATTCACACCCTATAATTTTATTTATTATATTATCAACGACTTTAATAGTCGTTTTGTATTTTAACTTCATCTCTACCGATACATTAGAATCTAAAAACATTTTCAGTCATTAATTTTAATTTCACTACTAAAATATCTAATATCAATGTTAATTAAGTTAATTAAGTTTTCAGTCATTAATTAACTCGAATATGAATCTAAAAACATTTTCAGTCATTAATTTTGAATTTCAGTACTAAACATTTTCAGTCATTAACTCGAATAAAAAATTAAGTTTTTCGGTTTAACTCGAATATGAATTACACAATTCGAGTTATCCGAAAATCCGAATAAGAAACGGAAAAAATACGCCATTTTGATAAATGTTTACATTTTCTAAAGTTAAAAGTCAAAACCATTAAGTTAAAAGGCAAAACTACGTTGTTTTTATAAATGTTTACTCATTAAGTTAAAAGGTAAAACCATTATATTATTTATGTAGTTAAATAATTTTATACTTTGTTTACTAGTTAAATAATCGGTTCATATAAACGCAACATTGAGTATAAATAATAGGATTCGTTAACTCGACTCGAAATTTTTTGACTCGATTCGATCCGATTTGAAAAAAAATTCAAATTGAGTTCGGTTGCTAAAATAGGATTCGTCAACTCGACTAACTCGAAATTTTTTTACTCGATTCGACTCAACTCGATCGAATACTCACCCCTAATTGCCCTTAACGGTATAACAATAAGCTGGCATGGCACGTTAAACCATCATTTCAAAATAAATTTTAGGTTAATTTATATAATCGATCCTCATTTTTTTTTGTTTTGAGCAATTTTTTTATGTTCTTTTAACTCTATTTTTCATTCTCTTTTGCTTCTCCCTCTGTCTTACTTCCTTCTTCATTTTTTTAACGTAGTTTTTCTATATTTTCCATTTCTTAAAACTAGTCCACAAGCTTGCCTCACTGGAAAAAATTAAATTGTTCAAAAAAATAAAAGTATAGGGACTAGTTTTACACAAAATGTGACATGTCATTATTTGTCATTTTACACATATCGGCTTTCAGTTATCAAATAAGTTTTACCAAACACATTTAGATAAACAGTTAATAAAATCAGTTGGTCAAATTAACAACTGTAATCAACTATCAAGCAATTACCAAACATGACCCATATTTTTTACTCAATTCAAATGGTTTTATACTGATTCAATAATCTTTAGGTTTTTTGATACGATTAAACTAGCTAAACGACTATTTTTCGGTTCAACAAATCGATCCAATCCCATTGTAACAGCCTCATATGAATAAAGATTAGCCTAATTCCAAATGTTCCTCTAACATTATACTTAGATTCCTCCATGTTCTTCTTCACCGACCTGATGAAAGACATCAAATCCCTTGTGAGAGACTACAAAACCTTTCTTAAAACTCAAGAAAAGAATGTAATAAAACAACATTCTTAATTAATTGCAGGACATACCCTCCATCATTGGTCCACTCATACTGTCCTATTCACCAATCACTATGGGGAAAAAATATGGTGTCGGATTGATTCCCCAATGTTAAGGTCACTGAACCATTAGCTAAGCTAATGGTCTCATCTCTATATCCATAGCCTTTTTCTCCTCCTTGTTGGCCCCTACTTTGGACCATTAGCTAAGCTAAAAGTATGGCAACTTTGAATCTTTTTTTTTTTTTTTTTTTTTTTTTTTTTATTTTTAGAAATTTAATCTTCTTAATAGTTGAAGTTGAGTTAATAATGTTTCCGTTAAATTAGATTATGTGACATTTAAAAAAAAAAATTTACATTCTCAATTCACGTACGAAACAAAAAAGAATCGACTTTCATTATGTTTTTTTGAAAATAATACTAAAAGAAACCTTACAATTAATAAAAATTTTACAACTCTATATTCAAAATTTATATTTACTTGATTAACTTTCCATTTGGTAAAAGTACTATGGAGGTCATTGTACTGGGAGTCGAAATACAATTTTTCCCTCTACTAAAAGAATAGGTAATTTAGTCTTTACACGTTAGATTAAATAACAAATTAGTCCTTTTTTGTTAAAATTTCCATCAATCTCTACTATTAAAAACTGGTCATTATACGTCAACATGAGGTACATGTGGCACACCATATGTAATTATTTGATTATTCCGTCAACCACGCCAGCATTTAACAGAAGAAATTAATAAAATTTTTAACACAAATAACCAATTTACTCTTTAATCTAACGTATAAAAACTAATTTACTTATTTTTCAAGTAAAAGAAATAAAATACAATCAAACTCCTATAAAAACTTCCATAATATTTTTTCACATTCAACTCGTGTCACATTAAGTACTAGAACAATAACATTTTTATTTTAAAGTTATCACATAATCCAATTTAAGAGAAATTATTTAATAATTCAATCATTAATTCGATAAAAAAGATAATAAAAAAAATAGAGCAATTAAATTTTAAATATATGAAAAAGTACAAGGACTATAACCATAATTATACCTAGACCTTTTTTCTATTTGAATATCCCCCTTCCTCATAAACCGTAACGAGTAGCAACAAAGTATATAATAATACAACATTTTTTTCCTGCCTCTAAATTAAAAAAAATTTGCAAGGGTTAAAGCCACAATTGCAGCATAAGATAACATTGGCCGGGAGGACAAATTCTTAATACGATTAATGCGACTTGAACCTAAGCTAACACGGATCATTTGAGAAAAAGTTGAAGGCGGCTATCACCAAGGCGAAGAGAATAAGAAGCTTTCTTGTACTCAGCCCAAGTGAAGGGCCTATACAGCAATGGCCTATGGGGTGTGACCAGTTCTGGTGGAACACTGAGCCATGCATGGGGTGGTGGCGCCCCAAAATATGCCATTGACATTCTATACTTGTACCCATTGGTCAATGCCCTGTGCCTTACGCTCATGAACCTCCCATTTGTCATTGCCTTCAAAAAAAAAAAAAAAAAAAAAAAAAACACTAATATGTACGAAGCTACATCTACTTAATACTTAAAATTTTTTTTAACCTAATTATATCTAAATTTTAAAATCGTAAGTTAACATAGTATTATCATTAAAATATATTGACGTGACATTAATAATTAATAATATGGTGATATATGACAAATAAAAATAAAAATTAAAAACAAATTATTCTAGCCACATGTCAGAATATGAGGTTGTGTCACCATGTTATAGATTATTAACGTCACGTCAATATATTTCAACAGTGTTCAGTCAAATTTCTAAAAAAATTACTAAATTGATTTATAATTTCTAAGTTTAAGTTACCAAGTTCAAATATCTCTGAATATATTAATTCTAAAAAAAAACCCCAGAGAGAACAAATAAATTTTTTGAATTTAAAATTTATTATTACAATAATAATTTATTGAGATAAAATCATTTTTAAATTTGGTAATTTTTTTCACCTTCATTCTTGAATTTTTTTTTATTCACAATAATCCCAAAACTTAATAATTTTTTCAATTTAATCTTTAAACTTATATTCCATTAAAATATGATGACATGATTCTCCAAAAAAAAATTGCCACTTTCATAATCCCTTTATTTTCTTTTTGTATAGTAAAGGAATGTTCTAACTCTTTTTAAAGTTTTATTTAGTAATATTATCTAAATCGGATTAGACCTGGTTGGATCAAAAATCAATTAAAATATCATCTAGAGAAAAGTTTTTGATCTAGAAATCGATACAAACTGGTTTAACTGAGCTAAAAACATGATTAAACCAGTTTTAAATATTTCTTTTATCTTTAATGATTTTTTTAATCAATTCAATTAGATGAATAAACCGATGACTTGACCAAGTTGATCGTCGTGATATCTTTGGGACTATTAAATATCCATAGTTGCTCTGCAAGGAACTGTAACTGGCAATACAGCCCAGCAAACCAGAAACCCCTTTTTATGTTCAATTGGATAGAAACTGATACGTGGGGTCTTACAATCCAAAGCTGCAGTGGATTCCCCAATGCATGTACCAGTTTCCATCAATCAAAATTCACCCTTTATTATTATTTTTTTAGGGGTCAAATTGTTACGAAAGAGAGGGAAGAGGGACCAACCTGTAAAACATCACCTACGTTGATGCAAAAGGCAGTAGGGTCAGGGGTGACGGGGACCCAGGTCCCACCGGCTACACAAATCTGCAGGCCACCCACGTCGTTGGATCTGAGGATGGTCAACATCTGAGGGTCGGTGTGTTCCCCGAACCCTATTTCGGTGGTGGTGGTGGCGCGGTGCGGTGGAGGTGGTGTGTGGAATGAGGAAGGTGGATAGTGATTGAGCCTGAACATGGAGTCGCTATCGACGTCCCTGATCATGTTGCTTAACAGTGATGGATCATGGACCCCTAATCCTTCTGCCATCAGATCCAAGATTTCACATGCTAATCGCTTAACGGCTTCTATGTAGCCGCTCACGGCGGAGCTGTCACCATACACACACAAAAAAAAACATTGTTAGAAAACAATTTAAGGCAATATTTTTAAATTTGAACCATTATTCGGATTTATCGCAACATCTATTTTTAATTTGATTGATTCAATTTTTTAAGTACCTTTTAATTAAATAAATTATAAAAAAAATTCAATTAAGCAGATCTTTCATGTTACATCAAAAGCTATTTCTAAAAAAAATTAAATGGGTAAAATATTTTGACATAAATTAACAAATAATAAAATAGTATTATTATTATGGTTAAAATATTCTTTTAAATACCATGAATGGATCTGAAAAGACTGTCAAGGCTTTGACCTCTCTTATTTAAAATAAAAGAAAATATATTTTTGACTTTTTTTAAAAAATATTTTAAGATGTTTTGATATAAAATCTTATCTTTTTTGAAAATATCTTTAGATGATAAGGTTAAAATTAACAATAGCGATAAAATTAATTATTGTAATTGTGAGGTGAAAAATTTCACCGTACCATAATCACCATTCATCCATCTAAAGAGAAACTAAATTTAAAAATTTTATAATTTTATCTTGTCTTAATTTCAATTGAATCGGATCGGTCAATTTACTGCAGTTGTATTGTTTTTATAATTTGGATAATTGAACCGGTTGAACTCAAATTTTAATTTTTTTTAATTTTTTAAATAATTTATTTATTACGAAAGTTTTACTATTTATGTGTAATTTTCTCTGCTTTTTATGTGTGTTTTTTATTAATAAAAAATAAATAAATATTGGGCAAATAAATAAAATAAAAAGCTTCCATTGAAAACCCTTTGATTTGATCAGACCTTCCTTTATTTCTGATTCTCTGACTTGTCATTTTGATTTCCAATAGTACTTTCCCCTACAGCCAGCCCCTATTAGATTTTGTTCTTGTGTTTTCACGCGACTACATGGGCGCGTGGAATTAAAACTGACAACTGAACCAAACACAGGGATGTGTCTCTCTGACAAGATATCCCGTGTAAGAGAGTTTAAAACTACACAAAACTATATTCTCAACCGAATGACTTCTCAATTTGGTCTAAGTTTAGTTTTAGTCCCTCTAAATTTTGGGGTTTAACTTTTTACTTTAATTTGTTTTAATTTATTGATAAGTCCATATTTATTTATTATTGTCGAAATGTCTTTCAAAAATATATACTATCGTTAAATTGCTTAAAGCATACGAAATAAAAATAAATAAATTTCAAATTTTAGAAGGACTAAAACCACAATTAGACCCTCTGAACTTTGAGTTATTGAAGCGGATTTAATTAAAAACCTCACGTGTTTTCCTTATTTTCATTTCTTTTTATTCATTAAACAAAACTGTCTGAATTAACTTTTTTTTCATGGCTAAATAAAGAAGGTTTAATTAAAATATTGACCCTTAAATTATATCGTTTTTTCACTTAAATACCTACTTAAACTATTAATTGATCTTATTTTATTCCAAAACACGATACAATCAATAAAAACATTATCCGTGGCCCATTTTTTTTTACTGAAAATCATGCATTTTTTAGTAAAATTTTACTAATAAATTATAGGTACTTAAATGATAAAATCGGTTTGATTTAAGGGTTAATTTTGTAGTTGGTCCCATAAACACAAAAAAAACAACCAATTCAAGAACAGTAAAAACGAGCAGCTGAGCATTGCAGTGCATGAAAATAGAAGCAGAATATATACTACAACAAAGCCTATATACCAAATAAACATGCCTTAATTTTTATTATTTTTAAATAATACTATTAATTGTCTCCTATATATAATTATACTAAAATAAATATAAATATAAATATTTTAACCTAATGCATATAAAGATATTTCGATAATTATCTCGACACGCAACAGATTTTTTTTTTAAATATCCCTTTAGATGGACGATTATAAGGGTACAATAAAATTTTTTACTTCACAATTATAATAATTAATCTCACCGACATCCTAAAATCCTATCAAGACCAGTCAGGTCCCAATTTTTTTTTTTTATTGCCATTTTCAAGAGGGAAGTAATTTATTTGAGGGGAGTTTTGAAAAGGGCATAACATGAGCCAAAATGTGGTAATGATTGCCATTTAAAGCTATGGGATAATTGAAGAGTTGAATGCGATGTGGGATATCAAAATGATAACATTACAACTCATCTAAAAGCTCACGTTCATGGATTTCCTCTTATTTAAAAAAAATCACTTGATAAATAATTTTTAAAAAAATTAGTAAAACATGCTGACAAAATACCCTAGCTTACTAGACTAAGGCCCAAACTCATACCAAAACAACATATATTACTTCTCAATATATAAATTATAAACAATATATAAAAAAAAAATCTTTATAATCATATATTTTTATAATATATAGCAAAAATCTAGCATTTATTTTCGATGCAGTGGGTTTAGTTTATTTTTTTTTATCAAATATTATAATATAGTTGCAATATTTAATCTCGCCGTATAATAAAAAACACAGTAAATTATCCATAAATTTTCCGAACTTCAACTAATTAAATTATAGTATTTAGACATATCATTCATATTAATGATCCATCATTTGGCCGACCATTCACGAAAATGGCAAATAACCACTAAACATGCAAGAATTAAAGCATGTAAGAAAAAAAAACATGTCTGATGATGATAATAATAATATGAAGTACCTGAACTTTTTGGGGTCATCGGAGATGGTGTGGGATAACTGAGAAATGGAAGAAGGGTTGGTATGAAGAAGAAGATATTCAACTTCTCCACTATCACCATTGAAACCAATGCTCTTAATGCCATACCCGAAAGGACCGGCCGGTCCTGCCCTTTGCTTTTCGCAAACCGGCTTCGTAAAAAAGCCAAGACCTTCTTCTTCCATTGCGGCGATAACATCGTCGGAGACACCGTGGTGGACCGCCTTGAAGAACCCGTACTGTTCGCAGGCTTTTACGATGAGCTTTGACACCTCTGATCTATCGGCTGAAAGGTCTATCACCGGTAACTCGATAGGTTCCGGCTTTTCGGATCGAGCCGGGTTTGGTGGAGCCACTACCATGACTGTTAAGTATTTTTTATTAAAAAAAAGTGGAAATTTTCGAAATATATGTAATGGAAAAAAAGAAGGGTCTGCAACAAGAAAGGATGGAAGCGGAGAGAAGTAAGACGAAGAGGAAGAGCAAAAGGGTGTGTGTTTTATAGATGCGTGAGGGAGTCTACGATATTTATAAAAAGATTATAGAATCTCATAGAATGGATTATTTTTTATTTAAATAATACGAATAAAAATAATTATTTATTAAAATAGCATGAAATGAATCAACTCTAAAACCCCGTATGATAGAACCGGATTGATTAGATCAGGAATTAACCGAAATATCGAATCAGAAAAAGATATTAGAGTGATTGATTTGAGAACTGATAGCCTTAAATTATTCAACCATCCATTCAATTCTGAAAACCTTCTTTACGGCTGAATTTGGTGAAAAGAACACTATTCATTTTTTTCAAACATATATTGTTATGATAATTAATTTTTTTATTTGTATTACTTAAATAAAAAATTCAGAATATGTGAATGGAACAATAAATTTATTTATTTTCTTAATGAAGTGGCAATAAATATTTATTTTCAAATTTCTGCTTTCATTAATTTTGAATTCGATAAATAAATAAATTTATATTCTTTTTTACAAAAGGGAAGATAATAATAAAATTTGAACCTTAAATTAACTACATAAATGTTCTCTGAATAAGACTGTCACTTGTTTAAACGGTAGAAGAAAGGATTAGCACCTCCCCTTGAAATATCCTCAAATATATTCAGACCCTAGTTTGTACCAAAGGCCATTTTGGCCGAGCAGTCAACAATTTTATTAAAGTCCTTAGGAGAGCGTCGTATGATCCGAAATCTTGCATTTGCCAGAAGATGATGAATACAGGCAGAGTTCAAACTCATCAAAGAAGATTCCTTAATGGTCTTAACTACCTCCGAGTTATCAATTTGAATCATCACTCCAACCTATTGCCCGTCTTGGATGAGGGTCAATCCATCAAAAGTACCCCGTAATTCGCCCAAATATCTCTCATATCCCATAATCCCACAATTCAACATATTTGTTTTTTAGTTAGGGGCAAAGTCAAATATTCTTTTTAACAATTGAAATTAAATTGTATAATTTTACGAGAGTTAAAATAGTATTTCACCTTTTTAATAGTTTCATTTTAGGGGATTGCAACCCTACCAAGCCACTCTTGATCTCAACTTTACTGTAACAAAAATTAAGTTAAACCCCGTAACTTTACTAATAAACTAAAGCTACGTGGTCGAATACATAATTTTTTAAAATATAATAAATTAAATCATATCATTTTGGTATACTTCAATGATTTATTCAAATTTATTGTGACAGCATAGACTTATTTATATTAAATAAATAAATAAATAATACATAAAATAAAATAAAGTTCATTTTCAAGATGATTAAGGAAATTCAAGGGTTTTGGGTGGAGTGAAGTACAAGTAGCAAAAACCTGTTTGAGGAAAATAAAACTGTTGACTTTATTAATCTCACCTATTGACTTTTATTAAAAAAAAAACTTTATTTAATTTAATTTTGGTATAATTTGTCACGCCCATTATGGCTGAAAAATCTTTTATATTAACTTTTATAATAAAAAATAATATTTTAGACGTGAATTTTATATTTTGAAAAATAATATTATTAATTTAAGTGGACAAAATTTTCAATGACGAAAAAGTTAATTGAATGATATTAGGCAGCTTAATTTTTGACAAAAAAAAATAATGGATTTTTAATTAAGGATATTGCCATATTTTTAAGAAATTTATATTTATTTTATTGCCATTGGAAAAATTATATATTTATTTTAAAAATATTTTAGATGACATGTTTATATTTTATATTTTAAAAAGTTATGATTTCTTTTCTTTTTTTTTTGGTATTTTCACTTAGTTGATGCCAATTTATTTATATCAGTGGTGAATCCAGAAATACGACTTAAGAGGGGTAGGGGTGAAGTCAAAAAAAATTTTGGGGGTCGAAATTATATTATATATTTTTATGATAGTAAAAATGCAACTTTTCCAATTTTATAGCCTATATCTTTATAATTTTTAGAGGATTAGATCAAATTTTTATTATTTGGAAGGCCAAAGTGTAATTTTATTATTACTAATTTAAAATTTTATAAATTATAAAGAGCCTAAATAAAAAAATTTCTATTTTAGGGAGGCTGGGCCTTTGCCCGCATCCACCCCTAATTATAAGCATTCTTTATTTACTAATACTAGCTTTTTTTTTATACTGAGTTCATTTAATACTAAAATCGACACATTGTAAGTGAAAACTTAAAATATGTACTAAAAATATAATTATTTAATAAATTAGTGGTAGGGTTTTTTTTAATTTGACAAAACATTAATTAATATTTTGAAAAACAATAAAAAATAAATATGACATATGACGATTTTTTTATCTCATTTGTGGTATTAAAAAAATTACCATCAATTATTCGAATAATTTTATTAAAATATATAAATATCAATGTTTTTTTTCTTCTTATGGTTAAAAACAATTATATGTACTTGAAAAAATATTAAAAATTAGTTAAAAAGTTTGAGGTGCAACTCACTTGTTAAAAAAATAAAATTAAGAAGTAAAATAAGAGGTACGTGGGGCAAAGGACCAAGGGCCGACAACTTACATAATGAAATATATAAAATAATAATAATTTCTCAAATTTCCTTTTTGATTTTGGGATGAAGTGAAGCACAAGTAGCTAATGCCTGATTGAGAAAAACGTTGACTGAAATAATTCTCCCCAATTGACTTTTCTTTACCCCCACTCTTTATCTTATTTTGACTTAGGGTGGGTTTGGATGGGCAATTGAGTGCAGTGCGGTGCGTTTAGCTTACTTTTTGTCTCACGCTAAAGTATCGTTACAGTATCTAATCTTACCGCCACCGCTATTTTTACACTAATCGCAGGTAAACGCACCGTCTATCCAAACCCACCCTTAAATTCAATGTTATTTTATCTTAGGTCTCTTTTCTGTTCATTTCTCTCTTATCTCAACCTCTTTTAATTTAATTAACCCTAATCTTCATTTTGCATTTAATCTTTTGTTTTATCTTGTTTTTAGATTACAACGTGAATCGATCCTATTCGTTGCCTTATCATGTATAGTACCCGAGATTGACATTTTTTTTTTCTAATATGGTATCTGTGTTATTTTTTTTTCAATCGTGTACTTGTATCTGACAAAAGTTATATATGTTGGCACCCGAAGACAATTGTGTTAATCTTTTAGTGCTTAGTTCATATTTTAGAGTTTATTTGATAAAAATTAATAATTAGCTAATAATACTAACTTCCATTAAATCACACCAATCAGACTAAATTTGACAAATTAACTACAAAATTAAACAAATTTACAATTAAAACTAAGCTTATTCTATTAACAACAACATGAAAAATTTAAACTTAATAATATTTGCAATTAACTTTCATCAAATCACCCATTAAACCCGAATCAAGAACTAAAATGTTAACATTATATTATATTTGGGTGCCGAAATATATAATTTTTATCAGATACATGTATTAATTTGAACTAAAAAACAACACAAATACCACGTTAAAGAAAATATTAAACTCAAATACCAAATTATAATTATTTAGAGATTGGTTAGAGTGCCACATGCCAGTGGTGGCCCATTTGAAGCCCAATTAAGTATATTCTTTTATAGCAACCCAATGGTCCAACCCGTTTTCCATATTTTCTTCATTGCATATTTATCCATTGCCTTTAAATAAATAGGATAATTATTCAATGGAAAATTAAATATATATATAAATAAATCAAACATTTATATTTCAAAATTCATGTATTAAATAATTACTTATTATTAATACTGAAATGAAAAGACACGTGATACCATTATAATTTCTCTTACGATTTTTATTTATTTATTTCAACAATGCATGAAACAATGCTTAAAACTATTAATAGTCTCTTTCCAACTCATAAATAGGAGGATAATACGTTTTAGCGTACTCGAATCCACATCTTTCTGTATTGACAATAATGTCCATAGCAATCGAGTTAAGACTCCATCGATAATTTACATTTATTATTAAATACATTGATTTTAACCTTAAATTCAAACTTGAAAGAAACATGCCACCATAACAATTAGTACCCTTGTAATAAATACTATATTTATAGTCTTAAATGTCACAATTTCAACCTTGTACTACTTTTTCCTCAATTATTGCATTATCATTATTGTTATTATTATGAAATAATTATTTCATTTTTAGGGGATGACTTAAAAAAAGAAGAAGAAAATGATAGAATCAAACCTTATTATATCATCAAATTTATCTCATAATTTATTTTTAAAAAATCACAATTAAAAATTATATATACATTTGAACAACTTCATTATAGGTTCTGGTCATATATGTTCTTTTTGACACAATGTCTAGAATTACCTATAGCCCCTCCCCGACCCATAAATAGGAGGATAATGCGCTTCAGCGCATCCGAACCTACTTTTTGTTGTATTAACAACAATACCCATATCAATCGAGTTAAGACTTAATCGATAAAAAATTAAATATAAAAAAAAAACTGTCTTGAAAATAAAAAAAGGAAGAGCCTTGTTAAGAATATGGACCACGGCCCAAAAAGAGGAGACATGTTGTGGAATGCATCACCACTTAGGTTTAACCTACCATTAGAGTTAAATAAATTTTGATTTTGTGTAATTTTATACATGAAATCTTAATTTGATCCAGTTCTCATAAATTATTAATAGAATTATTGATATAACATTATTTTATGTTTATTTATTTTATACACAAATAATTATATTTATCCATAATATAAAAATAAATTGATGTGTTTATTTCTTTAAATGTATATGATTTATATTTGAACCGCAATCAGAGTTTCATGCGTATAACTACACCAAATCAAGGTTCATGTATAATTTTGAAATTTATACCTAAAACCTATTATATATGATTTTTTATTTGGATTTAATTATAAAATATAGAAATAGTAATATATAAGATTTTTTTTAATATTTTTATAATTTACAAATGATAAAATATACCATCAAACCAAAGTAGGTTAGACCAAATTCGTGTGTGAACCTAAAAAAAATAAAATTAAACTATGACTCGAATCATGAATAGATTTACTTACCGTAAAGTAATAACTTTGCGACTTTTAGACTAACACTCACGTATGATACTTGTGCATAGTAGGTCTCGAATATGGATACATAATTACCCAAAATCTTAACCTTTGCCGACAATGCCAGTGAAGGAAATTAAGAACATCACAATTCAATTTTTCTTTTTTTTTTCTTTCTATTTTTTGTTATTCAATTTTGCATAAAATGAATAAGCATGTTTTCTTTTGGTAATAGAGTTGTCCATGGACAGATCGGACCACGGCTCGAATTTAAAAAAAAAAAAAATCCAAGCTCAATCTAACATGTTTAGTGTCTAAAAATAATATATATATATTGAACTTTAAAATTATAATTTTATATTAATATCTTTAAAAAAAATTTAAATTATTTATTTTAAATCCGATTCAATTTAAACATATCTGAAAGGAATAAAATCTTTATCTAAACTCTAAACTCGTCCTAGATTAGATTAAATATGTCGAACTGAACAGACCACCGAACCTATAAACAATTTAGTTGGTAAGTTCCTATCCACTTTTTCAAATCAATGCATGAAAATTGAAAGAAGGAAAAGGAAATCCCTTTCAATGAAAGCCTTAGATAAAGAAAAAAAAAATATTTTTATACTATTATTGTATTGGATTGAATTGAATAAATGAAAAAAATAAGACTCTCAAATAGCAAATAGAAATAATTGTGTGAAATATTGATAAAAGAAAATGATAGGTTAGGTTAATAATAAATTAGGGAAGTCAACAAAATAGATAATGTTTCTTTCTCATTCATATTGAAAATAGCAAACCATTATTATTTTATTTTATTTTTTATATAGTCTTAATCAAGAAAAATAAAACACATTATATAGCCATCTACTTTGAAGAGTTTTATAATTTAAAATTATAAATTGCTACTTAGACTTGTTCGAAAGTTGATCTACTCACGCTATAATATCGTTACAGTATTTAATTTTACAGCCACTGCTGTTTTTACACTAACTGCAGGTAAACGCACCGCACATCTAAACCCGCCCTAAATTTAATATGTTTTCAAACGTGAGATCGAAAATATTATTGTAATAAACAAAGGAAAAGGAAAATAAGACACTTACCAATAGATCTGTTCATGGGTCGGGCTGGACATTGATAAAATTTTAGACCCGTTTGATAGGCCCAACTTGAAAAATGAACTTAAAATTTTTATAGTATTTTTTTATACTTTTTAAAAATATATATAAATACTAAAGACATTAAACTAAAGTTTCTCAACAAATTGAAAATAAATTTAAAAAAAATCTTTATATTTAAATAACACTAAGATAGGTGCAACTTAACAAGTAAATGCCATTGAAATAGTAGCAAAATTAACAATAAAATAAGAGTTATACAATATCCGAACAATAATAACAAAATAGTAGCAACATAATAGTAAAATGACAACAAAATAGTGAGAAAACAACAATTCTTTTTCTTTTCGCAAATTCGGGCCCGGGCCAAAAAAGCTGTAACACCCCAAACCCGGCCCAAACGCTACAACCGGATCTGGTATGTCACTTAAGAGATTTTACATAACATGTCGTATTTTGGAAAACAATTACTAGGTTTACACATTTATTTCGAAAGCTTAATAATTCATTAAAGTATAAAATATTAAGTAACCAATTATCTTGGTAGATTTTAAATAAAAACCGAAATTTCATGCAGGTCTTAACTTAATTGAAAACATAAAACTTAAAACCCAAAGAATAAAAGCCCAACAAAATCCCAAGACATAAATGGTAGTCTAGTGGCCCATGGCCTTATTACAAGGAAATTTGAACCCATTAATTAAATGAAAATAAAAAAATTAGACTAAGTCTTTTCTTTGAATTCTCAAAGCTCTGTCGCATGGCCACCTTGCTCTCCTCTCTAGCCCGGTCCGATGCCCTAAGTATCACCCGAGATGGTTAAAATTAAAGGGTGAGTCGCGAGACTCGGTGTGCAACCCCTCATGCACCATTAGATTTGGGCTTTAGCCCCATAAAAAGTAATAATCAAAATATAAGTAACAAAAATAATATGCAAAAAGCCCAACCCATATCCTAGGTGTCCATCCGCTACACGCCCCCGTAACTTTGGCCGACCATTCACACCATTGGGGATTTCTACAATCAACTCACACCGCCTGAAGCTTATAAAGGACGCCTTGATGGCGGTCATGCGCTCATCATCGTAAGATCATGGCCGTGAAAGATCTAGCCACTGAATTCACTAAAACTATTGAGATCACGGCAAATGTGGGAAGCACGTTTCTACGCATGTGATTAGTAACAGCATTCGGGATATTTGTGGAGGAAGAAAGTGAAGGTGATGACTACGGTCTCATACGGTCACTAACTTCGGTTACATGTGAACCGCTAATACAAGTGGGCGATGAGATCACGGTAAAAAGCGCTACAACATATAACTTCCTCCTTTCATCAAACCCAACCCATGCAATCACATAAAATCAGTATACTTATAACATTTAATCAAATCATTTACTAAGGAACATACCAGATTGGTGATTTGCTTTACCCTCTTTGGGTTCCGTCAATATGCTTGGGGTTTGGCATTTAACAAAACATGTAATACTTATTTTCATATATCAATCAAAGCAGATCTAGATGGTGTGGAGAATTACACACTGTTATTGCAAAATCCAATATTCTTAGTCGATGTCCTTGCTATCCGGATCTATTATCCTCAATCTATAGCCTTGCTTAAAAGCTAGGAACAATTGCAAAAATAGGCCTCTCCTATATTTGGCCATGGTTAGTATTCTACCCAATTTTATATATATAAATAAACAAATCCTCTTACCTTGAAATCCAAAGAAAGTAACACGATTCTATAACTTAGAGATCTATGCGATTGGCCTCCTTCTTCAAATCCGGAATCATAGAAAAGAAGAGTGAAATAAGAGATTAGTTTCTAATAGCCATTCGACTAAGGACTTTTGAAAAGCCGCCAGAAGAACATTGAAATCCGAAATCAATACTTACCTATTGTTTCCTTCAAGATTCGGCACAAGCAAACTCCTTTGAAGAGAATTCGGTAACCAGGAAGTGAGATCTAAGAATTTCGGCTTTTAGAAGATGTACGAATTGAAGAGATGGCTAAGAGAGATTCGGCCAATGAATATTAAGGAGAAGAATAGAATAATAGAGATGTGATTTGGCTTTTAGGGATTAAAAGAAGAATAACAATAGAGGTTAAAAGATTCAACAAACAGAACTTTTAGAGAGGAAGAAAGGGTGAAGAAGATGGTGATTTTCGGCTTTTGAGAGGAAGAAGATGAGAAAAGAAAATAAAAGAGAGGCTTCAAAATTTGGCACACCCTCTTTATATAGAAAACCGATTCCTCCCTTTAGCGAGAGATTGATTTTTAGGCCAACACGCCACACATGATAGCTCCTATCCCTTTTCCCTTATCTTAATCTGTTATCTCCTCAAAAATAGCCTTTATCTCGCTTATTATCCTTAAAGACTAAATCCCTAAATAATAGCCTTTATCTGCTTATTATCCACATGAAATAAATATAATAAGATTCCAAAAAAAAATAGCCTTGTCCCGTCCCCCCCTTACTCAATTAAGTGTCGAAATCTAGCCCTATAACTTGGGCTTCAAGCAACCAAAAATTTGGGCCTTCCTCATGCACTAGTGACGCCACTTATAGCTCACCTTACTGTGCCCCTAGCTGCTGGGCCATGAGCCCAATATGTCAATTAAACTACTACAACTTCAATTTAAGCCCTTAGAGTGTCTAAACAAAATATTTAAAACAAGGCCTCAGCCCAATTTGAGCCCCAATTGTACCTCAAATTCTCAAATTAATATTTTAAGCATCCAAACACATAAAATGCACAGACCCAATTATTCAGGATGTTACAAAAGCCTTACCCGAGACACGATCCATTTTCTAAATGAGCCTTATTTTTTGCCCAAGCCTACTTTTTCGAGTTTATATTTCTACCCAAACCCTCTAATTTTTTGGACGAGCCTGTTCGGCCATAAGCAGCTCTACTCACCAACCCTTAACACAGTAATTATTTAGGAAAAGAATAATTGATGTAATTGTTTTGTTTCTAAAATTAAACAAATAATATTGTTAAGTAAAGTCATATACTATAAAAGAGTTATTGTTTTAGAGTTGTTGTATATTTATAGTATGATAATTTTATTTATTGTAAACTAATAATTGAAAAAAAAACTTGCTATATGTTATTATCATTTGATGTTAGCTGAGATGAATTTTCAAAGTCAGTTTCTCAATGAAACCTCTACAAATTAATATGGGTGGATGTTGAAACTAGAGGTCTACATGGGCCGGGCCGGGTTTGGGCTGGACCCAAAAAATAGGCCTAAAATTTTGCCCAAGCCCAGCCCATATAAAAATGCTAAAACCCGGGCCCGGCCCGCCCGTATTAAATTTTTATATTATTTTATATAATTTTTAAATATATATAATACATTAAAAATACTAAAAAAATCAAAATAAATATTTTTCAACAAATTGAAAATAAATTTTAAAAAAAATGTAGACTTAAATAACACTAAAATAGATGTAACTTAACAAGCAAATACCTCTAAAATAATAACAAAATTAACAAATGTCTTTAAAATAATAACAAAATTAACAAATGCCACTAAAATATTTGTCGAAACTTTCGGATTCTGTCAAGAATCTTAGATAACCTAAGAAAAAACCGTAATGAAATTACATCCCATCTTATGGCATATTGACATTGTTTAAGAATACGAGATTGCGGGATAGCCCAAATGTTAAGAATCTAACACTGTGATCTCATTTCGAGATGTAAGACTATAAATCGTAATATAAGATTCGGCCAATCAAACACCCTTTAGAAGAATCAACTAGATGAACTTTAATTGTTGACGGGAATGATGTTGATAATAATATAAAACCTTATGAATTGACATTATATACTTAAATAAATTATTTTTTTAATATGAAATGTTAAAAATCAACAACTAAAACCTTAAAAATTCCTAGCTTAATTAATGTAAAACGATTTTTCATTGACCCTTAAAACCTTTGCTTTAACATATTTAATTAAAAATTCTTAACAAATATTTCAAATTATTTAATAATTTATAAATGACTCTAGAATCAATATTTACATAGCACTTAACATATTTCATAATTATTTTAAATAATAATTATTTTTTTAAGATCCGAAAATGAGAATAAGATCGAACCCAAACTCTCATGCTTACAACATAATACTCTTATCACAAAATTAAGATGTTGTTGACAATAAATTTCTTTTATCGAAGTCCTTGGTGACACATATCACTATAAAATAGACGTAAACTAAAGACAAAAACGAAGAATTCAAACCGAAGAATGGGTTGAAAAAAAGAAAGGGAAGAACAAAGTATGGCTGGTTGAATCTTAGCGATGAAATAATATAATTAAGTCAAAATTTATTGGTTCAACATTTAGAAAATTTTATTCAATTAGTAACTAAAAATCCCCCCAAAAAAAAAACTCAAAATTGAAATATTTTAATTATCAAAATAGTAATATATTTTAATTATGTTAAAAATTTGAATAATATTATTTTAAATTAATTTCATGAAATAAAAACATATTATTTAATAAATATAAATAAACATGTAAATAAGATACAACGTAGCTGACATTCAAACTAATTATTCTCATTATATTGAAAAAATTTCAAGATAAATACATATAATTTATTTTTTTTTAATAAATTCCTATGCATCAATATAAATATTTAATCTTGATTAGGTAATCGTTAAGCTTTATAGCATGGACAGGGACGAAGCCAGAAAATATTTTTAGGGGGCTGAAATTAAATTGTAATTTTTACGATAGTAAAAATGTAATTTCACTATTTTAATACTCTATATCTTTATGATTTTTAAAGGATTAAATAAAAAAATTTATCATTTTTAGGGGGGCAAAGTGCAAATTTACCTTTACTAATTTAAAATTTTAAAAAATTAAAAAGGTCTAAATGAAAAATTTTCAATTTTAGGGGTGTCGGGCCCCTGCCAGCCCGCCTAGCTATGCCCCTGAGCATGGAAGTCTTTAATATAAATAAATTCGTTGTGTGTCTTTTTAATGGATTCGTCGGAGTGCTAATGAAGGTGATCTTTCACTAGTTCTATTTAAACCCATTCATATATATATATATAATTTAAAATATATTTTATTTAATATTTAGTAAGTATAAAATTATTTTAATATTTACATTTAAGTTTCATATAATATAAAAGAATATATATATAACACAGTGAGTAGTATCAGATTTGAACTTTGAATATTAGAGCTTAAGTTCGGTTTATATTTTAAATTAATCTATTTTTTTTTTCAAAATAATTTTTAAACTTGATATTTTTGATACATGCATGAATAGGATGAAATTTATTCAATTCCATTAAGTGAAGCCGTCAATTTTTCAGGTTTGGAAAATCAGTCGACTTGCGACAACTTTTTGGATGAGATTTAGGCATTTCTAGGTTAAGATGTCTGCATAGCGTTTGAATCACTCGATTTAGAGTTCGAGAGCTCAAGTTAAGACCATTTTAGTGAATACTGCTCGAGCAAAATTTCTAGATGGGATTATTACGAAAATTGCGAATTTTGGACTTTTAATTCGAGTTTAAATCATAATGGGTTCGAATTTTAAGCTTAATTTTTATTAAATACGAGTCGAATATTGTGTTTATTAGATATTATTATTTTATTATTTATTTATTCCGAATTTTGGATTTTTTTAAAAAGAGAATAAAACTTTTATTTAATAAAAATTAACTATCAAATGATTCTTTTAATAGTTTAACCAAAAGGTTAACTTATTTAAATTGTCGGGAAAAACAAAACCTTGTAATGAATGAGCCATGTTACTATGTTGCACAAAGATGGTAAAGGGATTGAAAAACAAAGGGACCCAATGTTGGGAATATTTAACACAAAAGAGCATGAAAATAAAATAAAAAAGAAATGATGAGGGGTAAATGAGACATTTGCTCAATGGTAATGTTACGGTTTTCGATATTTGTGTAGTTAGATTTGAGTTTCATCGTATGTGAATGTATAGCGTTTTTTTAGATTTATTTTGGTTATAGTTAGTTAATATAGTTTTAGTGTAATTAATTGTTAAGTGAACTATTCAGTTTAGTCTCTGTAATGATTGATTTTGATTGGAATTGTTGATATAATTCTAACTTAAAAAAAAAAATGAGAGAGAGGATAAAACAACATTTAGTCCCTAAACTCGATAAAATTTCCTAACTTGGTCTCTGAACTTTTTCGGTTCCACATTAGCCTTGGAATTTAACAATTTTTTTTCAATTTGATTCATGAACTGAGATTTCATTTAGGAGTAGTGACGTGATACTTTAAAATTATGTCATTTTATCATTTAAAATTTTATATAAAATATAAAAAATATAAAAGAATATTATTTTAAAAAACTTAGGGGATGATGTGCCATAATTGTGATAATTAACCACAATTGTACCACTTCATCATACCTCCACAAAAAATCCAAATTCAGAGATTAAATTTAAAAACACCTATCAAATTCCGAGACTAATCTAGACTAAGAATTCAAAAACCAATAAGAAAAGAGTTGCCAAATTTAAGGGTTAGTTGTTATTTTATCCCAAATTTTAGGATAGTATCGTACCAGTAAACGTATTATTTTTATTTTAGTATTGATATATTATCGATTCGAATATATTTTGATGTACCATTTTATTTGTCATTTGAATGTTTAGATTATTATAAAAAATTCCCATAATCACTTTAATAATAACTCCTCCCAACCTATAAATAAGAAAATAATGCGCTTCAACATACTTGAACCCACACGAAATCTTAAATTTTAAGACAGTACACACTACACCAAAATAGACTTTTAGCGGCATTTTTCGTGGCGTTTTAATTAAAAATGCCGCAAATATTATACATTAGCAGCGTTTTAAAAACAAAAAATTAAGCAATAATGGCGTTTCTGTGCCAAACGCCGCTAAAAAAAACAATAGCGACGTTTTTTTACCAAACAACTTCCCCGCAAATTTCACTGCCAGAAAAAAAACACAGAGAAGTAAATGGCCAAGGCAAAGACAAGTTCATAAAGGGTTCCAGATTTCTAATTCCCCACTTGTGGACACAATCATTATAAGCTACAAAGTATAAACAAACTCACCTCTCTATCTATTCCCCACCCCTTTAGCCTTACTCTATTTTCTAAAAACTAACATCATTATTACTCCTGTCTATGGGTTGGACAGTCTGTCTGATTTAATAAGATTAATAAAATTTAAATCAAATTTAGATAACAAGTTTTATGTCTCGAGTCGATGCAGTTTGAGATTTAATTTAAATATTAAATAAATAATTTAATTTAATTATAATATATATATAAATTTTTTTATAATTGAAAAAGGAGAATGAGATTATTTGGGATCAAACCCAAACTTTTATATTTATAACATAATACTTTTGCCACTATACAAAAAAATTATTAAAAAATATTAATATAAAAATATATTTTAAATTTTTAAATAGTAAAACGAGTCAAGTTCGAAAATGAGCCTCAACTTAAAATTTCATTTCGGAATTGATCTCAACTCGACTTGAATGATAAAGATATGAAATTGATTTGACTTTGGGAATTCTTTAGTTGTCCAAAGATATAAAAAGCCTTAATTATAGAGTTTTTTTTTTATAATAATAAATTTAGCTTTTAATAATTATTTTTTATCATGTTGCTTCCAGTAATTTTTTATTATTATTTTAGTTCTTAAACTTCTAATTTTAAATAAGTTATTTTTTTTAGTTGGAAAAGTTGTCTAGATCATGAAAATTTTACCAAAATTGACGAGTCATTTTGCGTGACAGTCTATGTATACTTCATAAAAGTAAAAGAAAAATAAAAATTTAAAAATTTTCATATTAAAAAAATATCCATGTCAATAATGAAGTACACATAAAATGCCATGCAGGTTATGATGTCGGTGCCATTAAAGTTTTAATTATTCAACCAACTTTTCAATCCAAAACAAAGCAAATTGATTAAAATTTAAAAGTTAAAGACCAAAGTGATAAAAAAAGAAACAGGATTTAGGTACAAAGTAACAAAATAGGTAAATATTGGGGGCTAAATTTGTCATTATGTCTTTTTTGTAAGTAAATAAAAGAACATCTTTGTCTATATCTGTATTTTATTAACTGGGTTCTAACTCAATTGTAAAATTACCAAAAGTCCATTCCTTTTACTATATAACAAATATTATTTTGAGGGTATTTATATCTTTTTCATATTTTGATAAATTTTAAAAAATACATATTTACCATCATAATGTGTTTGACTAAGATGGTGTCATCTATTAACTAGGTCCCAACTTAGTTGTAAAATTACTAAAGGCCCATTCTTTTAAGAGTATTTATGTCTTTTTTTTATATACATTTTGACAAATATAGTAAAATACATACAAATAACGTGAATCATGAGATTTGAACCCAAAACATTATAGTCTTCACTATCTCAACTTTATCATTTCAACTAAAACCACATTTATTTTGTATTTTTTTTTTCACCTAAATCGTGAGTGTGTCGTGATTTAGTATATCCTATTTACATGACTCTTTTAAGACAATCTTCTTTCGAATGTGATTTTATTAGATTTTAAGCTTAATACTTATTTTAGCCTCTGTACTGTAGTGAAATTCTCACTTTGGTCATTTTACCCTTTGTACTTTCATTCCGTCTATCATGTTAGTCTTTTGACTATTTTCTTCAGAAAATATCTCACGTGCTTATGTGTTTACCCCTTGACAATAGGCTTAATTCCTACTTTGGCCATTGAAATTCTCATTTTTGTCCAAACTTAGGGTCTAATTATTGTTTTAACCCTTCTCTTTATCTTCTTTACAAATAATTGAAGTGAAGTCTATTGGAGCCAAACTGCCTAAAAAAGTTATTTGAAAATAGTGATTGAAATGGCATAAACTCTTAAGTTTATATAATATAAAAATTGATAACAGGGTGAGTTATTAATTAGATTTTCATGTAATTCTAATTATATAATTGAACAATAATTAAAAAAATACGCCATCATTTTAATAACAATTAACAGCGTTACCAATTTGAACTTGTTAACATTATAAAGCAAAGAGACCGCATCATAAGAGATTAATTTTCAAATTTCAACATAGTATGAGGATTGAAACCATATTTATTTCTTTTACTTACATCAAGAAATTATAAAGTTAATGAAATTAATTACCAATAAAATACTATAAAAATAGAGAGATCATATTAAAAAGATTAAATCTCACATTTCAACATGATATGGGGAGTAAAACCATAAATAATCAATTTCTTTCACTTTCATCTTCCAGTTATATAAACAAGAAATTATAAAATTAATGAAATTAATTACCGATGAAAGAAACTCAATATTATTTAAATAAGATTTTGAATTCGAATCTAATGAATAAAAAAAATATTATTGTGGAAATTTCGTTCGTATTGACTAAAAATTGAATTTAATTGAAGTTGTAATTTATTTATGAACGATGGAGTTGTAAGGCCTCTTTGGATGGCGGCAGGGGCGAAACCAGAACAATTTAATTTTTAGGGGGTCGAATGAAATTTTAATTATTTATAGTCTATATCTTTATAATTTTAAAGGATTAAATCAAATTTTTATAATTTTAGGGGGGCCAAAGTACAAATTTACCTTTACTAATTTAAAATTTTTTAAAAACTTAAGGACTTAAATAGTAATTTTCCATTTTAATGGGAGTCGGGGCCTTTGCCAACCTCCCTAAATTCGTCTCTGATGAACGGTGCGTTTACTTGCGATTAATGTAAAAATAATAGTAACAGTAAAATTATATACTATAACATAAAATAAAAAGAAAGTTAAACGTGCTGTATTGAAAGTAAACATCCATCCAAAGATGCGGCATTCATCATAATATTCATCAAACGACAAAAAGGATGAGTGTAGGAAAAAGAAATTGATTGAACAATTCCCACCGTTCGTGGCGTAATCGATCAGCTTTTTCTTTGGAACATACAAACAAAAGTGTTTTTGTTTTCAGACGGACAGACAGAAAGAACAACTCCAATAATTAAAAGTAGTGGATATATTTAATATTATGGTTAAAATATGCTTTTTAAATTGCTATACCTTTTTTTTTCATATTTAAAATTTAGTCTATTTATTTTTATTTTAAGGAATTTAATCATTTTATTTTTTGGATTTAAAAATATTAGTTCAATTATTGACGCTGTTAAGTTTTTCATAAAATTCGGGTTTTGTCGAGGGTGGATCGGTTTTTGGAAGAAGCCTTCAAGTGTCGTCGTGGTACCATGGTTACAGATATAGATCCTATAAACCTTAGGTTGATGGTTCGAGTCGCCCTACGTTTAGGTACCTCAATTGTTATTCACACATTTCTTAAGTCTTGTAGGTACCATCAACAGATGCTCCTTTTTCGTGAATTGTACACGGCTTTCTATGGTGGCTAAGGATAAAACTCCGACACGAGGACAATACCTTCAGTTGTTGGAGGCTTGGTCGCTGCTCGACGAACGACATTTTGAAGATTTCTCTTGAAGGAGCCGACCTACCCTCAACAAGTTTATTGCAACACTATTTTTTGTTACATGGCTATCAAATGTGCTTTTTTATTTTATTTTAAAATGTTACACCAATATTAAAAATTGAATTTAAATTTTGAAATATGAAAAATAAAAATTATTTTAAAAAATAACAAAAAAAACTAAAATTTAAATATATAAAAATATACATAATTAACAGTATACCAGTCACGAGGGAGCAAGGAAACTCTTACACACTACCAATCTTAGAGAATATTATAAGAAAATATTGAAAGATTTATGAATAAATATCAATAAATTTATTTAAATATTAATTTTAAATTCAAAATTTGATATAAATCCTAAACCCTAAATAAAAAACGAAGCAGCCTTAGCTTTCCTAAAATGAAAATTTTCAACTTTGTTCCTTCAAAGTTTATAAATTTTTAAATAAATACATGATAAAATTATAATTTACTCTCAATAATGATAAATTTTTGACTTAATCTTTATATATCAATAAAATTACATTTTAACTTCCATAAAAATATATAATTTAATTTCTATTTCAAAATGATTTTCTCTCCTACCCTAAATCCAGTATAAATCCTAACTCGGAATTAAATAAAATTATTTTTTTATCGTAATCCATTTTTTTTACTAACAATCAAATATTATTCCTATTATTTAACTATTCTCTCACTTTCCACCCCCAACAACATATAAGACAACGAAACCGATGCTTGCAAAAGCATATATGTATGTGTGTGTATATATATATATATATTCT
Source organism: Gossypium sturtianum (assembly GCA_025698515.1). NCBI lineage: Eukaryota > Viridiplantae > Streptophyta > Magnoliopsida > Malvales > Malvaceae > Gossypium > Gossypium sturtianum. The sequence goes on from CM046943.1 coordinate 153,537,078, forward strand.
CTCTGCACATATAGTAACAAAATTGAATTTATGGTGGCTTTCATAGCCTCAACCCAAACAAGAAAGTGAAAGCTTTTACTCTTAATAAATGAAAAAGAACAGCAGTAGTGTTATTACAAAGGTTAAAAAGTTCAGCTCAGGAGGGATAGACAAGGAAGGAGAAGAAGAGATGGGTGGCAATGGTGTAGAACAATACCCAACCACTACTATAACACCAAATACTGGACTGCCTTTTACATGCCCAACAAAAGGTCTTACAAGGTCAAGAAGATATTATTTATTTATTTATATATATAATTAAATAAGTAAAAAAAAAAAAAGAAAGAAAGAAGAAAAGCTCAGGTAGGATAGCACCAGATTATGATGAGGAAGAAGCCATTTTCATATAAGATTTGCCATGCATCAGCCCTAGATGACCTGAAAAAAAAAAGAGATATAAAATAATTAGATGAAATAAAATAAAAAAGTGTAATTTATTTGGTTTTAATTTAAACTAATCCTAAATTTTAAATCTTAAATTTTAAACCTTAAATTCTCGAACTTGACCCTGAATTGATTAAATCGGAAGATAATATTACGAAGTAAAATTTAAGTTGTTGCAATAGTAACGATGTGATCGGAAAACCTTTTGTTTTACCATACCTTGTGGAAGATTGTGGGTTGGTTTCTTCTTTGAAAGCTTTCTCTTTTCATTTTCCTCCATGGTTTTGTTTTTGTATGGAGACAGAGAGGCAAGGAAGAGATATGAGAAATGAGAAATGAGAAATGGGGTTAGGCTTTTTATAGGGAGAGATATTGCATAGTCAGCCACACTGAACCAACTTCGTGGAAGCCCGAGACCTGTTGACTCCATCATTCCTCAATTTTAAAAATTACAAAATTGTCACTAAATTATTCGAAAGTTTTCAGTTAAGTCATTAGACACTCAACTTTAAAATTGTCGTTGTGTGGTCTTCTCTGTTTTCACCTTTGGCACCGATTGAAAGGATAAACTTCCTCTCCTCTTTTATAATTTAGCTTTTTTTTCATGTAACACCCCTTACCCGATCCGGTTGTCGAACCTGAGTAATAGGATGCTACGAATAAATACCAAACAATTACATACAAATTATTTATCCAAATCTCAATTAATCATCATTATATCAAATATAGTCAAATACATCATGTAATTCAATCTATTTCGGTTTTATATTGAGCATAAGGAAGCTTAAAAAACAATTCAGTATCAATCAGGTATCAAATCGAAACAAAATAGAAAAATAGGAAAATTATGCAAACAGGAGTCACATGCCCGTGTCCCCTGACATTGTGGAAAGGCCGAGGCCGTGTGGCCAAACCGTGTCACAGCCTGATACCGTGTGACTTCATGAAACAACTTTGAATATCATGAATATGCAAACCAAAATTCAAACAACTTTCTTCTTTGATATCTGACACTAATCACGTAGGGGAGAAGTCGGAAATTTTATTTGGGGGTGAGATAATATTATAAAAATTTGGAAGGATCAAGGTTTTTTTTTTTTTTGTTAAAATGCTTAAATTATATTATTAATTATTTAGAGGGGCTAAAATGTAAAATTTTATTTATTCAAGAGCTTAAATACTTACTTTAAATGATTTATATTTCAGGAAGGGCTAAATATAAACTTTTCCCATTTAACCAAAAGGGCCCAAGGCCCTGCCTGCCCCTCTTGGCTTCGCCATTGACAATTAAACCAGTTTGGATCTGAGATATGTTCTTCTACTTGATGAGTACTACTCTACCGTATGAATCGTCGAATTGTCGCTCAAAACTGCCTGTCGGACTTTAATAAAAAAGACTTAACATTTTAAATTATATCAAATTAAAGTATAAAGACTAAATACATAATTTTAACACAATAAAAGGACTTATTAAGATAAATTTCTCCTAATGAATGAATATCAAAAGATCATTTGTAAATGAACAAATCCAACTTAGGTAGCTACCTATATAACTTTTATTTCCTATTTCATTTTTTAAATATAATTTTCTTTCAACCTTTTTTCAAAGGTAAATATATTAAAAAGGTCTTTAAACTATTACACTTTATTCAAACAAGTCCTTAAACTATTTTTTAGTAATAAAAAAAATCCCTTATCCTATGATTTTTACCCATAAAAACCATTGATTTTAATATCAAAGTAAAATTATTTTTAATTTCAAGCTTTTATCTTAATTTCTTGTTGAAGCAATAAAAATTCTATACACTTTTAACATCAACATAAAATTTAAAAGAGTAATCAAAATTTTAAAAAGAGTGATTCAGTGTGCTATTATATAAGCACTTTCAAGAAATTTTAAAATATTATTTTGTTTTACTTTCAAAAATTATTATTTTATTTTTATTTAATAAACTATTCTCATAAAATTCAATTTAGTTTAAATTTTTTTTAAAATATTTCACTTTAATAGTAAAATCAAGGGCTTTCATGGGTAAAAATTTTAGGTTAGGAGCTTATTTAACTAAAAAAAAGAATAAGGGCTAGTTTAAACAGAGTATAATAGTTTAAGGCTTTTTTAGTATATTAACCTTTTTTTTTAATTTGAATATATATTTAACACTTATTTTCCTATAATAAAAAATTGATAAATAAAATAAATGATTCCTACACCTGTATGGATTTGAACTACGGTAACAGATTTTTTATATTTAAAAACGATTGAATTTTTTTTTTTTTTTTTACATTTATATGAGTTTGAATCAAGATAAATTCATTTAAAGTTGAAAATATTATATATTTTTTTTATTTTTTTTATTTTTTCAAAGCATTTTTAGCGAAAACAATAAAAAAACCTTTATAGATAGAACCTCAAGGGTGGAGGGCATGCGAGCAATGGAGGCATTAGCATCACAGTCCCCTAGGAAATATTTGGTAACAGGTATAGGGTTAATATAATTTTTGGTCCTTAAACTTGATAAGTAAGTTCACATTGGTATATATATACCTTTTTTTAGTCCACTTTAATACCTACACTTGGCAATTAAGTCCATTTTGATTCCTGAGATTGGATTTTATTAATATTTGAAAACGTGATATTTTGAGATAATGTCATATCATCACTTGAAGGTTACAATCTCATACTATCACGTCATCAATTTTTCACAATTTTCAAATTTAAGAATTAAAATTCGCATAACCTTTGCCCTTTCCTTTCGAAGGAGAGAGTTTATATGTGCATTCAATTAATTGCATGTATGTATGATCATGTCAACAAATTCGACTTGATCAATCTAAATTCGAATTGAAGTTCAACTTATTTTGATTTGACCATGAAAAGTTAACCATTCGAACTCGAATAAATCCGAATTCAAAAGCATTCAAACTCGAAGTGAATTGAACCCAAAGTTGATTCAAATTTAAAACGATTTGACTCGAAATAATCGAAAATTTTTAAAAACCAGAATTAACCCGATTCAAATTGAGCCGATCAAAACCCAATCCACACCTGCCTAGATCTAATTGTAAGATTAAGATATCTGAATTTTTTTTCACCACGAAAATCGAAACGTGATTAAAAGGAAAACAAGATAAAGAGAATCAATCATTGAAATTGAAGTATAGGTACAACGTACGTACCAATGAACTTGCATGAAGCTGTTGGCAATAGCCAGCATCAAATGGGGGGCTATTGCCTTTATCATATTAGGGAAGTTGATGTGAAACATGAGACCCTGAATTGTTGAATCAAGGAACCGTGTGTTCGGACAAAGAATATTATCACTTAAAATGCTTGGAGTCATCCCCCACTTCTCACATATAAATTTTCATTGGAGAGTGACCTTACCAACAAGGCTACTTTAACCAAATCAGGAAACCAATAATGTCCTAGATGGCCTAAAATCCACACCGTTGGTAATAAAGGTAGGATCGATACCGGATCAAGTGTAATATATGATGTAGTCGGTACCGGATCAAGCGTAATTGGTATGTTGTATCAAGGTATTCGAGCTGACTTTGATCCTTTCTTGGTGACTTGATCTAGTCAAGGCTCAACTTTTATGATAAAACATAATAGTGACACCGTGGAGTAACCACAATCAACTTCGTTACAATAACAAGCTACAAATTACCTTGCTGTAGTGCTATCTTGCAGTTGTTGGAACCATGGTCGATGACATGATTCCATGAGGTTTTTGATGCAGAGGTTCTACTGGGGTGGCAACTGCTAAGCATATGGCTCATGTCATTGCTTATTATCGAGTACATTTATAGGGTTCATCGATTTAATTCTAGTGCATTCATAGAGTTCATAATGTATTGGTTCTGGGGAAATGATTGTACGAAATCGTGACGTCACATCATCTGTATCTATTTTTCAATAGTTTAATGTCACATCATCATTTTCATCCTGAAAAAAAATTAAATCTAAACGAAAATCCTGAAATTCCTACAATAACTACAATAAGAATCAATCAATATAATGCACAAACGGAATTACAATTACAATCAATATATTGACCACTATCAAATTCCTACAACACGCAAATGGAAAGACTAGTAATCACAAAATATTTGAACTTAGACTAGAATAAATTTGAAATATAGGTCCATATATAGTGGGACTTAAACTAGAATAAAATTTGGACAAAAAACCCACAAATGGTATTAATCACCATATCTATTATTTTCAGTGAAGTTGAAACTATTTTTCATTTGAATTCGATATTTATCATTGTGCTTATAAATCAAAGGTAAATTTACTACTATGCTTTAACTCTATATTAAAGTTCGCCACTTTACATTTATTTGATTAAAATTTGTCTCTAAAATCTGATTTTTTATTGAAATTTTCTACTCAATTTTAATTTAAAATAACTTGAAAAGAATTTAATAATTTTTAATTTTCTTTTTGTATTTTATCTTAATATTTAATATTTGAGTGTTTATTTTAATTTTGAGTTCCATTCCTTGTGCATGCAGTGAGTCCAATTTGGAGGTGGTGTGGGTATTAGAGAGGCACATTTGAGAGGAAAAAAAAGAGTAACAAAACTCTGCAAAGATTCTTGCAGAATAGTGATTACTATTGGTGGTCCTACTTACAGTTTCCCTGTAAAAATTTCCTATCATTTTTTTAATATTTAATTGTAATTCACAATTTTTTTTAATTATTATTATAAATTTGGGAGATGTGAATGATACAAAATTCACTTAAATTATGATATTCTTTATATTCGTTTTATAATTCATGTTTAAGATTCGTGATTATTTTTCAATGCTGTTTTTAAGGTTTGAACTTAGGTCTCCCATTGAAAGTGCAATGTCAACATACAATAACTTAATTATGCAAAAAAGAGGTAAATTACATCCAAAGACATTCAACTATTAATAAGTTTATCTTTTAGTCACTTAATTTCAAAAGGTTACAAATTAGTTACTAAACTATCTGAGCATTATCGTTTTTAAGTCATTGGCTTGTTATCTTAGGGTGGGTTTGGATGGGCAGTGCGTTTACTTGCGGTTAGTGTAAAAACAGAAGTGGCGGTGAGATTAGATACTGTAGCGACACTGTAGCGTGAGACAAAAAGTAAACTAAACGCACCGCACCGTACTCAATCGCCCATCCAAACCCACCCTTAGTAACAGACATTTGATGTGCTTGTTAAGTTAGTATTCATCATGGGGTAAACTACACCCTAAGCCACTCAACTATTAGTAAAAGTTGCAAGTTTGGCATTGAATTATTAGTGTGTGTACAAGTTTACTCTTTGGTTACTCAATCTTTGCACCATTATCCCTAACCTGATAATCCAAATAGTATCAATGACTCAAGCTCTAAACCCTAGCAAAGTCATTGTCAACTCCACGCCTCACTTCTAAACCAACCAACTTAGCAACCCTTCATACTTAACCCACTCATCATTTCATTTTCGATCAAAACCATAACTCAAGAAAATCCACAATCAAGCTATTCGCACACCCTTATATCGAACCAACAATCAAAGTAAACACACACACACACACACACATATATATATAGAGAGAGAGAGGAGTCAAATGTATCAGATTCGATCAGGAGTTAATCGAAGAGTTCTGAATGATAAAGGCTCAATCCAAACGGTCAAAGAAAAAGTCTCACTTAAAAGAGGAACATATCGAAGTGAGGTGGCCATCCAATGATGGTGGATAAAGATAAAAGACCTTTTTCGTTAAAGCTTTAGGTTTAAATCAATGACGTTTTAGGTCATTTCAAGGAAAACTAAATCATAAAGTTGAAAGAGGAGGGAAAAAGCTTTAGTTTAATGTGTTTCTTCGTCGAATAAGGAGGCTGGACAGTTGTGAAAAAGGTCCCAAAATCCCATTGTATAACTTTCAAATAATTCAGTGACCAATTTTTAATTTTTTAAAATTAAGTAATCGAAGTGTAAACTTACTAACAATTGAGTGACCTTAGGTGTAATTTACCCTATGATAAATAGTGACTTAATTGCCATATTAGATGCCGGGTGCTAAGTTAACAGGCTAGTAACTTAAATGATAATGTTCGAATAGTTCAATAATTTAAACTACAGCATTCAAATAATTCAATGACCGACTTGTAAGTTCCTAAAATTGAATGACAAAAATATAAACTTACTATAATTTAGTGACATTGGTATAGTTTACCAAAAAGTGCAACTAGATACCTATCACCCTTTACTTACTGAAATTGGGATTTAAAAAAAGTCAAAATATGTTCTTAGTCCTTGTACTTTGATAAAAGTTGAGATTTAGTCTTTGTATTTTAAAAGTTAAAAATTCAATCCTCCTACTTTTTCAATTTAAAAATCTCAGTCCAATCATTATCATTGATGATAGTTTCTAGCAAAATTTGTCGACTTAATTGTTTATTTTATATCAATAATATATCAGTCTAACCAAAATTTTAAATCAGCTAGAAAATTAACCATTAAACTAAGATTTTCAAATAAAAAATTGATTTAACACAAATCTTAAAATTTTCATTGTAATTCGAGGCACACCATATTAATGGGCCATTATCCACTTTACAAGTGTACAGAAACTCAAAACCCATGCACTATTATCCACTTTGAAAGAGGTTAAAGTACTTAAAAGGTCCCTTAGGGATCAGTCCCTATACTATTAAAAGGAATCAAATAAATTAACTTATAACAGAGCTAACATTTACTGTATAAACAATATCTTGAAAATTAATTTTTTCAATTGCAATTCAATTCCAAACAAAAGATTTCATTTACAAAACCATAAAAACTTAAAAAATATTAACTTTGTTAAATAATTTGGCCTTATTTAATTCTTTTTAATAGTACAGGGACTAAACTAGTCCGTAAAGAGACAAATTTAGTCCTTTGTCCTTTGTCCTTTTCTTTCAATTTGACAAAATTTTGGTTTTTTTTTAGTTAGTGTTAATTGGAAATGCAATCGATTATATAATTTTTTTTCTATGTTATTAACTTAATAAAGAGGTGTTCATGGGTCACGGTCTGGTGGGTGGTCCTTTGGAATAGGTTTGGGATTATTTTTTGGCTTAATATATAATTTGGTAATTGAGTTTGACATTTTTTTTAATTTGATGTCCGTGTTATTTTTTGGTCAAATCTGGTACTTGTATTTGATAAAAAGTTCTATATTTTGGTACCCAGAAATTACATTGTTAATTTTTAGTTATTAATCAATGTTTTAGAGTTGATTTGATGGAAATTCATAATTAGCTAATAATATTAGCAATTAACTTAATCAAATCAACCCTAAAATCCGAATTAAATCACATTCATTGAATTGTATATGATAAATTAAACACGAAATTAAATAAATTTTCAACTAACACTAAGTTTATTTTATTAACAAAATCATGAAAAATTTAAATCTATAAGTTTGACAATTAACTTTTGAGTACCAAAATATATAACTTTTGTTAAATACAGATACCAAATTGAACCAAAAAATTAACACATGTACCACATTAAATAAAGTATCAAGCTCGAGGACTAAATGATATATTAAACCTTAATTTTTTTCAACTTCAAGTCATTTAAGCAAGTTGGGTCAGATTAAGCCCAGGCTAAAGAAATTTTTTAAAATCGAGCTAGATGTGACTCAGTCTATGAATACCTCTACTTTAACATTACCAATTAAAAGTGTTATCAATTTCGAGTAGGTAATAACATTATAAAAGTAAACAAAATCAAAATGCTGCCAAATTTAAGTTGAGGATTAAATATTGAATTTCAATATACTAAGGGGACTAAAACCAAATTAGACCTAAAAGAGGAAAAGGCTAGTTCCGTAAATAAAACCCGTTCGAAGAGCATTCATGAGAATAAAGTTACTGACACAGCATCCCGCCATTGCTCTTTCCTGCGCCGAGGCTAGCCGATCATTCATCAGTTCCATCATCACACTCTACTCGTTTGATCTCAAAATTTTCTCGGGAAAATCCGAAAGAAAAAGAAAAACAAACAAACACACTGAAAAAAAAAATGAAAATAAGACGACAATCCCAAGGCCCATTAAGCAAAGGCGACCAAATTGAAGTGAAACGACCAAACGGAGCGTATTACGCGGCCACCGTGCTCCGACCCCCTTCGGCAATGCAGAAAAACATGGTGTTCGTCGAGTACCACGCCGAAGACGGTTCCAAATGTGTCAGGGGGTACGTCGACTTAACCCACGTGCGACCGTCGCCTCCGCTGGAGCTCAACCGTTGCTTCAAAATCGGAGACGCCGTCGACGCCTATTGGGAGAACGGGTGGCATCAAGGTGTCGTTAGGGATTTGCTCAAGGATTCCAAATACGTTGTGGGTTTTCATGGGAATGAAGGAAAAGTAGAAGAAAAAAGTGAAATTCATCAGAGTAATTTGCGGCTTCATAGAGAATGGGACGATGGGTCTTGGGTCCCATCAATGGCTGAACTGGTATTTTTTATATAAAAAATTGTGACCTGATTCCACTGTGCTTTATTTGTTATATATTGAAAATTTTACTTTTTTAACTTTGCTGAGTTCATTTTTGGTACAATGATTAATGATGGGTTATTTGTTTTTTTTATTTAATCAAATATTCAATTAATTAATGGGTATTTGTGTTCGACTGTTACTCGGATTCGGGTGTGGGGTTTGATGTTGAATTGAATATCATAGCTTGTTGATGCATAGTCCTTTTTTGATCATTACAAAATATGTGCGATGACTAATGATGGGTTTCTTTGTTTCTTTAATTAAATACTCCATTAGTTATGTTACTCGGATTCGGATATGAGTACGGGTATCCATTTGACACAAGGTTTTCCTTGTAGAAATTCGTATCGAACATGAAGAATCCGAGCAACTTAGGTGTTCAACGTTGAATTTAATATATAGCTTTTTTTCTTGTTGATGCATTGTCTCTTTTTTTTTTTATCATTACAAAATGTGTATTTGTGTTCGATTATGTTACTCGGATTTAGGTGTGAGTACGAGTATGTATCTTACATGGTTATAGTTAGATTTTCCAGGGATCATATTCTCATATTCATATATTGAACACGACTAGTTACATGTTCGATTTTGAATTGAATATGATAGCTTTTCCTTCTTGATACATAGTCCCTTTTTTTATCATTACAAAAATATGTTCTTAGTTGTTTAAAATCTTGAATCACAGGCCAATTCATCTAATGAGACTGATGATAAACCCAGAAATCTGAAACTGAAGATCGTGTTTCGAAAAAAACAGGCAGATGCCGAGTTTCGAAAGGGCGATGAAGTGGAAATCACCAGTGATGAAGAAGGTTTTAAGGGTTCATGGTATAATGCTGTCATTGTCGAATATCGTGGCAACCACAAGTACTTGGTGGAATATTCGACCTCGAGGAAAGAAGATGGAGTGCCTCTCAGGGCAGAAGCAAAAGCTCAACATATCAGACCGTGTCCACCTGAACTTTCGCCGGCTGCAAGTTTTTGTCTACGTGAAGTAGTTGACGCATGGTATAACGACGGGTGGTGGATTGGTGTGATTTCCAGGGTGCTTGATGGATCGAAATATGCCGTTTATTTCAGCTTACCGGATGAGGAATTAGAATTTGATCACTTGAAGTTGAGGATTCATCAGGACTGGAAGAATGGAAAATGGATCATTGCTTCTGAGGTATTTTTCGATGTGTTTCCGTTGCATAAACCATTGATCACAATGTTTTATGCTTTGTTCTTCCATTAATCATTGAATACGTTGCGCTATGACATGCAGGAAAACTCAAGACGTCTCGTAATGAACTCTGACAGGTTACTACACAAGATGGTTGTCAATGAGAAAAGGTTTCGGGTGAAATTTCCGAAGGGTACGAGGGTAGAGGTCAAAAGCGATGAACCTGGTTACGAAGGTTCATGGTACTCCGCCATCATTGTGGACTCATTAGGCAATGATAAGTATTTGGTGGAATATCTGACTTTGAAAACCGAAGATCTGGGTGCATATCTTAGGGAAGAAGCATATGCTTCGTATATAAGACCCCGTCCCCAACATGCTCGATGCACCCGTCGTTATAAACTGTTCGAAAACGTCGATGCTTGGTATAATGATGGGTGGTGGATCGGTCAAGTCATTAAAGTTCTCACTACCTGGAAATATGCAGTCTACTTTCAGACCACAAACGAGGTAATGGAATTCGAACACAATGATCTGAGGCTTCATCAAGAATGGATTAATGGAAAATGGATCATTCCTTCCAAGGTAAGAAAATCTTGAATTTACAAAAAAAACATGTCTATATTGCCGCCATAATCATCGAAACTGGCATCCGTGTCTCGTGGTACGACATCCCCTTTACAATCAAATACCAACTAATGCCTGTTTACTTTCTTCCTTTTCAGGATACTATCTGAACTACTGAGAGACTCGCAACCGTTGCGGATCAGTCATCGGCTGTATCCGAACCTCCGTATCGATGCTTTTGGTATGCTGTCATCGGTTTGCACACTGGTGTTATAACTCAATCTTGTTTATATTTTTGGTGTTGTTTATATAAGTAGCGATGAACACATATATATATCTCTATGTATATGTAAATATGTTTATAATCTAAGGCTTTGATTTAGCTCTTTCTATGGTAAACATGATTTATGAGATTTTAGGTCATAACAACATTGGGTCGATTAAATTTAGAATTGAGTCGAGTTGAATTCTTTTGATGGTGTTTTTTTTATACACAAGATTGAATTTATGATCTTTTTTAAGAGACCCCAAGTTTTTTATCATAAACATATGTTAAGAGGGATAATATAATTTGTAGCCCTTGAACTTGACAATTAAATTCATTTTACTCCCTTAAAAAATATATAAGTTTAATGATGTGACTCTCTAAAGTTATGCCATGTCATCACTTTGATGATGTGATATAAAAGAGTCCTATATACAAGGTTTTAATAATTGAACCAGTTAGACCGTTGGTTCTTAATTCAATTAGTTTAATCAGTTCAAATATTGAACCAACAATAATTAAAAATAAAAAAAATATTAAACCGATTTGACTTGTTTAACTATTAATTTATGTCTTAATTTTCAAAATTTATCAGTTTCAAGCAATTTTCGATTCAATCAATTTAACTCTTTTACTCAGACCAGTATATTAGTCGATTTTTAATCTCAATCGATTGACTCGATCAATCCAATCAAATCGTTAAAAGATCCCGGTAAAGAAAATCATCTATATTTTATGTACTATTTTTTCACATAAAAAAAATGTATGACGAAATCTACCGTTTCCTTTTCTTTGACTAAACTAATATGTTTGAAAGTCAAACACTAGAATCTAGAAATGCCTCATCAGACTTTTCAAGTTTATCTGATTATTATATTTTGGATTATTATCTTAACAAAGGTTATCCAAAATAAATTGATTTGTAAATTGACATGAATCAATTAAATTAGGTTAAAAAATTTAGTTAAGTCAACTATTGAATTGGGTTTTATATTCTTTTTAATATTATAATATTTTTAATTTTTTTTTATTTTTTAATAGTTTATTTAATTGAAATCAAATTGATTTTTCGGGTTAAAACACCGACTTAACAAATTTGATCACCGATTTGATCCCGAAAACATTGATCATGATCTTAACAGTTTACTTTCTACTTTTTAATTCTACTAATGAATTAAAAAAAATTTAAATAAATTTAGAATCAAAATAACACGAATTTAAAATTGATTTACTGAATTAAAATTCAAAGTAATAACATACGATGAGATTCAATCAACTTAAACTGATAATTTCTTGAAAGTCCTCTTTCACAAGTTAAAATATCACATATTAAAATAAAATATTATGTGCGGTATTTGAATCTGTTCACAAAGTTAAAAAATATTATATTATAACCGATCGAGTCTTAGCTTAATTTGTATGAATATTGTTGTTAATATAGGAGGACGTGGGTTTGAGCGCGTTGAAACGCATTATCCTCCTATTTATGAGTCGGGGAGGGGCTATAAGTAATTCTAGATATTGTGTCAAAAAGAGTAAATATGATCGAAATCTATAATAAGATTGTTCAAAAAATATTATATATATATATTTATATATATATATAATTAAGCTCAAATGCTGCATGTTGCATGTGTTTTAATTGGCACATATTCGATCGTCTAATTCGCGGGCTTGAATTTGTTTAATTGACTTTTTATTTTATAGCATGCCTTTGTACTTCGTAGAATTGAAAGAAGAAGAGGTTAAAATTTGCTTTTAGTCCCTCTACTTGTATAGAATTTAAGATTTGATCCTTATACTTTAAAATGTTAAAAATTCAATCATCTTATTTTTTAATTTAAAAATATTAGTCCAATCATTATCGTTTTTGGTAGTTTTTGTCGAAATTTGTCAACTTATCATGTTTATTTTCTAACCAATCATATGAGGACAATCTAATCAAAAATTCTAAATTAACAACTTTTCATAGAAAATACTTACGATTTTAATGATTGTATTGAGATTTTTAAATCAATAAAGTAGGAGGAACTTTTTAAGTATAGGCACTAAATCTTGAATTTTGTCAAACTATAGGGACTAACGACATATTTTAACCAAAAATAAAATGAAAAATAAAAGGGTAAGCTACACTCGTTTTCACTAAACTATTAGTAAGTTTACATTTTAGTCATCCAACTTCAAAAAGTTACAACATGATTATTGAACTATTTGAAATTTTTTATTTAAGTCATTGAACTATTCAAAAATTTAAGTACCTAACTGGACAAAAAAAAACCTTGAATCCAAGTTCAGATACCAAAATTTATATTTTCCCTTTTTTAAATCTCAAATTTTGTCAAAGTGCAGGGACTAACATCATATTTTAACCAAAGAAAAAGGTGCCATCGTAGAACGGCCTGCTTATAACTGCTAGTTTCCTCTTCACCAAATCCCCCATTCAATCCATAAAAGCTTTCTCTTTATCTCTGAAATGGCAGTTTTTATTCATCTGGTAAGCAAATTTTAAAGATCTTCTTTTTTCTTCTTCTTTTTTGGTTTCTTGGATTAAATTATAAAATTTTTAAGATATGAGTTTTTTCCCTGATGAAGTTATTATAGAAGTCCTTGCTAGATTACCTATAAAGCCCCTTTTTAAAACCAAAACTGTTTGCAAACTTTGGTATGGATTGCCCTCAGACAAATATTTCATTAAACTTCACAACCAGGTGTCTGATAAGAATCCCATGGTCCTTGTTGAGGTCCACGATTCGACCAATCCGAATTCGAGCTTAATCTGTGTCGATAATTCGAGGGGTGTGTCCGAATTTTCATTGGATTTCTTACGAGACAAGGTCAACATTAGAGCTTCATGTAATGGATTGTTGTGTTGTTCCAGCATTGCTGTTAAGGGTGTTTATTATGTTTGTAATCCAATGACTAGGGAGTTTAAGGTGTTGCCTAAGATTAAGGACCAGAATTTAACCCGGTTTTACCCCGACAGTGAGGCCAGGCTTGTCGGTTTGGCCTGTGATCCGTCGCGGGGTAAGTTTGATGTTGTGTTAGCGGGGTATCAATGTGCGGGGTCAAGTCATAGACCGGACAAGACATTCGCGTGTTTGATATTTGATTCGGATTCGAATAAGTGGAGAAAATTTGTTTCTTTCCAAGAAGAAAACTTCACACATATGAATAGGAACCAAGTTGTGTACGTCAATAGCGCGCTTCATTGGTTAACTGGTAGCGGTTCGTACATACTCGTGCTTGATCTCAATTTCGAGGTTTGGAGAAAGGTTTCGGTGCCGGATGAAACTAGATACGGGATGGGGAACCGAGTTTACTTGTTGGAATCCGACGGATGTTTGTCTTTGATCGAGATTTCGGATACATGGATGAAGATTTGGGTAATGAAAGACTATGAGAGGGAGCTTTGGCATATGGTGGATAGGGTGAGTCTTGGGTGCATTAAGGGACTAGTACATGGTATTTTCCCTATAGCTCAAACCGGCGAATGCATCTTCTTGGCGACGCACAAGCAGGTTTTGGTCTATCATCGGACGAGCCGGGCGTGGAAAGAGATGTACTCGGTGCAGAACAACGCTACCCTCCCGTTGTGGTTCTCGGCACACGCATTTCGAACCTCGATTTTCCCTTGTGAGTGAAGGCCGACATATGATGATAAAGGTAGTTGTAAGTAAATAAACCCATTTTGAAAACATTGTGATTCTCTTAATTCTTTGCTTTATTGTATGAAACTTGTATTCTTTTTGGTCTAAATCTATGGTCTCTCAAGTTATTCATGTTAGTCCATTTTGGCTGATTGTAGTATTCATTGAAATCATATCATCTTGGTTCAAGCCAGAAAAGATGACCATTCACATTCTATTCTAGAGATATTATTATTTTGGGATAAAATAACATTTAGTCCTTGAACTTGATAATATTTTTCATTTTGGTCTTTGAACTTTTTTTAGTTTACATTAGTTTCGAAACTTGACAGCTTTTACCAATTAGTCTGTACCATATCGTCACTTGAATTTTTTTTATAATTTTTGTTTTTTGTTTTTACATATATATATTAATTTTTAGGTGATGATGTGGTAAAATATTAAAGGACCACATCATCATACCTTAACGGAATTCAATTTCAGAGATCAAATTGGGAAAAATTCAGTTTTGAGACTAATATGAACTAAAAAAATTCAGGGACTAAGTTGAAAAAAATTATCATGTTTATGAACTAAATGTTAGGAGTTTGACACTGGACATTGGTGAGTCTAATCATTTATAGGCATTTTTGTATCATAATTGCATCGGCTTTAACTAAAACTAAAGTCAAATCAAGTCGGAAAAAACTCTCCTAAACATTGTTTTTTCCATCCATAAAACTCAAACCTGATCGTACTTGAAAAATGAAATGATACCTAGTAAGTTTTTGCATAAGGCTTAATATAACTTTTGGTTCTTGACACTTCATTTCTATTTTGGTATCTAAATTTTTTTTTGGCCCAATTAGGTACCTGAACTTGACATTTTTTTCTTAATTTGATACTGAACTTTTTTTTACCCAATTTGGTACTTGAACTTGGCATTTTTTCCTAATTTGGTACCTAAGCTTTTTTTTAGGTTCAATTTGGTACTTAAATTTATTAAATGTTATACAAATTACGCAAAACACTAATGGTTTTTTTTTTTTTTGGTTATGCTACAAAAATATTATTAGTATTAGAGGAAATTCATGTTTAAAAAATAGGTATTGAGCTATGCTTAACGAATTAATATTAAATAAGAAAAAAAATATTTTTTTAAAACCCCAAATTAAAATAAATTCATTATTTTCAATTAATTAAATAATTAATTAAATAAACAAAACTAAAAATAATTGAACATATAAATTACAAAAAAAAATATCATATCATCTGTCATATGTGAGTCATACATTGATTAGCTTTGCTACTTCATAAAAAAATTACATTGTTAGTATATTGGAGTAATTTGCAAAACATTTGACAAGTACCAAATCGAACAAAAAAAAGATTAGGTACAAATTAAGGAAAAGAGTCAAGTTCAGGTACCAAATTGAACCCCCAAAAAGTTTAAGTGCCAACTTAAATAAAAAAGGTCAAGTTTAGGTATCAAATTAGAAAAAATTGTCAAGTTTGGGTATTAAATTGGGCCAAAAAAAAGTTTATGTACTAAATTAAGAAAAAGTGTCAAGTTCAGGCATCAAAGGTTATATTAAGCCTTTGCATAACCATGAGGGGTAAATAAGGGGACTTGTCTCCTCCTAAATGGTAAAATTGCTTTTTAAACCTCTTAAAAAACATTTGAAAATTTAAAATACAATTATGGTCTCCTCTGAAGTTCGGTCTACTCTAACAACTTGAATTAGATGGCGTTGAAGTTCAACCAGCTGATTCAAATAATAACTCTCAACAATAGAAAAAAATATTTTAAAAAAATATTTTATATAATTCAAGTAATTCCAATTTGATTTTAATTTTTAACTGAATTAATCAATTAATTCAATTTTAACAAATCATGCACCCGTAAATAAAATACTTTTATGAATCGACCTATATATATCATTCCAAAATATGTATCACAAATACAGCTCATGAACACTTTTACTCTGAAGTTTAATTAGAGATGATAACGGGTTGGGTCGAACTAATTGACTCGATAAATACATAAAAGTATTCATCATTATAGACTACATATTACGATACGACTTAATGGATCGAACTGATTGACTCGATAAATACATAAAATTATTTTTCTTTTTTGAAAAAAAAAATACAAGTAGCTAATTCTCAAAGTCAAAAACTTGGACAATATAAAATTTGGGAAAAATACATTAAAAATATACTTGAAGATGATGATTACATGGAAGATTTGAATGATAATAAATCAAAGGTTGAAGAAATCTAAAGCTAGAAAATTTTGGAATCCAAATTAAATTATAATATTTTGAGTTAAAATATAATTTAAACTCAAAATAATCGGATATCAAGAAATTACGGAAATATCTTTTTGAAATTAGAAAGTTATATTATTCAAGGGTATTTTAGTCTTTACACTTTAACAAAAATCAATTAATATATATATGTATGATGAGATTTAAACCCGCACCAATTGAATTATTAAAACCTTAAATTTACAACTCAACTGAAGCTTCATTTTAATCTCAGTTAGAAAATTACGGAAATGTTCTTCTGTAATTAAAAAGAAAACTAGTTAAAATATGTATATGGTGAGATTTAAACTTGTGCCAATTGGATTAATAAAACTTTAAATTTATCACTCAACCAAAGCTTTATTTTGATATATTTTATACGTTTTTATTTCAATATGCACAATTTATTATGTCCATCAATTGTATATATTAATAATGTTCTTTATTGAGTTAGTGTCACAATGCAATAAAAAGAAGCAAAGCCACGTTGAGGAGGAAAACGAAACCGGAAAGTTTCGGGTGTAGTGTCACTTGTAGCCGGTGAGAGAAAACTCGCAAGCTTCGGGTTCTCACAAGGTTTTCACGAGCCGGAGCAGGTTCGAGTGCACGGACTCTGTCTTGGTGACATGATAAAATAATTCAGAAGCGGGTGGACGAACAATTCTAGTGGTTCACAATGAACATACATGCCCACAGTGGTAGACAACAGGTACATTCAATCACACGGCACGAGTATCCTTTGCATTGTTACCACCTTGGCCTGAAAAGAATCCCAGCCGGACGTGTTCTCATCCGTTACCTAGAATACCATCCAAGACTCGAATCGGTCCCAAATGACCTAAGCTGTTAAACAAACACTGGACGAAAACATGCCATGTCGCAACATTGGGACATATCCCTTCATTTATCATCTTATTAAGATAACTGATGGCTTCTTCTATACCAACCCAATTACAAAGGCCCCATATAAGACTGGTATACGAGACTACGTCGGGTTGCCAATCGCCCGAAGCACGAACACAATCCAAAAGTCGGACCGCGGTCTTCACCTTACCCTGCCTACAATAGGTAAAGATTATTATGTTATATGTGATTGCATCGGGTTTTATACCTCGAGCCAGCATTTTCCCGAGAAGTTGCAGAGCTTCCTCTAGTTTACCGGCATGACAAAATCCGGACAGAATGGTGTTGTAAGTGACTAAATTCCACTCGATCCCTTTTTCTTCAATCTCCCTTATAAGCCCGAACACATCTTCTAGTCTATTTGCTTTGAAGAGGCCATCTAAGAGCTCGTTATAAGTTACGATGTTAGGTGCACAACCATAATGCCTCATTTCCTCTAGTGCTTTTATTGCCCAATCAACTTGACCGTTACTACATAAACCTTTGATAAATGCATTGAAAGTAACCGTGTTCGGAGCACAGTTTTCCAACACCATCTTCTCGATAAGAAAATGAGCTCGGTCAAACATGTTATGCCAGCAAAGAACATCGACCATGCTGGTATATGCCACGACATTGGGGTGACAACCGTTAGACATCATTCTATTCCATGTTTCGGATGCACCGATCAAATCACCGACCTTTGCAAATCCATTGATAAGGGAGCTATACGAGACTACATTCGGAGACCAGCCATTTTCCTCCATCTGATAGGAAACGGATAAAGCCTCACCGACCTTCCCGTTTGAGCAGAGACCGTGTATTACTGTGTTAAAGAAAACTATATTCGTTTCAATTCCCTCTCGAACCATCCGGTTCCACAAGTCAAAAGCTTCATGAACCCTTCCTTCCATGAAATACCCCTTTATCAAAGACGAAAAAGTGTAGATATTGGGGCTGCACCCTCTCACAAACATCTTGGCAAAAACCGCGAGCGACAACTCGATATTTCCCGTACTTGAAAGGGAACTGATAATCATCGAATACGATCTAACATCGGGTTCTAATCCTTCCACCAACATATCTTCCAACACACCAAATGCTTCCTTAAGCTTATATTCCACACAATACCCACTAATCAACGCATTATAAACACTAACATACGACCTAAACCTCATCACGAGCTCCCTAGCTTCTTCGACTTTACCTAGTTTACACATCGAAGAAACTATAGTCGCATAGCTCATAGCATCCGGGGAATACCCGACGCTTGCCATTTCATCCAACAACATACAAGCACTATCTATCTTATCATTCATACACAAAGCTTTCAAAAGGATATTATAAGTATGCAAATCTGGCACCAACCCATCTCTCTTCATATTACCGTACACCGGACCGATCATTGACAACCGGTTTTCACTAAGCAATGCATCCAAAACACGATTATAAATCCTAACAGTCGGCTCACAACCGAATTCCTTAACCCTATAAAACATTTTCAAAGCTTGTTCACCTAAACCCTTTTGATGATAACAATCAATAACAGTCACAAACAAGTCTTCACTACAACTAATACCATCTAATTTCATCTGTTGCAAAAGATATTGAATACCATCGATTTCGGGTTCGATTGCGAGCTTACGGATCATGCATTGGTAGGTTAGGAGGGTGTGTTTGAAGGAATTTGAATTGGCTATGGATTTGAAATAGTTTAAAGCTAAAGAAATGTTGGGCTCTTGTTTTAATGCGTCGAGGACTTGGGATTCTTCGATTTGGGACTGGTTTTGATCGGATTGGGGTTCTTTGATGGGAGTTGAAGCTGGGTTTGTGTTTAAAATGAATGGGATTAAAGGTTTCTTAACTTTCAGCAATAAAGAGCGGCCTTCTCTTAAGTACATGATTAAAATGTAAAGCTCAAAAATTTCAATTGAAATGAAAACTAAAGTTGGCTTACCTTGAACTTGTTGATTTGAAGGGTTTGGGTCGGAAGTTGCAGAAGAATCGAAGTGAAGAAGACAGAGGAAGTCTGCTATAGAGAACAACAACGCCTAATAGTAAAACGCTTAAATTTTGGTCAAATTCTGCTAGAGTCCCTGTACTATGTGTAAGTCATGCATTTAGTCTCTATCCTCTAATTTAGTCAATTTTAGTCCTTGTATTTTTTCCCATTTTGAAATTCCAGATAGCCCTTGAATTCTTTAACTTCTTTTTAATAATAATGTGAAAATAGCAAGATGTCATTAATTTACGTACGTGATAATATGTTTTCCGTATAAGATTTTGAACATAAATAGAACTTAATTTATTAGCAGATATTTTCGGTCAAGGCTCGAATTTTAAAATTGGTTAAATTATGCAAGTAATCCATATACTGTGTGCAAATTATGGATTTAGTCCTTGAACTTTGATTTGGTTTTTCTCAACCCCTATACTTTACGTATTATAAAATTTCAATCCTCACCAAATGGTGACTATTAAATTCATTAAGTTCTACTATTTTTAAAATTTGATGCGGCAAATATATTATCGAATATGTAATGTCATGTCAGCTTGTTATTTCTACATATTTTTCAAAAAGAGAAGAAGAAGTTAATGAATTTAACATATGATATTTGCATCAAGATTGAAATTCCGAAATTCAAAAAAATAGCAACTAAGAATGATCCAATTGAAAAACATGAACTAAATCTACAACTTTATATGTAGTACATATTTTTAGATGTTTTCATAGTATTTTATTATAAATTCAATATTATGTAATATAAATTGTATCATATATAAATTAAAAAGGTATAAAATAAACCAAGTCAAACCGAATTGATCTGTGTTTGACCTTTGAATGTTAAAAATCTAAACTTAGTACACATTTTAAGTAAGCCTATTTTATTTTATTTTATTTTTCACTTAAAACTTATTTTTAGGGTCTCATATTATCGTTCAAACCTCTCGAATAACCAAATTAGAATCCATGAAAGTTTTAATCTGGGGTTTAACCACAATCAGATCCGAACAAAAAAGTTTAGAGATTGGGTTTGCTGTTGGCGATGAATTGTTGAAGGCCCGTGAGCCCACTTGAACCAGAATCTGATCAGCCTGATAAGAGCTTAAGGCTTCTGTCTTCAGGGTCTTTAAGGCGCTATGCATTATTTAGGTTCAAATCTCATCTAACTCAATTAATTAATAAATTATATCAATTTAAATATTAAAAAATAATAAAAATATAAATTATAAGTAATTTTAGACATTGTATTATTCGAAAATCACAGTTACCTAAAACCAAACCAAAATTTTTATTTAATTTATAATTAATTTTAATTTTTTATGATATGATAATAAGTATTTTATTTTAAAAATAATTTAAAAGTTGTATGTAAAAAATATTTACCAAAAGAAATCATATTAAAGCTATTAAATATTTTTTATTGACTTGAAAATTTATTAATTTTTAAAAATATTTACGAAATAATATACAAAAACTATAAAACATAACGATTTAATCAAAAATTATTTAGAAAAACTAAAAACTGAACTGAATTTTGATGATTTGTTCAAAAAAATTTTAAAACCCGAACCAAATCAAACCGAATTAATATTTCTCTTAAAACTAAACATACAAATATTTTGAAAACTCTTATGCAATTTATCCATTTTTTAGAAAAAAAAATTTAAAAATCCATATAATTTTATAAATGGCTATCATCATCATCATCATCATCATGCAAAAATGGCCATTCAACAAACTAATCAATTCAACAAATGATAAAAAGTTAAAAGAAAAGAAACCCAACTTTAAGAAAACAAATCTACTTTCATCCTAAAAAGATGGGAAATTATCAGATTAATCTAAAACATTCATACAGTTACAGAGTTTCTAAACCAAGCTGTTCTTCTACATTAACCAAAATATCCAAAATATAATTACCACATTGAAACATGAACAATAAAATGCAGCATCCATCCCATCATCATATCCTTTCTACTTTTTTTTTTTTTTTCTAACACACCAAACAGAAAGCCAAATGGGTTTTTTAAAAGAGAGAAAGGGAGAGAGAGAGAGATTTGACCTTTGTCATGGCAAAAGCCATTCAGTGGTGTTCTTTTAGCCCTATCGCTTTGAAGGCCTCTCATCATCGTCTCCGCCGTCATCATCGTTGTCATCGGAGTCATCTCTGTCTGTTCTCTTCCTCTTTGGCGGAGCTTCGATCTTTCCACTACCTTCTTCATCGTCTTCATCATCTTCTTCTTCTTCTTCCTCTTCACCATTTTCTTCTGGTTCAAAATCACTAGCGTCTTCTTCATCTTCAGCTGGTACTACAGGCCGGACAAGGTATTCTGTTCCCATATCCTCCTGAAAACAAAACAGGTTAAAGCAAATAACAAACAAAAAACAATTTTCCTATGTATTTTTCCTAGTAGCCAAACATGGAGACATGGAAAAATAAAATCCCTGGATTAAGAGAACAAAACTGAGATGAATAACTAATTGAGAAACAAAAGAATAAAAATTCAAAATATAAACCTAGATCTAGAGCTTCTAAGTCAGATTTTGAAGACTCTGAAGTGAATTTTGATTATGGATTTTGATACCGAGCATCAGCTATGTTGTATAAGTGAACAAATTTCTAATGTTTTTGGATCTGTGAAATATACAGTCAATTATATTCTCCTTTCGTTGCTTAGAAAAGGAAAAAACTAGATCTGAGAGGAAAACTAAAGAATTACAAATATCCTTCTAGAAATAGTAAAAATTTATGAGAAATTAAGCTTGATTCATAAAAAGTACTCGAAGGTTTGAGGTTTAATTTTCGGATTAGTAAAGAATCAAACAGTTAGCCCCAAAAAAAGTACAGAAAACAATGGATCTGAACAGTTTCAGCTGAAAAAAAGAAGACTTGAGAAAACAAAAATTTTCAATTAATCACAATAATTAACTGGAATTAAAGATTAAAAGAATTTTACCTCTTCTTCACCTTCTTCATCGTCATCACTGTCGTCATCGTCGTCGTCGTCGTCATCGTCATCGCCGTCGCCTTCATCGTCGTCATCATCGTCTTTAACATCCTCGCCCTCGTCGTCATCAGCTATCAGGACAGGAGGACCGGATGAGTGAAGAACCTGCACATCGTCATCCTCCTCTCCTTCGTCGTCGTCGTCGTCATCTTCGCCTTCATCATCCTCATCCTCGTCGTCGTCATCGTCGTCTTCCTCTTCCGGTTCGCCGCCTTCTACTTCACTTTCATCTTCACCGTCAACCTCTTCTTCCTCTTTCATAGCCTTGATTTCATTTTCCTCTTCGAACACCGTCTCCTCTTCCATCAACTTCATCTTTAGCCAAAAAAAAAATCTCAAACGAAAATTTTCCCTCTTTTTTTTCCCCTTTTTTTTTCTCAGGAAAAAAATCAGAAAATTGGAAGAGAGAGAGAGAGAGAGGAAGCTTGTTTGCTCTCTCTACCAGTAGCTTCTGCAACGGTGATCTCAGCCGTTGAAACGAGGATTCACGCGGATTGCTGACGTGGAGAAAGATCGAACGGTTTAAATGAGAGAATATGTATTTCTATGGTAATTGAATCTTGCGGCGCGTCCTTTACCGCTTTTTCTTCATCAGCTGCTTGTCACGTACGAGAAACGAGTTAGGTTTTGAGTGGGGAGCCTAGGGTTAACGGAATTTTTCTTTTTATTAATCCGAAGGGTAAATATATTTTTTGGTACCCGAATTTAGTTTTAATATTCAATTTGGTACTTATGTTTTTTTAAGGTCGGTACTCGAATTTCGGCTTCCATTTCATGACTCATTTTTGGGTAAAAGTATCATAGATGCTCCTATAATAGGAGTCAGATTGCATTCCTCTACTTAAAAATGAATAAGTTAATCCTTATAAATTAGATGAAAGAACAATTTAGTCTTTTTCGTTAAAATTTCATCTATTTCTACCGTTAAAAATTAACATGTCTGATGGAATAACCAGATATCATGTTGACATATAAATATCAGTTTTTAAAAGTAGAAATGGATAAAATTTTTAACAGAATGATCAACTTGTTCTTTGATTTGATCTAACATACATGGATTAATTTGCTATTTTTTTATTAGGGGATAAAATATAATTTGACTCTTATTACAAGAGCCTTTATAATACTTTTACCCACATTTTAGTTCATTTTTGTAATTATGTTAAAATTGGATGGTGTGGACCAATTAAATTGTTACACGATATTTACATCAGTCGATGGCGTGGCATGTTTGTCACGTGTCTAAATTTAATTAGTCTCAATCATTTAATTGTGCTAAAATTAGCTAAAGACAGAAGTTAAATTTGAGAACCAATCTAAACCGAAGAGAAAAGCTTAAGCATCAATTTGAACAACAAAATCAAATTCAGGTACTAAAAATTAAATTTACCTTTTTTTCAATTATTCCATTGCTTAGGAAAGTTAAGCTGGCCCGTTAAAAGTTCATAGGCCCGAATTCGAGAAAGGTTTTAGGAATAGAGAGACGATATAAAAAGTTTAAAATCCGTCAAAAGTCCCTGTACTCTTTAAAAATTCAGAATTTTGTCTCTATTTTCATTTCCAAAAATTTAGTCCCTTTAATTATGAAATTTTAAAATTCAAATCTAATTAATAATACTGTTAAATTTTTTTGATTAAATTCAATTTCATTACAATATCTTTTTTTTAATTACATAGCTACCAAGTGAGTTTTTATTATTATTTCAAAATGTTACACAACAAATTTAACAATGTTAACCGTTAGACTTAAATTTTGAAATTTGAAAAGTAAAGAGATTGAATTTCTGAAAATAAAAGTACATAAACTAAATTGTAATTTTTGAAAAAAATACAGGGACTTGTGACATATTTTAACCATATAAAATATAAACCTTCTTGTTACAAAGAAAAATTATAATAAATATATTACAGTACTGCTGCACAGTTGCACAGTTGCTTGAAATAGTAATGTTAATGTTTTAAACATAATGGTGTCCTACGTTATCAGGGATGAAGCTAAAAATTTAATGGTGATGGGCCAAATTTGAATTGAAAATTTGGGGGGTCCAAAATGCAATTATACCAAATCCAAGGGGCCAAGACTGCCGCCCCACCCTTGGTTCAAATCTATGGTAGATTTTGGGGTCCAAAATGCAATTACACCGAATTTGAATTGAAAATTTTGAGGGTCCAAAATTCTTTTATAACTCTCATAAAAAAAAATTAAAAAAATAGTTTTATAATAAGGGTAAATTATAAAAAATAGTCACTTTTGTTTGTCTCAGGTTACATTTTATTACGAAGTGGTCACTCTACCGTTAAGTTCCATTACCTTCCTAATGGTGGTCCTACGTGGCAGTCCAAATGGGTTTTAAATGCCAACTTGGATGTCCTACATGGTAGTTCAAATAAAATTTATTTAATTAAAAACATATTTTCAAGTTGGCATTTAAAACCCATTTAGACTGCCATATAGGACTGTCGTTAGGGAGCTAATGGAGTTTAACGGTGAAGTGAGCATTTCGTAACAAAATGATAACGTAAGTGACTAAAACATAACATTTCAAACATAAGTAATTAAAATATCATCCGAGTCAAACAAAAGTGACTATTTTTGTAGTTTGACCTTATAATAATATAAAAAATAAAGCCGGGTTATATTTTGATTTAACTAGACTTTGCATTTGTTTTCAAATTATTATTATTATGGTTAAATTATGATTGTAGTCTTTGTACTATGATAAAATTTAATCCCTCTATTTCAAATTCAATCAAGATTCACCCATCTAACTATGCTTAGTTTTTTTACTATGATCAAATTAGGGATTTAGTCCATTTAACTTATTTTTTGTTACAGTTCAATCCTCTAATATTAAACAAAAAATGTAAAGAAAAGAAAAACATGATCCGTATCTTGTTCCTTAAATTTTATTGATTAACCATTAAACCATGCATGATCTTTAGAACACCAACAATGATAAAAACAAATTAACCCAACAACTCTATGATCCCAGCTGACATAAGAGAAAGATCATGAACAAGTCTATTCCTATCACTAAACGGCGTTTTCTCGGAAAACTGCTCATCGCACGCATAGACATTAGTCGCCACCGTCGCCGCATCGTGTCTCGACGTGGCATAGTCTTTAGAACCCAAAGCAGCAATGGCTTCCGGCAGTAACCTTTCAACCGAGGCATCAAACAAGTCGATGCAAGTGCCATAGGATCTGTACAAGACAGGGTCCGAAACGTTCTTGAACAGATCCACAATGAAATTCAGTGTGGCATTAGCCTTGTCGATGACTATCTCGACCGATATTTTAGCTAGGCCTTCGAGGTTTGTGTTCAAGCTTCGAGGGTCTGATCGAAGAGTCGAGTCGCAAAGGGCGAAAAACCCAGATTGCCTGCATGTTTGTTCGATCAAATCCATTGTTTTCTTGTTTGAAATTGAAATTGCTTGTGTTGCAAGGAACCCAAGGATTAGAGAAAATAAAAGGGGAGCTTTTAAATTTTGAGGCATGATTTTGTTCATACTTTGAGATGGCTGGTAATTGAGGGTTTCGGGTTAGGGTTCCTCCTTTTTAAAGCTTTGGGGATTTCAATTTTTGAACTGAATTTTGGGCACTTGTTTAGGAAATTAATTGTTTCATATATGGAATCAAAGTTAATGGCATAATATAACATAACCGATGGTTTGTGAATTAACCATGGAAGTTTTTTACTAATATATGTTAAATTAGCCCTTGTACTTTTCAAGTTTTCAAATATCAGTCCTCACCAAACGATAACTACATAAGTTCTATTATTTTCGAAATTTAATGTGAAAAACATACGTGTAATATCATATTAGCTTGTTATTTTCATGTATTACTTACTAAAAATTCAGGTAATGGATTAACGACTATAATTTTCGTCAATATTGAAATTCCAAATTCCAAAAAGTATAAAGGCTTAGAATGATCCAATTAGAGAATATTGACTAAATCTACAACTGTACACATCGTAAATGACTAGTAATTGAATTTAACCAAATGGATTTAACTTCTTTGTTTGGTTCAAAGCTAAAATTTCAAATTTTGAAAAGTATAGGAATAAAAATTGACCAATTCGATAAGAACATAGACTGAAATTGATCAATCTAAAATAAGGGACTAAATCCATAACTTTTGCAAAGTATAGGGATTATTAGAAAATTTTAACCAACCAATATATCAATAAAATATAAAGGGATAAAGCAATATTCAGCGAACTTGGTAAAATTTTCTAACTTGGTCTTAAATTTTCTTTGTATACATTAATCTTGGATTTTGGTAACTTTTTTCAATTGGCATAATGACTTTTTTGGCCCTCTAACTTTACAAAAAAAATTTATTTTAGCCCTTCATTTAAATTTTTGCCTATTTTAGCCCTTGAACTTGTATTTTTTGTCAATCACCCAAAAATGGATGGAAAAGTTAATGTTTGTTATCTTTGCTGACATGACATACACATGGATGACATGTAAGCATTTAATTAATTTTTTAAAATTAAAAAATATCTTTTGTACTTTTTTAATACTTTTAATGATTTTTAATTTTTAAAAATATTTTTTGAACTTTAAAAATTTTAAAAATTTAAAATTTTAATTAAATGCTTACATGTAATACACGTGTATGCCATATCAGCAAAGTTAAAAAACATTAACTTTTCCATCTATTTTGGGGTGATTTGACAAAAAATGCATTTTCAATGATAAAAGAGACGAAAAATTAAATGGAAAGATAAATTTTTTTTTGTAAAGTTGGAGGATCAAATAAGTAATTATGCCTTTCAAATTTGACTCCTAAACTTGTATCCCATTAAAATATGGTAACATTCTATTTTGAGATTTTGTGGCTTCATTACTTGAAAATTTAAAACATGCACAATTTAAGAATAAAAAAAAAAATTAAAAATTTGGTGATAATGTGGTGCAATCTTAGAGTGTCATTTCATTATAATGTTTAGAATTACCCATAATCTCTTCTCAATCTTTAAATAGGATGATAATACGCTTATGCGTACTCGAATCCATATCCTCCTTCAATGACACTAATATCGATACCATTTGAGCTAAAACTCGATCGAGATTATTTATTTATTTTAATACAATATTCAATTAGATTTTCAATTTATGGTGATGGAGAAAATCATGGTCAAGGATTATCAATTATTTCTAATTCAATTTTTTTTAAAAATATTTACCATTTTTACGTATAAAATTGTACTAAAAATATTTTTAGCATAAGAAAAACAACTTTTCTCATGATAGAAAGTTAGCAGACTACGGGCCGGTGGCCCACCTGGCCTAGTTAGCTAAGCCCACGGAATAGTTTCCAAGTGTTTTCTTAAATATTGGATCAACTCAAACTCAAATCATTGCTTTCAAAACCAGACCGAAGGTCGTATCGATTAAACCATCACTTTATATGATTTATTAAATAAATTATTAAAATTAAAAGATTGTTCAGCTGATTCAGCAGTTGGTCCAATTGGGTTTTTAGTTTGGTTCAATTGATTTATACTGATTCGTGTGTTTATCAATTTGATTCCTTTCTTTGGACCAATACCTCGGTCGATTCTTGATCCAATTGGTTTGATCGACCGTTCGATCCGGTTCAAACAACTATGATTCAAATTAAATATTTTTTAAAAAAAATATTTTATTCAGTTAAAAATGTATGCATTTAATATAATATATATTTTTATTTTTTAGCATAATATATCATTTGATACATGAGTTTGACACTTTTTCTAATGTGGTATCTGTGTTATTTTTTTGTTCAATCTGGTACTTGTATTTGACAAAAGTTATATATTTTGGTACCCAAAAGTAACAGTGTTAACTTTTTAATGTTTAATTCGGGTTTTAAGATTGATTTGATGAAAGTTAATTGCTAATATTAAACAAAAAAAGTATGATTTTTTTTATCAAATCAACTCCAAAACTCAAGTTAAACACTAAAAAGTTAGCAATGTTATCTTCGCGTACTAAAATGTATAACTTTTGTCAAATATAAATAACATAAGTATCATATTAGAAAAATAGTATTAAACTTAGGTACCAAATTATGCATTAAACCAAAAATTTTAAACTATGAAATAGATTATTTGAATAGGTTAAGGGCCCGATCTTTTCGATAATTTAATGGATGTAATATTTTAGAAGTTATTAATAATTATTTTTAAAATTAATTGCCAACATGTTCATCCCTAAGCAGGGGCGAAGCCAGGACAATTTTTTAGGGGGCCGGATGAAATTTTAATTTTTTATAGTTTATATCTTTCTAATTTGTAAATGATTAAATCGAATTTTTATAATTTTAGGGGAGGCCAAAGTGTAATTTTACCTTTACTAATTTAAAATTTAAAAAAAAATTCAAGAGCTTAAATAGCAATTTTACCTTTTAGGGGGGCCGAGGCCCATGCCAGCCCCCTGGCTTCGCCCCTGTCCCTAAGAATATTTTTATTTTTATTTTTTTTGAACTTCAAGAAACTAAAGCTTAAAAAGGAGTTCACAGATGAAGAAATCCGTGATATAAAGTAACTCAGCAAAAAGAAAATTGCAAGTCAAATCAGTGTATTTATTGTATCAATCACTCAAATAATTTAGTTTTATTAATTAAAAATATAATATCAAATTTAGTCCTCAAACATTTAAATTTTTTGTCAATTTTGTATTTATTTTTTTAATAAAATTTGACCTTCAACCTTTTTTTTTTTTAAAAAGTTATATTTGTCTATCGATTTTTCAAAAAGAGTTGAATTATTATTTTTTTAATAGAAATAATGACTAAAACGTTAAATTTGTAAACATGAAAGCTCATATAATAATCCACATGTATTTTATATATTTTTATTAAATTTTCATTATCTTTTTTATATATTTTTTTAAAATTTTGGATATTTTTAAATATTTTTATAATTTTTAAATAGTGTCATGTTATCATAAAATGCATGTGGATTGGTATGCGGGTTAATACGTCAGTATCGTTAAAAAGTTAATATTTTAGTTAGTATTTTCATTAAAAAATTATTTTGATTCTTTTTTAAAAGATTAAAAGTCAAATTTAACTCTGGAAAAAAAGAATAAAAACTGAATTAACAAAAAATATAAACATTAAAAGACCCAACTTTTAAGGAAAATTATTCCAAAGATTAAGTATATAAAATAATTGATAGAGAATAATTATCAATATTTTGAAGATGATTTATATGAGAGAATATTTAATGCATAGTTAATTATTAATATTTATTTATGATAATTATAAACTTAAATTTAATACCATAAACTTTAGATTTCGATATTTTAAATTTTAAATAAAATTATTTGTATTTTTTAAGGAATAAATTAATGATATTGAACAAAATAACCAAAGAAGAAATAAATAAATAATTGAGGTAGAGAGAGCATCGCTAAAACTCGAGCCAATAAGTTCTCCTCATACACCCATGCCTACCGCCCCACTTCCCCATTGATGCCATTGACATGAGACAAAGGAACACAACTCAACAAAGATCCCAGAGTATCATAAACAATACGGTGTGCTTGGAATAAAGCCTCCCACGCTAAATGATGAGCAGCTCTATTAACACTTCGACGGATCCAACGAAAGAAAATGTGCCCAAAAAGAGACACAAGCCAGCAATAGTCATCAAATATCAAACCAACCTCAGAATTAGGGGTGTTCAGTTGGTTAACTGATCAGTTAATCGATCCGAAATAATATTAACTAAATTAATCGACCTTTCAAAATTTTTAACCGTTAACCGAATTAACCTAATATTATATGTTTTTTTTTATTTTTAGTTAAAAATTACTCGAATTACCCGAATTAACCAAATAACCCGAATTATCCGAATTATCCAAATTAATCGAAATGAATCACTACATAATCAATACATAACCGAGTTGGGTTTAATTTAGTTTTAGTTTTAGAATTTTATTTTTATTTATTAAATTATTTGTAATTTTTATGATTGGGTTGGGTTGGATAACTGGGTTGAGTTGGATACTTGAGTTTGGATTGAGTTTAGGTGAATAGTAGACCTATTTATATATTATAACTTTATTTATTAATTTTTTCGGTTAAATAGAAAAAATTCAGTTAACCGACCGGTTTCGAACCGAATTAACCGTTAATCGAAAAATTAAAAAATAATTAACCGACTCCCGATTGAAAAAATTCGATTAACCAACCGATTAACCGAATTCGGTCGATTAACCGAATTTTACACACCCCTACTCAGAAGTCAGAACTACGAGACTTATTTGATTGTATAGCAGTTATCACCTTAATGCTATTAGCTGTGGCCCCGACAGTCCCCCAAGGAACGCCCCATTCTCATCACGAAGAACAGCCCCGAAGCTCGCCCTCCAATCAGGCAGCATGCCAAACTCCACACAGCAGTAGCGGAACTAGGCTACATCACAACAGTGGGTAACAGTCGTTGGTACGCGGCACGTGAAGCTACCCAATCATGGATAAAACGTGCAGCAAAAGGCCACAACAGATGCCGCAGCCTGTTACTCCCCTTGCCAAAGATAACAGTTCCGAGAATACCACAAACTCCAAGCCGTCACCGCGACTATTTAAAGAAGGCTACTGTCAGTAGAATATAAGAGCCCAAAAATCCAATGTTCAAGCGATGTGGTATCAACAGTGACTGCAAAAAGAGACTGGGTGGCAAAAGAACAGGTTATTGTTTATAAATATTTTATTCAATGGAGTATGGTGCAATTATTTATTATTATTTTTGAACAATATGATCATATTTGTTTTTTTTGACACGTCTAAAATTATCTATAATCTCTCCTTAACCCATAAACAGAAGATAGTGCACTTCAGTACATTCGAACTCACGTCTTTTTGTATTGACAACAATACCTATACCAATCGAGCTAAAACTCAATCGGCATTTATTAATTTTTTAAGGTATTATTTATTGATGTTACATTAAATTTATATTTATTAAAAAAGAACATTCTAGATATAAAATTTTAATTCTAGAAATTCAAGAGCCAAACACGTGTACCTTAAGGACATAAAAGCATTAAGTGACAAATAAGTTAAAAATTCAGGGTTCCCAATTTTGACTCGTGAACCACCAAAAAAGGGGGATATTGTAAATGGGTTAAATTGATGCATTATTTTATGAAACCCCAAATTACTTATTTATTCTTAATTTTTGTAATTAGGAATAAGTGATTGATTGAAGTGGTAACATTTTTTTCTTTATAAAAAAAGACGATTATAAATATAAATCTTGAAAACCGTTAGAAATTAATCACAAGTCTAATTTGACTCGAAGATGCTCTAAAAGTATAAGGACTAAATTATCAATTTGTTAAAAGTCTCGTGGTATTTTTTAACCGAATAATAGTGTTAGTCCCAAACAAAACAATGCATGTGGCTTTCGCAAGGTTGTTTGTGGTTAAATTATTTGATGGGTCCTTGTATTATAGGTTCTCTCTATTATAAAACCAAAAAAAATTATATTTTGTATATTTAATTAGTAAAATTTTAATTTAACCTTTCCAAAATATGTGAAGTTGTAAGTTAATATAACGGTAAAATCATGTTTTCATCCTAACAAAATTTATAATTCAACTCTAACTCCCCGAATATAAAATTTCTAGTTCCACTCCTAATTACACAAAGACCTATCAACTATTTTTTTTATATAATAAATGTATTTTTTATGCCCGTTTTACTATTCATGAAGATAATTTTTTCGGAGTTAATGTTTGTTCTTATCAACAATTTTGTCTCAAAAGTTTGAACTTAAATTCTCTTCCTAAAAGTATAATTTTACGTGTTGATACTAAACTTGTCCATGGCCCTACCAAAAGGCCTGCTCAAAAAGTACGAAGGTTTTGACAAAAATATAGGCTCGAAAAATAGACTTGAGTTAAAAAAAAAAAGCTCAATTAAAAATTTGGTCGGGCCTTGGGTAAGGCTTTTTTGGCCTGAGCCTAACCCGAATTTATTGGGAAACATTTTTAAAAATATATATAATATAAAAAATTAATACAAACGAGTTGAGCTGAATTTGGGTAAAATTTTAAGCTTATTTTTCGAGTTAAGATAAGCCCAAGCCAATCAAATGGGCCTAAAGGCTCGACCTATGGACAGGTCTAGTTGATACCTGTCAAAGTAATTTAATTACTGTTTTTAGAATTGAACTGAATCGATTGAATTAAGAACAGACCGAAATATCAATTCAAAGTAAAAAATTAGACCAATAAACCTACCAACCAATTGAACTAAAAACCGATAATCTAACCCAAGCATTGCTCATCTTAGCATTGATTCATGTGAGAACACAAAGAAAAAATCATCTCATCCTAGCATTGATTCATGTGAGAACACAGAAAAAGAACTTTAACCCCCCAAATAAAAAACCAAAATCCAAATCCAAATCCAAAAAAGCACCCCTTTTCATGTCCTAACCCTCCTATAAAAACAAGATGAATCCAATCACCATCTTAAAAAGAAAAACTCCAAACAAAGCCAATCAATCACCCCCATTCCATCAGTATAGCCATTTTTCTCATCATCACCACACATAAACGCACACAAAAATGAACACCCATTATCTCAAACTTCTCCTTATTCTCCTCACAATCACTTTCCCGTCAACCCATTGTGATGATGATCTTGTAGACCAAATATGCAAAAAAACACCCTTCTATGACCTATGTATCTCCACTTTAAAATCCAATTCCAATGGCAAAGACGTGAAAGGTTTAGCCAGTGTAATGGCCGACACCATGTTGTCTAACGCCACCGACACATTGAGCTACATCCGAGCCGAAATAAACCGAACCCCAGATCCTAAAATTGAGAGGGCATTAGCTTATTGTGCCGAGCTTTATATACCGGTGGTGAAGTATAATCTTCCACAAGCCATTGATGCTTTGAGTAAAGGGCAGTTCGAGTTCGCCGCCGATGGGATATCGGATGCGGCTAAAGAAGCAGATTCTTGTGAGAAGATGATTTCGTGGTCGCAGGAATTGGCGGCGTTGAGTGATCGGAATAAGTTGATTCATAGCTTATCTGATGTGGCCGTCGCCATTGTTAAGATTTTGCTTAAAGGTTAATGGAATTTGAAACTGTGGGGGATTTTGGTGACGAATTGCTTGTGTGTGTATTTTTTTTTTTTCTGGCTGTGAATTTTTTTTTCTCTGTTTGGGGTTTGGGAGTGTTGTTGTAATTTAAGTGTTGAGAAAAAATTTCAACCGTAGATTTAGCATCTTTTATTTTTCCTTTTTGGTTTAATTATGAGTTTGGTCCTTTCACTTTACCAAGGTGGAAAATTTGGCTTTTCTTTTTAATTTATTTGTTGGTAAGTTTGTATTAATTTGTTGCATATTCGTTAATAACAAAAATTAATGGTAATAAAAAAATAGGGTTTAGTTTAATGGTAAAATATAAAATGAGGAAAATTAAAAATACATAGGTTCAAATTTTCTTATATATATATTTATATAAATAAAATATATAAAATAATGAAATACCTCGAAATAATACAATTTATTTTGTAAATTGAAGATATTTTTATTTTTTTCCAATTGAATCGGTACCTGATTAAACTGTGATATCAATTTATGAAAAACGTACTATGTGGGTCGAAATATAAATTTATGTAACAAATTTTATGAAAAAAAAAGTTGAAATAAAAATAAAAGACAATTTTCGTTGAAATGTTAAAGTTAAGATTATAAGTACAATGGGTCAAAATATAAAAAACCACAATAATGCCGTCAAAGTAATAAGTTTTAAGTAATTTCACAACTGAATTAAGATCTGATTAGTGATTGATATCAGTTCGACAAAACACTTTTATATATAAATAAATGGTGTTATCCAATTGGACTACCTTTTTAATTTTCAAAAAATACTATTTTTTTTATGATAAATTAGTGGAACTAAAATTTTAATTTTTAAATAATAATGGGATGAAATCCATAGCTTTTGTCTTTATTGATTCCTATTTTGTTCTTTTGTTGTCATTTCATTCTATCGATATTTTAATTTTAAATTTTTATTTTACACATTTAACTTTTGTCAAATTAGCTAGATTGGATGGAAAAATTAACGGATCATTAACTTTACTGACATGGATGACTATATGATAAGGTGGCATTTCACGTATATGCCACATCCTCAACTAACAGCACCATTAGACTTCATCTTCTCTTCCCTTTCTAAATATATAATTAGTTAGCTTCAATAATCACTAGAAATCCATGAAAACAAAACCAAATTCTCGAACTACTCAAGCCCTAATCTCTTTTTTGGCTGTCAGATCATCATTGATTTCTAGTATGTGTTTCCTCTTGTCGAGGTCTCTCCTTTCACCATTCAAATTTTCAAACAAACACCTAATGATCCTCAATTTGAGTTACGAGTTTCTCTCATATTTGTCAAAGAGAATCAGGTTTTTCCAGAATTATTTAAGCTATAAATCAAATAGTTGATACAATTCAATTATTTATAATATTTATAATTTAATAAGTTTATATCAATTTTAATTTTTTTTATAAATTTTAATATTTTATATTTTTCTTGAAAATTATATATAGAAAAACAACAAATCTATTATATTTTAAACATATTAAAAATAAACACTAACAAATATATATATTTTTTTGTTATTGTTGATTAAGTCTTAGCTCGATAAGACTCAGTTAGCATTGACATTGTTACCAATGCAGGAGGGCGTGAGTATCAAAATTCTTTAAGAGTATATTCCTCTATTTAAGGATTGGGATGAGATTATGACTTACTCTAAGCATTGTATCAAAATTCTTTTCTTTTTGGGTAAATTACACTTGAGGTAACTGAACTATTAGCAAGTTTATGTTTTGGTCACTCAACTTCAAAAAGTTACAAAAATGGTTACTATACCTTTTTTTAAAAAGTCTAGCTAGCGAGCTTCGAGCGACAATTCGACGATTGGTACAATAGATTAATACCCATTAATAAGTAGAAAAATATTTATTAAATCCAAGTCGATCTAATGAGCAGTATTGAATATTGGAGAAGAAAGCTATTTAGATTTTACTTTCGCAAATTCGTGACATTCAAAACAATTTTATAGAAAAAAAAAACAAAAATAAGGAAAAGCAAGGGAATAAGAGCTTTCGATTGCAGTACAGATAGTGTGAACAAAGAAAGGCCATACAACAACGATTTTAACAACCTAATGACTTAAATTTAAATTTTCAAATAATTCAATGACCATTTTATAACTCTTTGAAATTGATAAAACATAAATGTATACCGCCACCCGATGACACATCAACATTTAATCTTTTATATAATTGATGAATATTTTAAATTTAATATTTTTTACATATCTTTTTAATAAGTATATCAAATATTTTTTAAAAATAATGATAAATCTGAAACAATACAAAACTAGAATAATAAAAAAAATTTATAACCCAAATATACCTTAATAAAATTAACTCAATATTCAGGCCTGTCCAATTAAGTGGGATATTGTTGAGTTGACCAGTCCAGATCACAATATTAAAGACACAAACACAAAGAAAAGGGGCTCACGTGAATCCACATGACATCAACACTGTAACACCCAAATTCAGGATCCAGAAGCTGGCATTCACAATCCCACATCACATCATTCAATTCTTCTTCAAAATTCGACAAAAATAATATTTATTTATTTATTGTTTGATTTACACATCTCAAGCATTTTCGGGTGAGTTTGAATAGGTTTCAGTGCGTTTAATTTATTTTTATTCTTATATTATAATATTGTTATAATATTTAATCTCACGGTCATTCTATTTTTACACTAATCAAAAGTAAACACACCGCTCATCTAAATCTACACTAAATAATATGATTCAAGAGAAAACAAAAAATACCCTAAAAAATAATGAATGTATATATATATATGTGTGAATTATGAGTAGCATAATGGGATATCTTTATGGAAAAAAATTACATAAAATTATTGAGAACCATGACCAAAGATTTTTTACATGGTAATTTAACTCCATAACATCATATATACAAGGGATATAAATTACCATGAAAAAATATATTGAAACTCCATTTGATTTTTGATGAATATATATGTATGGCTTTTGCAGTGAAACACATCATTGTACTTTCATCCAGAAGATTTTGATAGCTTTCCATGGGATTCTAAACCTGCAAACTGTTCCACCAAACTGAAGAACAGAAAAGGGTTATCGGGAATTAGTTCCTTGATCACTAAGTTACGGTAACGAACGTATTGAGTTGAGTGCTACGTACTAGGGAGATTGAGAACCGGGTTGATTTCGAATGCTTGCTGATGGATTCCCGGAGGATTGAAGTGAGGTTAGACCACTCTCTGCTGGGGAAGGAGAGCCTTGGTAAGTCGACGGTGTACTTCCAGGAGACATTCCTGTGAAAAACGAGCGAAAAAAGAGAGAAACATTTAGCCCGTATTCAATAGCTTGGAAACCAAGGCATCTTTTTACTAGTAAACATTACCTTGAAACATTATGACAAGACAAAAAATGATAGTGAACACCATTGCGAACATGTTGCTACTAGAAGATGTTGCCGGCTTAGTAGCTTTCAATTTCTTCAATGCTTTCATCCGTTCGATTCTCGCACGCTTCAACCGTGCGAGTTCCGCAATTTCCTTAATTAGTTTCTGATCAGCCGCCCCCAACGACGGAGCTCTAGGTGGCCTAGGAGGTTTAGGAGGTTTCTTGTTACCCAAGCTTTTACGTTTCTCCTTCATTAACTTATTCTCCTTACCACTTTTATCCTCTTGTCCCTCTACATTCACCGACAGCAAATTCTCGACACAAACCCTACCGGAATTCGAAGCATCACTGGACAAAGACCCCTCGACGGAACTGCCTTCAACCTTAGAAAACCTAGAATCTTCACCTACACTAAGAGATACTCCATTTTCAAGGCCAAGTTCTAAATCTTTAAACCTAGAAACCATCTCATCCATGGACAAATCCAAAGCACAACCTTAAGAATCAGCCCCTATACAATAAATGGCCTCCCACAAAGATATATTTAGCAACTTTCAAGCTTTAAAATTACAATAGCAGCTTAAATTTAACTTAATATACAAGCCTTATAAGTTTTGCCCAATGAAGCCCTTAATATCAGACCCTGCATCCATCATATAAAAATTTCAATAGATAATTCCAAAATGTCCAAAAAGGATCAACAATGCTTTGTTACAAATAATAGCAACACAAACCCAGAAAATATAGCAATCAAAACCCAATATTCATCAATACCCAGTAAAGAAAAATGCTTCATTTATCAAAAAAAAAATCATATGAGAAAATAAAAAAGAAAATACCTTGGAAAGAAAGTAGAAAGATCCCAGATCCGATTTTAAGGGAAAAAAAGAGAATACAGAACAAGGTGGAAATGAAAGCAGTGTAGAGATTTTAAGAGATTTGGATTCAAAAACTACAGAAATGAGGGAACTTGGAAACTGCTAGATCAAATGGAAACTTCACTTTCTCTGTAACCAAACAGAGAAAAAAAAAAGGTACCATATTTTTGGGGTATTCGTTGTGTTCTTAAATATAAACTGCACCGACACGATGCAGTCCCCATCGGTGGGCGCCCCTTTCCGTTTTTCTCATTATTTCTTTAGGATAAATCAACATTTAGCCCCTGAATTTGACGATTGTTTTTCATTTTGGTCCCTATTTTTCGGTCCACATTAATCCTATAAATTGGTAGATTTTTCAATTTAGTCTACAAATATTTAGATTCCATTGAAGCGTGATGACATGATGCTTTAAAATTATACCATAACATTTCATTAAAAACTTTATAAAAATTGAAAAAAAATATATAATTTTTTAATAACTTTTTTTCTTGTTTCTTTCAGATTTTATACAATATTTTAAAAAAAATTAAGTGATGACATGACACTCAAAAGAGAGTTAAAGAATCAAGTTTAGGGATTGAATTGAAATAAATTAACACTTTCTAAAACTAATGCGAACAAAAAAAGTTTAAGGATCAAATTTAAAAAATATCAAATTAAGAGACTAAAATTTACTTTTATCCCTTTCTCTTACGTTACCACCATCAATGCTTTGATGTTTCCTAACATGCACATTCTTGTGATGTTTTTAATATAATATATAAGATTATGACACTTTTTTAGTTGTTAATTGAAATAAATAATTTTTTATTCAAAATTTAATTTTTGGTTAAATTACAAGAATAGTCACCTTATTCAGTTTGTTCTATCTTGGTCACTTAACTGTGATTTTTTATTATTTTATTTTGTCACTCAACTTTTCGAAATTATATATTTTAGTCACTCTTTCCGTTAACTTAGTAATAGAAGTCTAACATGGGGGGTTTTTATTAGCCTAATAACAAATTTAGTCTGATGTTTACACATTATATAAATTTGATCCTAAATCTAAAAAAAAATCAATAAATTTAACATTCAATGTTTACAAAATATGTAATTTTAGTTCCTATTCTAGAAATTATAAAATATATTTGAAAAAACTTCAAAATGTTTTTATATTTTTTACAATTTTTTTTTTAATTTGTATTTGCTATTTCTTATCCAAACATGCTCATTTTCTCATCAACCGAACATGTAAAAAATGTAACACCCCATTACCTGACTCGATCGCTGGGTCCGAGTTATGAGGTGTCACATTCGTTGCCGAAGCAACTACGATCAAATACATTTATTTACAAATCGGATAAACATTCATATTTAACTAAAGTGAGTGTATAAAACGATACACAACCATTTTTGTGTCTTATACAAGCTTATGAAAGCTCTTTTGCTAACCCGAAGTAAAAAAAATGACCTAATTGTAAAAATTTAAAACATTAGGTTCACGTCGCGATGTCGAGGGTTTCTCTTCGCAACACAACTCTTTGTTTGGTGCTCGTTATGACCTTGAGCAACGGTGTTATCACCTAGAATTTTACTTTGTTTCTCGTCGCGATGTTAGAGGTTTCACTTTACAACGTGACTCACTGTTTTCACAAAAATCTACCTGGTACAAGTTAAAAAGGAACCTAAAATTTCATAAAACCATTTCACATATTCCACGTAGACTAAAACCCTTTTCAACACAAAACCAAAACATTAACAAGAATTATACCATATATCATATATGTAACTTAATATTTAAGACTTTTAACATGAGTCTCCAAGGTAGATGCCCAAAATGACCAAAATAAGTTACTTTAAACAAATTTTGTTGGGTCAGAAACGATAGTTGTTGGCTTCAAGTCCCAGGGTTTTGAGAGATACCTAAACCTGCGTACGGGGAAAACAAAACCATACGCTGAACAATAAGCTCAATGGTACTTTCATAATTCAAAATAGTAAAGCATAACATTTTCAATATACCATTATGCATACAACATGTAATTTATCCATATATGATCATTAATACCAAACATTGCATATTCATCTTCACACTAGAACATGTACATACCAAATGGCCAATCAACCAACTTAAACCATTCATTCTATTAAATGAATTCTATTCATTTGTTAATTACTTTTCAAATAGCCATTTAGTGCCTATTCTCAACCAAGAATTCAACATTTAGACATGTACAACATTGACATAAATTCATTCAACTTTCACAATTATACCATTTTACTTGCCAATCTATCCTTTCTTGGAGTCTATCACTTGTGCGTATTCATTCTGGCCCTATCAGTGCTTGTTTTCATCTGAGTGGCACAATAGATTACATGCATTCTTACAACAAATCACATGCAAACATATTTCATTCTATAGCATCGAATAAAATTGTTTCGGTATTATTCATCATACTTACTGATCATAATCCTATTAACTTGACTCGAACTCAGACGGAAACTCGAATAGTCCAACCAACACACCAAACTGACACCAAAGTGCATTCTCGCATACCAAATGCATATCTGGCACATGAAGTGCATACTGACACATAAGCGCATATTTGGCATGCCAATTATATCTAACTCAACCCGACTAGTTACTAGGGTTTTAATGTTCAATTCACATTACATTGTTCACCATTCATCATCAATTTATCATTTACATGGTAAATTTCAACTCAATTTCATACAAATCTTACTTACCAACTTAATCGTGCTACTTCTTATTTTATTCAATTTCATAAAAAATAAAATTAATACATCATTTTGTTTTTTTTCTTATTTATTTTATATACCCCTATTCAATTAAATTGATATAATTTTCACGTATGAATAAGTAGTAATTAGTTGATTGAGTCTAGCTTAATCGGCATAGGCATTGTTGCTAATGCAGGAGGACGTGGATTTGAGTGCGTTGAAGTGCATTATCTTCTTATTTATGGGTTGGAAATGAGTTATGGGTAGTTTTAGGCATTGTTTAAAAAAAAAACAGATATGATAAGAACTTATAATGAGATTATTAAAAAAAAAATCCTGCAATTAAAAGTAAAATCTATCAATCATTGTTTAAAAAACTTTTGAACCCATCATGAGGTTTTCAACAATAATTTTATGATTTAACACTAAGAAAATAGCAAATAGATGGTCCATATTTTATTATATAATTATAACTAACTTTTAAATTAGTTATAATAAATACTATGATTTTATTTTATTTAAAATATGTTATGATAGAAATAAATGAGATATTCAAATTATCACATTAACTTTTACTCAAAATCATGTAAAATATTAAAATTAAGGAATAAATATTAAAAATAAAATTTATTTGGTTAAAATATGACATAGGTCATTGCACTCTTCATAAAACTGAAATTAGCTTCTATACTTTTATTTTTAGGAATTTAGTCTTTTTACTTTTTCAATTTCAAAATTCAGGCCCAACTAGTAACACTGTTAATTTAAAAAAAAAATACTCACTTGTTAGCAATGTCACTAAGAAAATGACGTTATAATGAATACCTGAATTTAACCAAATAATTTTAACAGTATTAACAGTT
This sequence comes from Gossypium sturtianum, assembly GCA_025698515.1. Taxonomy (NCBI): domain Eukaryota; kingdom Viridiplantae; phylum Streptophyta; class Magnoliopsida; order Malvales; family Malvaceae; genus Gossypium; species Gossypium sturtianum. Next base: position 153,578,826 of record CM046943.1, read on the forward strand.
AAACTTAAATTTTGGATTCTAAAAAATAAAGCAACTAAATTTCTAAAAATAAAAGTATAATGACTAAATTCTAAATTTACGAAGAATACATAAACTTATGGCATATTTTAACCTATTCATTTTTATCAAACAATGTAATTATATTAATTACTTAATTTTACTAATTTATCAAACAATAATTTATTATACTTATAAAATTTAATACAAAAATTTCAACACTTAATTTTTCATTTTATCAAACAAACAGAACAACCCAATCCCCAGTTTTTGTAGTTGTAGCATTTTTTTTAAATAATCTTATTATAGGTTTTGATCATATACCTGTAAATAGGAAAATAGTGCGCATCAGCGCACTTGAACTCACGTCCTCCTGTATTAACATCAATTTCCATGCCAATCAAGCTAAAACTCAAATTTTTTCCCCGTAATTATAGCATTTTTAATACTTATTCCCATACCTAAAAAAATAACTCAGTTAGATTCATCTCTATCTCTATCTCTATCTCCATTTTCTTTTTAAAATTTCTTATATCTTATAATCATATTAAATTTTGATAATTTATAAAATCAAATCAAGTTAAACACTAAATTATTTTTTTTTCTCACCACAAAATTCAAATTTAGAGTCTTACTAAAAATGTAACTCATATTCATGCCTTAATAGGGTTCAAAATTCAGCTCCACAGCAGTCTAGCTGGATAAATATGGGTATATAATTATATGCTGACACCATTTTGTTTAATATAAGCAAAGGGTACATAAAAATTTCAAATAAATTATCACATCTCCAAAAGATAGATAAAATATGAAAATATACATGTTTTGCTTTACATATGTGCCTTACCATGTGGGATCCTCCTTTTTGTTTCCCCTATTGGGGTGGGTGCATTGTTGCATTCATTCATTTATATATTTGTAAGATTTGAATGGACGCATATCAAGCTTTAATTAGAGAGGGGTAGGATGGCTACATACATCTGATTCACATTTTGCATATTTAGATTATGGATTCATTCATAAATAATGGATGAGATAATATTTAGATTCGAATTCTCAAATATTTTAATTTATATTTGTAACGAATTTAAAACAAATATAGATATTAATTCTCAAATATTTATTATTCAAAGTTATATTCGATTTAAGAATAACAGATAAAAATTTGAATAAAAGATATCTAAATTCACCTTATTTCTGTGAATAATGAGTTTTTATTTACTTCGTTTCATATGAATATAATGTCACGATTACTAATCTTTATTTTTTGATATAAAACCTAAAACTACCTATAACCCCTCCCCAACCCTTAAATAAGAATATAATACGTTTCAACACATGTTTCAACACATAAATCAAATCTTATGAAAATTTAAGAATATTAATCTATCTCAAAATGAGTTTTATTCTATGATCTTTTATATGGTATCTTCACATACAAAGCTAAAAAATATATAGTGGAAGAGTACACATTAAGTTAAAAACATACTAGAATTTAATAATAGCTGCACCACTTGATGGTTTTGAGGCAAAAACATAGAGACCAAGGTCATTTTTGTTGATCATACCTTTGTCAATCCTAGATTTGTAGAATTGTTCCTGGTATACAATAAAAAATGTTAATATGCTTTGTTTCATGTATCCGTAAAAATATGAGCAAAAAAAATTAGGGGTGATAAACGTTATACCGTCAATTTGGCAATGAACTGGGGTACGATACTCTCTTTTACTAACGCCACTGTGCAACCACCCCATCCGGCTCCGGTCAGCCTTGCTCCTAGAGCACCATTGTTTCGGCATACTTTTACTAGTTCCTCCAACTCCGGGCAGCTGATTTAAATGAAACAAGAAAAGATAATAAGCGATGGTTACTGGTGACTACGACAATATGCGGGACTTGTCAATTGAAACAAAGTGCAATTACGGGTGCCGGACTTAGTTGAGGTGAGGACCTTCACTTTGGCATTCAAACTAACTAAGGAGATTCATTCATGGTAGTGAACATGCTCGAGAGTGCGGATCATGACATGTCTATGCTTCGGCCTACACCTCGTTGAAGCTCGTGGACTCATTTTGGGATTTTCAGTCTATTCCTTTTGTTCGTGCTGGTAGAGTTGGTAATCTAGGTGTGCACCATTTAGCTACAACGGGCACGGGGATTGTATTATCTTTTTTATTTTGGTTTTGATTATATCCTAGTTTGTACTAAAGGATGCTATTTCTACCCTTTTATCGAAAAAAAAAAAAAAAGAACTCCAATGTACTGCCAAAAAAAAAAAAAGAGTAGTTTGACAGATTGTAAGCATATGTGTGATAGTTGTACCTGCATTCATAGAGAACACTACAGCTGTGGTGGCTATCATTCATAAGATCGCCGAGCTTCTTCAGTTTTTCCTCCTCACTACAAAATGGGTTTAGTTTTCATTAAGAATATAAAAAAGAATCGAACATTAATAGGCAAGGTTCAATATCCAGGCAGAGGAATATAGCTCCATTGCACAGTCAAAAATCAGGATAGGGACATATAAAGAACTATAGCCATAAAAGGTCACCTTAAGTTCGACTCCACGGTTTCCTTGAAAGCATGAACACGGTTGGCTTCAGAGAACACATGAGAGGCTCTCTGGAAATTAGAATCAAGCGATAAATGAAATATAGGTGTGATAAATGGAAATAAGAACTAAAGAGGCGATTTTCTTTGTGCATTTCCCAAAGCAGTTCAAAGATCTTGCTAGTATTTAAACATACAGATGTAACTGAAGAAAAATATATAAATGAAATATAAGTGCCAAGTGTATATATATAATCTATATCATAGCTAATTATGATATTGATTTGAAAAACAATTCTATTCAACTTCAGCCTAAGAGAAGTACCTGGTACAACTTGAAGTGCTTGGCTGCTTTTAGCACATCCAACGAAGTTGGGTTATCACCCAAGATTGATGGAAGATGTTTCTCAGCGATTTTCTCAATTTCTTCGGCAGTATATGGCTTCTCCTTTAAATATTCCTGCAGGAAAAGGTAATATATATATATATATATAGTTTCAAATAATAGAAGATAAAGAAATTCCATGAAAATTTAAATATTGGCAACTGAGATTATAACATAGACCATAATATTGCAGAGGCAGAGAAATAAATGATAGAAACCTTGACAGCAAGTACAGGATCATTTGAACCGTGACCCTTGGCAAATTTAACACATAACCCTTCAACATCAAAAAGAGTTTTGACTTTTGCTATTGCCTCCTGTGACTTCATTCCCAGCTTTATACCAAGCACGATCTGAAATTTCAAAAAAGACAAAAACATGCAGATTATAAGAATTTCCATAACAAAGACAATAGATACGAATCCCTCAAAGTTGCAATATAACTTACAGCAGCCAATCGACATTCAACAACTCTGTTATTATAATTTGTAGCGGCTGTAACAGCCTTTTTAGATTCTGCCAATGAATGGGCTATTACAAAGGTACCACCAGCAGGGAGTTGCACATCAGTTGCACGAATAGGATTGAAATCTATTAGTTCTGCAAACCCGTTTTTAGCCATCACGGAGATTGCCTGTCATAATGAAACAGGTGTGAACATTTTCAGTGATAGCAAAGTAAATCAAATTTGGTAGCTTGTTGAACATCATGATGATTCCGGAAAAAGTATAACCTGGTCCATCCCACCGGACTGCGTTCCAATGTGCCGTTCACAATCACATGTAACTTGGGCAATTTCTTTCTGTTTAAAGAACAGATATTAAATTTTCAGACATTGAATTGTGATTACCAAAGTGAAGATAGCATACCTTTGGAAAGTTAACACCAAAAGCAGCCATAATAGCAATTGTAGATGAACAAACAAAAGCAGCAGAGCTTGATAGACCGGAACCTATGTAAAAACATAAGATAACAGTCAAGTTTTCTGTAGGAGCATACAAAGGTAAACTTTTATTCATTTAGAATCAGAATCTCAGTCTACTTGTAAGTGATGTAAAAGAATACCAGTAGGAACTGTTCCATCAATAAGAACATCAAGACCAACAGGCACACCGACATCTACTCCTTTTGACTTGGCATATTCATAATAACCTTTATACCTGGAGAATGTAAGCAATACTAAAATCACCATTTGAGAAGAATCATGGAAACATAATAACAGTAAAAAATCGAAGAATATACCTGAGAGGTCCCTATGTTATAGTGATCTCATCAAATTAGTCCCTCTACTATTAAATGGATCAATTTAGTCCTTGTGCTATTAAAAAAAATAAAAAAAGCCAAATTGGAATAGATTTAAATTTGGAATTGAACTGCAATTGAGAAAGGCATTTTTTATATAGAAAATGTTTACTCTGTTACAACTTGGACTTATTTGATTCTTTTTAATAGTATGGGGACTAAATAGATCCATTTAATAATAAAGGGACTAGTTTGATCCATTTCCTATAATACAGGGACCTCCAGATATTTAACTGTAAAAAACCTATGCCATTTTAAATATAACTTGTATATCAACTTCGAATTAGAATTAGAAAGAAGATATATGGACCAAAAGAATTTGATATCTCACCCACAAATAAAATAATGACCCCATCTATGGTTTTTCAAGTCAATTGCCTGAAAATCAACAATGTCAGCTAATTCGACCCCAAATCCAGAGTAATTCTTAAGAAAATAGATCCATAGAACATGCAAGAACTAATGCAATCAGGGGATGGAAATCAAATATATATAAACTATCAAAGAAACGTTTAGCAAGTTACTTAACCAATTCAATAGCCATAAACGAAAGAAAAACCTTAAGGCTAAAAATTGATGAAGAATGAAAACTCAAACCAAACCTGGTTAGGATCAGCAGGATAAGTACAAGTAGTGTACTTATCATTGACGTTAGCTATTCGGATAAGCTTTTCAGCCTCTCCTTTGTCGCACTTTCGAATTGCAACAATCGTGTCTTGCCGGATTGCCATCGGCAAGACCGAGTATCCTTCATAGTCAATATGTTCTCCAATCAAGTTCACTCTCCCTGTAGGTAAATAGCCATTAATGATCAAGGAATTTGAAATATTTTTTTGTAGCCCATTTTCTCAGAAAACAATCACAAAATTCTGATCCGAATTTGAATCAAATATTTTCTTAACCATGCAACGAAAAAAAAAAAGGAATTCAAACAATTTTTCTCAGTGTTTCTCAGGAAACAATCAGAAAATTCTAATGCGAATTCAAATTAAACATTTTATTAACCACGCAACCAAAAACAGAAAATTCTAGTGCGAGTTCAAATTAAACAATTTCTTAACCACGCAACGAAATAAAAAAAATTCAAACGATTTTTTCTGAGTGTTTCTCAGCAACCAATCAGAAAATTCTAGTGCGAATTCAAATTAACATTTTCTTAACCGCGCAACGAAAAAAATGAATTCAAACAGTTTTTCTCACAGTGTTTCTCAGCAAACAATCAGAAAACTCTAATGCGAATTCGAATCAAACATTTTCTTATCCACGCGACCAAAAAAATAAAAAGAATTCAACCAGTTTTTCTCAGAGTGTTTCTCAGCGAGCAAACAAAAAATTCTAGTGCGAATTCAATTTAAACAGTTTCTTAACCACGCAACGAAAATAAAAAGAATGCAAACAGTGTTTCTCAGCAAACAAACAGAAAATTCTAGTGCGAATTCAAGCCAAACATTTTCTTAACCACGCAACAAAAAAAGAATCTCGCTTAGTGTTTACTGTTTAGCTAATTCGAACAGAGAAAAACAGACCTGGAGATCGAGCGAAGACTTCGGGAGGGTGACCGAATACTTCGAGAAACTTGGACTTCAGTTTACCGAATCGAAGCTTAGCTTCTTCAAGCTGTGATCCTTCTCCGTACACCGGTTCAAGCGAAGAGTATATTGGAATCGGAAGCTCACCGTGGTTCGCCATTGCTCTCTCTGATGACCACCGCTACTTTTTTTTTTTTTTTCTTTCAATAATTACTCTGTTTATCTTAAGGAATAATTTGATCGTTATTCGTTTTATAATAATGCTTTAAATATTAAAATCAATCTTTTTCATTTACAATTTTTATGGCATTATTTAAGGTATTATGTCCATAAGGATAAATATATCAATTTGCAATTAAAAGTATTAAATAATACGTAAATCACGAATTAATATTCAAGTTTAAATGGGTAAATTATAAAAATAGTCACTTTTGTTTATCTCTAATTATATTTTAGTTATTTATGTTTGAAATGTTACGTTTTAATCACTTACGTTATTATTTTATTACGAAGTGGTCACTCTATCGTTAAGCTCCGTTACTTCCCTAACGGCGGTCTTACGTAATTAAAACGTAACATTTCAAATTTAAATGACTAAAATGTAATTTGAGTCAAACAGAAGTGACTATTTTTATAGTTTACCCAATTTAAAATATAAAACTAATTATAAAAATTTCAAAAAATTAGTCATTTTACTTTATTAAAAGTTAATTTTCACTTAAAAAATTGTAATTTATTTTAAAATATTGAATAATTTATTGAATATTAATTCATATTAAATAGTTAAACTCGAAAATTCTAGCATCTAATAGAATATATACTACACGTTACTCTGTAGGAATTTGGATAACGATTCAATACTCCAATCCCAACAAAAACGATAATTATTATATAATAATAAAATCAGTGTAACGTAAAGAAGGGCTAATTACATTAGAGGTCCTCAAATTATAGTTTTAATTTTAAATTAATCTCTAAACTTTAAAACATTCTAATTAAGCTCTCATATTATCAGTATTACATAAACCAATTCCTTTTGTTAGCCTAGCCATTAGCTTAAATATTAAATGCCGGAAAAACTTTAATATGGAATGCATTTGAATATATGGATTAAATTGTAAACATGTATTTGCTTATTTCATGAATGGTTTAAATCCGACGTGTCGAAAAGTAATTTTTGTCAACCTCCTAACCCCACTTGTGAAGTAACTTCACTGACAATGTATCAAATAATCTTTCCGTGTTTATATTGCATGTAGATGATTAATTATAAGTTAAATTTTGCTATTAGTCTCTCTAATTTATGAATGTTGTGAATTTAGTCCCTATACTTTAATTTGGTCATTTTTAGGCTTAGGGTAGGTTTGGATGGGCGGTACGTTTACCTGTGATTAGTGTAAAAATAGCGGTAGCGGTGAGATTAGATACTGTAACGATACTGTAGCGTGAGACAAAAAGTAAGCTAAACGCACCGCACTGCACTCAATCGCCCATCCAAACCCACCCTTAGTTTGGATGGGCGGTGTGTTTACCTCCGGTAAGGTTAAAAACAGCAGTGGCGGTAAGATTAGTTACTGTAGCGGTGAGATTAGATATTGTAGCGGTGAGATTAAAAATAGCGGTGGAGTGTGTGTTTGGATTCAAACGCAGGTGTAGCGGTGAGGTGAGAATAGAAAATGACTTTTAAGGACATTAGAGTACAAATTATATATAATAGAAGTTTTTAAAATTATTTAATAAAATATTAATTTTAAAAAATTAAAATCATATTTTTGTTAAGGTTAAATATTTATATATCTTTCGAATAATTAAAAATATATTTATCATAATAAAAAGTTTATATAGTATTATATAATAACATAATTATTATATAAGGGTCCAGTGAGATTAGAGTATTCTCTACTGCAGCATAAACCCCCAGTCAAAACATAAGGGTTCAGTGAGATTAGGGTGCTCCAATCGTGATGATGCTATGTAATCCAAAGGCGGAAAAATGGTGCGTTTAGGCCAAAATCTCACTGCACTAGGGGCCACTGGTGATCCAAAGGTAGCCTTAGTCTTTGTACTTTTTGAAATTTAAAATTCAAGTTCTCACCAAATTTAAATTGTTAAACTCATTAAGTCAAGTTCTGCTATTTCCATAATCTGAAGCGGCATACATATTAAGTCAACTTGTTATTCCCACATATTACTCACTAAAAATGCAATTAATGGATTAACAGCTACCATTTGCGTCAGGACTAGAATTTCAAATTTCGAAAAGCATAGAGGCTTGAAATGATCCGATTAAAGAATATGGACTAAATTTACAATTGTACGCATAGTACGAGACTAATAATTGAACATAACTAAACAAATTTAATTACCACTAATTAGCTCGGAACTAAAATTTTAAATTTTAAAAATTAAAGAAATTAAAATTAACTAAATAAAAAATTAAAGAATTAAAATTAATTAAATTAAAATTCAGAGATTAAATTCATAACTTCCGCACCATACAATGACTAATAACAAACTTTAACATTAATTATAAATGCCACCGACATGCTTAGGGTCCACATGTGAAAGCGCCAATTCATGGTTCAACATTTTCATGTGAATGCCTTAAAAATAGTGCCTTGAACTTAAAATTTGGATCAAATGGAATTCGTCTGTTTAAATTATTAATTTTTTTTATGTTTAAATTATCATTCACAGTTTTTTTCAGAGAATCTCCTGGACTGGGTTGAGTCAAATTTGGGAAATCATAAGTGGGATCCAGGTTTCTCAGTTCCTTCGGCATCTCTTTATGGATTGATAGCATGACGTTTATGAAAAAAATAGGAATTTATTTATTTTCCAAAGATTATCGTGGAGTTTAGGGGAAACCATTAAGATTTCTGGGTGATCGGCAAATCAATACAATGCTACTCATAACTGGGATCTGTTCAGAAGATTTCATGAAAATTCTGGTCATTCTTTAGGAGAAATATTAGGACAATTAAGTAGTTAAAGTATAGGTATATGTATTTAGTTTATGCAGTTTTTCAACAAAAAAAAACAAAAAAAACTATCTAGTTAAGAAACGAGAACTTGGCTCAACTTAAGAGTTCATCGATATTAATACATTTTATACTTATTCAAACTTGGCTCAACTCAAAATGAGTAAAAAATTTTGACTAATATTTATAAGTGACTAATCCAAACTCATTTTAACTACACCCATGTTTTTTATTTTTTAAATTATGTTATCTTTAATTTAATATTTAATGATTTCTTTTCATTTATTACAATTATACATATAGTCATTTAAACAATTTTTAAAATATTTACATTATAATATTATAGGAATAAATCTCAGAATTATACATGAATTTTGATTTTATGCAATTTTATACATAAAATTTTGATTTGATTCAATTCTTATAAATTATTAACACAATTATTGATATAACATCATTTTATGTTTATATATTGCATACATAAACAATTATATTTATCCAATATAAAAATAAATTGATGTATTTATTTCTTTAAATGTATATGATTAAATCAAAATTAAAATTCTAAGTATACATTTAAAATTTATCCCTAATATTATTTATATTATTATAGATTTAATTTTTATATATTATAAATTAAATAACATATAAAAAATGACAATATAAAATATTATAAATATAAAAAACAGGCCAAGTTAAGTAAAGATCGAGGCCTTGAATAGCCGAATCCCAAACCACATTTTAAATGAACCTAACTATTTTATTCGAACTCATTTTTTGACCTAATACTTTTAGGAATTTTGAACAAGCTTTTAAACTTAAACAAATAACTCAACCTATAAATAAATCTACGAATCCGCGTGAGACTTTCGAGTATTATTGTGTTGCTGATATCATTTAAAACCAAATAATCTGGACATGCTTATCATCAAACCAGGTAAGTTTTGCCCACAAATTCTCTAAACATTTAATCAAAACTCGTATCCCCCAACAAAGTTTCAAATTTCGACTGTAAATAGTTGGATTCATCAAATAATAATAATCAAACGGTTAAACTTAAAAAAAGTTGGATAAAAGGCGATGGAATTACAGGTAAAAAAAAAAGCACCCCTAACGATCACAGTGAAAACAAGTGTTCCATATGATGTCCAAACGTTTTACTATTTAACTATCATATTTCAAAAACTGCTCCCAGCAACATAAGCATGTGTTTTCTCACTTCATTGAACCTAGACTGGTGGAAACTGTAGATATGGGGAGAAAAACAAGGAATAGGAGCATACTCTCCACATCTATGTAATGGAATGGTATTCTAGGTTCATGAATCCTTAGATGTGCTAGAAGCAGCGATTTGACGAATTCTTCGTTGATGAACATCCCAATTATACACACGAGCGATGGTTACCTGCGAAATGGTACCAAAACAATCGGGAACAAAAAACACACAGATGCTGATGATATGTACATATCATATATATATATATATACCGAGCAGGCATTAAGCACAAGGCATCTATTGCAAGAAAGTCCTTGTGCCATGTGCTTTTGGTGGATTTAATCCTTTTACTATAATTTGATCATTTTTAGTTCCTTTACTATTCGAAATGTGTGTTTCAATCCCGAGATGAACCCTTTCTTCCCGTGTGGTTTATTTTTCATGAACATGTGATGATGGAACATATATGTTGTGGCATTTTTTGTATGGTTGGACAATTTTTTTTGCACATTTAAAAAAGACAAAAAGAAAAGATATTGTATTCGTTCAACTGTACAAAAAAATGCGAAGGTGTATATGCCCATCACCATGTATTTTAACAAAAATGAAAGACAAGTCAAATTATTTGACAGAACTAATGCTGAAAGGTTGACATCGGGACTTAAAACACACATTCCGTGAAGTAGACAAACTAGAAAAGATCAAATTATAGTAGGGGTACTAAATCCACCAAAAAAAAACATAGTACAGGGACTTTTTATAAATTTGACCAATTTTCTAACATCGCTAATCAATATGAGCTGCATAAGGAGCTAGTATGCTTTAAAACATCACTAGACACTAGGAATGTAATATAATATAGAACAAAGATACTACCTGGGTTACAGTCACTTGATCCCTCAAGAACTGCAAATCAGCTATAAGAACTTCTAAACTTGCTTTTGCGTTTTCCAAGTTCTTTTTCAGTAGCGAAGTGGCCTGCACATGGAAAGTTACGGAATTAGTCTTTTCTGCTGTTAAAACGCACAAACAGTAAGCAACCGGTTGCAACTATTGCACCTCTTCACATGAATATTCCAACATGACATTTGCTCCCAGCCATAAACAAACTGAATCATTATCCTCAATGCAAGCTCGTGAGTATATGCCTTCAGAGACTTCGAAATCAGCAATAAGAGCCTGTATAAGCCAAAAGTACCATTACAGGTCATTAGCATATATGCAACACATTGAAGAGATAAAGAAGTCCAAATCCATTTTTCGAGCTTGTTTGTACAACAAGCATGCAAACTGTAGGATTTGATATCTTAACACCTAACCAAGCACAGTATGAATGTCTTATACAATTCAAACCCAGATTCCAAAATAATAATCATGCCTGAACCTAGTGAATTTCATGCAATATTGGCCCATATATAGCAGATTGCAAATTCACCAAGTTTAGTCACATGAGAAATGAACAAAACTAATGAGTTTCATCGTGATTTAGTGATCCATAACACCTCAAGTTCCAAAAAGAAATGAAGAATAAAAATCTTCTTTAAACAGAAGAAACACAACATAAAAGTCAAGATATCAGAGAAATACAAACCTCACCGGTACCCTTCTTAGCTTCTAGAGTGGCAACCACATCCAAGCATTTCTCGATATCAGGAATTTTTGCCTGATGACCACAATAAAAAATCATATTATCCAAAAAACCCCCATGACATGTCAATATCTTTAAGCAAAATATATTGAGCATGAATGAGAAAGTGTAGCCTGGTTGAACTTTGGGAGGGAATTAACATAGATTAACCCAATATAAACTATCATGTAACTAAACATCATCGGAACATAACATGGTACGCATAAAAAGCTTAATTGCATTCACCCAAAGCCTATACAAAAAGCTTGAATTAGAAAGGCAGATTCTAACATGGTAACACCATTAAAAAAGGAAAAATTACATGCGAAATTTGATTTTGCCTCGCTACCGTTCTCTCTCGGTATGAACTAACAAGCATTTCCCCAAATAATCAAATTCATAGTAATTTACCATGGACCCCATTGATGGAAAGCCATTTTGTTGTAATATCTTTGATTTCAAGGATTAAAAACCAATTAACAATCAAATAAATCAACAGCATTTCCCCCATGATTGGTTCACTAATGAATTTATTTTTATCACTCTTCATGAAAAATGGTCCACCATTTTTTTAATAAAACACATTAACATAAATATAAACTACAAAAATAGCAAAAACACTATCAAACATCTTATACTACATTAAAAAAAAATAGCAAGTGAAAGAAAAAGATCTCAGTATAACACCTGAAGATCCCGTTGCTGAGCAAGAAGTTTCATCTCAACCAATTTATACTGCTGAAGCCTGAAAATTCAATAGCATCAACCAAATAAAATGATAAAGCAATTCAATCTCAAATAAATACGAAAACAAAAGGAAACCCTAAAAAATGAAATTAAGTAACATTGAGAAGAAAAGGAGGGACCTTTCTTGGAGAAAAGCGAGGGCGGAGTTGACATCGAACCCGGTTTGAGTGAGATAAGTCTCCACATCTTCTACGAATTGAGCTCCCGGTATTCCTCTTCTCTCCGTCGTCGTTTTGGGTGATTCCGTCGAAGACGAAGATGCAGCCGCCATATTTGATTGTTTCACGAAGCGAGAAATGAGATCGGGGGAAGGTGTTCGCAGGACGATCCGCACGGCGAGCTTCGAAGGGGCTTTTTCCGGTCGTCGCTGGTGACTGCTGTGGGCGGCTGAGCTAGGGAGCGGAGCTTTGGATTTTGAAGGTGGATACACTGAAGAAGAGGAAAAAACAGGTCAGTGAGTGAGATCGTGAGAGATACTGAGATTAGATTATTCGAACTGACCGACGTCGTTTGGATGGTGGAAACGAACAGTTTAAGATGGGCTACATGTTTGGGCCATTTTTTAAATTTTTTTCAGCCCTATTTCTTATATCAGCCCATTTGATAATATCATACAGGAAAAAAAGAGTGAAAGTACCTGTCATGCCCCTCTATTGTAGGGATTGGTTTAAATTAGTCCCTATATTATTAGATGGATCGATTTAGTCCTTGCATTAGTAAAAAGAATTAAATAAGACCAAATTTTAACTGATTTAACATTTACTGTTAAAAAAAATTATTTATTGTTTGACAAAATTAATATTTTAAAAGCTTTTATGGCTCTAAAAATGAAAATATTTCGTTTAAAATCAAACTACGAATGAAATAATAATAATTTCTATGTTATTTTTTAAACAGTAAATGTTAAATCTGTTAAATTTTTTTTATTCTTTTTACAAGTAATTCCACCTTGTGAATTATGTATAAATTCTTTGTTTGTTTGTTCGTGTGTTTAAATTCTATCATGTATAGATGTTGTTTCTATTTATTTTTAATTTAGATCCGAATATATTTTAATTATCGTTGATAATGGTTAATTCTGATTATAGTAATTTCAGATAATTTTGCATTTTATCATATGTTTCACCTTTGTGCACTTATTTGATTTTTGTATATTTATTTTGTGCTTCTAATTCTTACAAGCTTAAATCCGTCCATTCTATTGATTTTTCATGCTCTATATAGACCACATAAGGAGCGTTAGTAGTCACCTAATTATGATTTTTTTTTTTTTGTAACTCAACTGTGAAAAGTTGTAACAGTCCGTTTTTCAGTGGTGTCGAAAACAGTAGTTTCAAGACCTTGTTTTTATAAACTGAATTGTAAATATTTTTATAAATATTCACGGAGTGTCATTAAGGTGGTATTAAAGTTCTGTTAACAAATTTTAATGTTTCGATAGTTAATTAATTAAAAAGGACCAAATTAAAAAAAAAGTGCATTCCCAGGACTCCGTTCCCGTAAATCGGACTTCGTAAATATTATTGTGTAGTTAATTAGGTTATGGTTAGGTGAATTTGCATAAATTAAGAGTAATTAGGTATAATGACTAAATTGCATATAGGGTGAAAGTTGAATTATAGATTAAAGAAAAACTAAAAGGGACTAAATAAGCAATTATGCCATTGTTCTTTAGGTGAGGCCGCATAAGTTAAATATATGTGAATTTAATATATATTATATCAAAAAAATTACTTAATATATAAGTATATATATTATATAATATAATAATAAAACAAACAAAATAAATAAATAAATAAAAAGAAATAAAAGGAGAAAGAAACAGACGAAGGGCTTAGAGTTTTAAAAGTTCCAAATTCAATTGGTTAGTTAATTTATTATTTTTTTGTAATTTTTATGTTTTGGGAATTTCGATATTAAATACTACCTGACCCATGTCAAAATTTTAGAAATTTTTGAGTTTTTAAATGTTGTTAAAGTTGAATAATTTTAGCATTAGGGATTAAATTGATAGATTTTTAAGTTAGAAGTGAAAAAGGATTGAATTGTAGAATAAATTGAAATTTTGAGTAATAGGGATTAAATTGTAAAAAAATTCAAAATTTAGGGATATAAGTGAAATTAGAGAGTTAAATCTAGTTTAAAGTGGAAATTGAATAAAAATATAAATTTGATTGTGAAAAAATAAAATTAGTGTCGGTTTAGGGACTAAATTGAATTTTAGACAAATGTTGAGTAAAAAGTTGAAATATTCAATATAAAATTTAAATTGTATTGTATTGATAAATTGCAATTGTTTTAATTCCGTAGCTAACGTTGTAACACCCCTTACCCGTATTCGACGGAAGCAGCAGTACGAGGGCACAAGAAAATGCGGAACACTTACAGATGATTTAAACCATTTATCGCTCAAATATCAAAATTGATTATAAAAGTTCCTTTAACGGACCCTTGAAATCCAAATCATGCATTGGGATTGGGTGGGACTAAATCGAGAATCGTATGAAATTTTTTGCAAAATCCCTAAGTTTATCTCATTTACAAGGGTCCCACGCTCGTGTGGCTCACATGGCCGTGCCTCTGGGGCGTATAACTCTCTGACTTGCATCTATGAAAGAAATTGGGTCACACGGCCTTAGTACACGCCCGTGTTGCTAGGCCGTGTGGTAAAGTTAATTTTCACAAATTAGGCTATTTTCTAAGCCATATTTCTCTCTCATTTGATCCTTATTCTTCACCCACATTTAATACATACAAAAACCAATTTAAGATATTCAACTGAGCCTTATACTTAATACCACTTGTTAGTCGTGACACTTCATATAAATAACAAGAAACGATATATGGGTTCAATTCTCATTAAATTTCTCTTGTACTTATACTTTTTCACACTATGTATTCATATAACATATAACAATCACACTCTCTGTATTTCATATACATTTTTATAACAAATTGTCTTGGTTTCAAACTACTTCATATTTGAGTTTTACTTATCAAATCATTTGAAACATCATCTTTACACATATAGTGCACTTGAGATGAACAATTCTATAATTATGAATGAACACATTTATCAAACATATTCCATGTTTTTATATATTATAGTCTCATATTTCCATGTATCAATTACCATCGTTTCCTTGTATTTTGAAAAATACATGTAACAATTCATAAACATGCAATTCACTAACTCTTCCTGCCAATCACAATTTAAATTGACAAATCACTTATTGAGCCTAATTTCAATGTTCACTAAAATCTATTAGGATGTACATATCCACCAATAAATTCCATGTACAGGTATCATCACCTCATATTTTCACATACATTTACTTTCCACATTATGAACTCAAATAACATATACAAGACATACCAATGTATTCCAAGTACGTTTTCATAATATTTCATTTCAAATTTAGATTATGTCATATTAGAACTCTTCTCATTAACTCATTTGGAATACCAATTCATACGGATAATACACTCAAGGGTGTACAAATATATAATCACAAATGAACTCATTCATCAACCAAGTTCTATGTTCATGTCTCATCAACTCATACTTCCTTATATCACATAATTCTATGTAACACTTACCAAGCTTTGTCAAATTAGTGAACTTCTTATGGAATTGGTCCTGCAGGTATATGCCTTCGAATTTCACCGATAATCACCGATGCCATACATAGCTATGGTCTTTTCACTAGAATGCCATAGCTCAGCCATGGTCTTACATCTTCACTATCATTATGCCATGGTGAAACCATGGACTTATCCGTCAATTATATCACTTTTCACTAGAATGCCATAGCCCAGCTATGGTCTTACATCTTAAACACGTATCACACCGATGTCATATCCTAGATATGGTCTTACACCGAAATCACTTGTCACTTGTAGCCGAAGCTACCACTATCCACTGATCAGGTAGCCAGAGCTACCACTTTTTACTGATCAGGTAGCCGGAGCTACCACTTTTCACTTGATCAGGTAGCCGAAGCTACCACTTATCACTTTCACTTGTCATTGATCAGATAAGTGTAGCCGAAGCTATCACTTATCACTTGTTGCCATAGTTCAACTATGGTCTTTTCCCACAATTCATCTTGTCATCGAATCAAGTGCTCAATTTGATCATTTATTCAATTTTCATGCTTTTACATTATTCACGATTTTATCATCAATACATATGAAATAACACATCATGAAGTTCATAAAATTAACAAATAATCACTAAAATTTAGCCATATAAACTCACAATTTCAATTTTTGTATTATAACGATAATCATAATTTCATAATAAATATTCCAAATAAAACATTATATCATTTCTAATTCAACATTTATCAATTATAATCGAGCAAGTAATCAATTTATACACAAGCCGTTCATATATTATTTTTTCTCCTCCTCCTCTCCATCCACATCCTTAATATAAACAACACACTTGTAAGTAACATTATTTATAATTTTCACTATTTACTTATGTGAATATTCAAGTTGTCCATCTGTGTCATAGTCACTAAATTATTTTTATCTTGAGCTACAAAACTCCAAATTAATATCCTTTAATTTTCTTTGAAACTAGACTCACATGTCTTCTTACTATAATTTTTCAAGAATTTTTGGTGTGGCCAATTAGTACAGTTTATTAGTTAAGTTCTCCCCTGTTACACAGTCCGACAGTTCTGACCTCTCTTCACTAAAAATCAATTATCTCATAGTACGATTTTCATAGAGTGTTTCCGATTATTTCTAATGAAAATAGGCTCACTAAGGAATACAAAAATATAAATTATAACTCATAATTCTTTTTTGTACAATTTTTAGTGAATTTATAAATTAAGAACAGGGGATCACGAAGTTATTCTAAACCAGTCTTACAAAAATTTAAATATCTCAATATGTAGACTTCCTTTGCTTGCTCTGTTTCTTTTATATGAAAATAGACTCAACAAGCTTTAATTCTATATCTCATTCAACTTCTAGTTCAATTTATACTATTTTTGGTGATTTTTCAAAGTTAGACAACTGCTGCTGTCCAAAACTGTTTTAGTGTAACATGTTGATTTCTATTTTGTCCCAAATTCCACAATTCATACAATTCAGTCATTGCTCAATTCACCCCTCAATTGAGCTAATTTTCTCATTTAATACTTTTATCTATAATTTTAAACTACTTCCTAACCTTTGAAAATCAGAATTTTAACACTAGGCCTTAATTTCAACTCTTTCACAATTAAGTCCTAAACCAATTTCCATCAATTTCACTTGATAAAATCATCATATAACAAAATTAAAGCTTCAATTAAATATTTATTCATCATATTCTTCTATCAATAATCCACATCAACTTTAAAAATTTGCCATAGAATAAAAAACTAATGAATTAATAAGTTGGACCCAATTGTAAAAGTCCAAAAACATAGAAATTTCAAGGAGAAAGCAAGAATTAAACTTACATGAAGCTTGAGTATGAAAACCAACTTGAACTCTCTCCCATGGCTGTTTTTCAGCTGAAGAAATTGAAGAGAAATGAAGAGAATTCTAGATATTCCAATTTGGTCCCATATTTATTTAACTAGTTTTGACAATTTTCCAATTTTACCCTTATTTCACCCATTTCCTGATTTTTCTCAGCTATTGCCGCCGAAAATATCTCCTTTGGGCTTATTTACACTTTAGGTCCTTCCTCATTTAACAATTAAGCTATTTAATCCTTCTAGCAACTTTTATACATTTTTCAATTTAGTCCTTTTTATTTAATTAACCACCCAAACGTCAAAATTTTCTAACGAAATTTTTATACTACTTTATTGACATTCCGTAAATATTCATAAAAATATTTATGACTCGTTTTATAACACCGAGATCTCGATACCTCTTTTTCTCGATTTCTTGACCAAATAAATCTTTATAAAACACAATTTACTATTTCAAAAATATTTTTAAAGCTACATTTGGCTGGTAAATATTAAATAATATAATCTACGAGTTCATTTGTCAGATTTGATGGTCTCGAACCACTATTTCTAATATCACTGAAATTTGGGTTATTACAAACGTCGTATTGGAACCCTCGACTAAAAAGGGGAAAGATAAAGTCGACGAGGAATAGCTCAAAATTTCTGATTTGTATTTCTATAATCCGAATTTAATTGTTAATTGTTATAATTTAAATTAATATATATGGTAAGTGTTGTGGTGAGAATTATTGTGTTTTGCGATTGAAATAAATTGATGCACGTTATATTAGAAAAAACCCTTTTCTTTTAGTTACCATTATTGTGTCTTAATGTTTAAAAAATTGGGATTAAGTCGATTGAGTCTTAATACAGTTACTATCAGTAATATTGTCAGTGCAGAAGGATATTGATTCGAGTGTGTTGAAGCACATTACTTTTTTATTTAAGGGTTAGGGAGAAGCCATGGGAATTCTAGGCATTGTATCAAAAAACAAAGATTAGGAATCGTGATACTACACTCATATAAAATGAAATGAAGTAAATTAAAAATGAAAAATAGGATTAGGGTGAAAAAATTGGATCAAATTAATTAAATTAATCCAACTAATCGATTTTAGTTTTTTTCTACTCAATTTTTAGATTTGGTTTTGGTTTTAAAATTTTGAAATTGAATTACTTAACTTTGAAATACATGTTAGATTAAAGTTATATACTTTCCGATTTGATTTTGGTTTTGGGGCATTTATTTCGACTCAACATGACATAGTCAATACTCAATGGGGCATTAATGGTCATTTGTTGAGGCAAATAGTTTAAACACGATTTGAACGTTAATGGGAGATATCGAGAGACCGTCAGTCGATGTTTTGAATCAAGTGATTCAATATATGCTAATTTAGAAGTGGCAAGTCAAACTTCATCGGAAAAGGAACATGATCACAGATTATTCGACTAAATTGACCATGAAACAACCTTTTAAGGCAAGAGGATAAGGAGAGTCATGCTACAACTCAAGTACTCATGCACTATAAAAATATATACCAATACAATAGTAAGTTGGTATATCAGATCTAACAAAAATATATAACTTAATTTTGACCACTCAAAAAATTTTTCTGACATTACCCCGTACTTTGGAAAAGTCCCGGGCAACGTATGATCCATTTATTTTTGGATAGAGAGCTTTGGGTTTTTGGCCCATTTTTTTTCCATGGTCTAACCCTATGGGCTCAAACTTGAGCTACCCTTCCTAAAAGGCCTCACCATTAGGGTAAAACAGTCATTTTATAAATATTTTGAGGAATTTTTCGGCAACTCAAGTCCTTCCCTTACTCAAAACCCTAATTCCAGTTCCCCAGTATATATACCCATCCTCCGCTCTGCCTCCGCCTCAATAAACATCAATCAACTTTTCTCTTTTCTTCGAATTTTTCTCTTCGAATTTTTCTGTAGAAATTGTCTCTTGATGGGTTCCCTTTAATCTAATATTCATAGTTTCAGGGAATTTCACCATCAAATTTTTAAAATTTCAAGAGGCATAGATTATTTGCAGAAATGTTGAGTCACTTCTCCTTCATTATTTTCCCAGGTGCAGTGAATAAGATCCTGCAAAATCCCCTTTTTTTTTTAAAAAATTTTCCCCCAATATTTGTTATTATTTTTTAAAAAATTATTAGGGTTTCCAATGATGGCATGAAATCTTTGAGACCTGATCAATTTTTTTGTTTGATGACAACTATAAGCAAATCCACTGAGGACCCTTTCTTTTTAATGCTTCATGTTTTTTTTTTTGTTTTGTATTTTTCAAGAAACCCGTTGTTTTTATTATATGATGAAATATGCACTGGGCTCTGAGCAGTTTCAAATGAACTCTGCTTAATTTGATGGAAATTGCAGCCTAGAAAGCTAGTCTGATATTTTGAAGTTCCTTTTATGTTCGGAAAAAACAAGCTTGTTAAGCGAAGTTACGTTATGGGCATGGTATGGATTGCTGTTTTTGATGATTTGTTGCTTTCATTAACAGCAAATTATACCGTGCCCATGACTGTAGCATCACTCGGCAGCTCTATGGGTATATATTTGCCAGTTCAAGGAAGAGAAAATTGCAGCATTAGTAGCTTGTTCTGTGAAGTTAGGCTTTAATTATAGTTTTAGGGGATTTAACCCATCAATTTATTAGCTATTTTACCAATCTAATCTAAAAAAATTTAATATTTACAATAATAAGGTTAGTTTAAAAACATTCACCAAAATAATTTGAAAATAAATATTAAAATTGGTTTATGAGAAATAGATGGCCGGTACCATTTTTTTTCTATTAAAAAAATATTTTTTAGGTTTTAGACACTAAATGGTTGGTATCATATATATTTTTCAAAAAAAACTTTTTGGGGTGTTGGCACATTAATGGTCGGCACTCCTGTATTTGATTAAAAAAATAAATTTTTTATCCAAAATCACCTAACAAAAAAATGAAAATATTACAACATAATTCCTTCTTATTTTCCCATTTTTTTTCCCAAATTTAGTTATATATTTTATATTCTAAAACAATATTGAATTACTTATTATATTTTTTTATTATTATTATATCACTCACATTATTATTAAATTTTAAAAATAATTTAAAATATATCGAACTACATATTTTAATTATAATGTTTGATTGAATTTTCTCATCATATTTGAATTTTCATGATTTTTTTTTTAAATTTTTATTTTTATTTTGTTAAATGTAACTTAATTTTTGTTAAACTCAAGTATAAATAATAAATTAAGCTTAAAAATTTATATTTATTTTAAATGTAATGATAATTTTTTGGAGGTGATTTTTATTAACTTGATTTTTGTTAAACTCAAGTATAAATAATAAATTAAGCTTAAAAATTTATATTTATTTTAAATGTAATGATAATTTTTTGGAGGTGGTTTTATTTTAATATATTATTTTAAATGTAAATATAAATTTTTAGGCTTAATTTATTATTTATACTTGAGTTTAACAAAAATCAAGTTATATTTAACAAAATAAAAACAAAAATTTAAAAAAAAATTATGAAAATTCAAATATGATGGAAAAATTTAATCATGAAAATTATAATTAAAATATTTAGTTCAATATATTTTAAATTATTTTTAAAATTTAATAATAATGTGAGTGATGCAATAATAATTAAAAAATATGATAAGTAGTTTAATATTATTTTAGAATATAAAATATGTAATTAAACTTGAGAAAAAAAGATGGGAAAACAAAGAGGGGTTATGTTGCAATATTTTTATTTAGTTTTTGTTGGGTGATTTTGGGTGATTGATGGCCGACACCATCTTTCCCAAAAAATTATTTTTTTAATCAGATACAGGGGGTATCGGCCATCAGTGTGCCAGCACCCCAAAAAATTTTTTTTTTGAAAAAAATATATGGTGCCAGCCATCTAGTGTCCAAAACCCAAAAAATTATTTTTTTAATAGAAAAAAAATGGTGCCGGCCATCTGTTTCCCATAACTCAATTTTACTGTTCATTTCAGGTCATTTTGGTGAATGTTTTTGAACTAGGATTATTTTTGTAAATATTAAATTTTTTTGGATTAGATTGGTAAAATAGCCCAATTTATTTCAAAATTTCAAGGGTTATGAGATCCTGTAAAATCCCATTCTTAAAAAATCCCTAATGGAAGAGAAAATTGCAGAATTAGTAGCTTGTTCTCTGAAGTTAAGCGTTAATTATAGTTTTAGTGAATTTAACCCATCAATTTATTTCAAAATTTCAAGGATTATAAGATCCTGTAAAATCCCCTTAAAAAATCCCCAAGGGTGTTATTTTTTTTGTAATTAATAAAAAAAATTAATTTATTTTTATAAAAAATTTTATGTAGATGATGAAATATGCACTGGGCTCTGAGGTGATTTCAAATGAAATCCGCTTAATTTGATGGAAATTGCAGCCTAGAAAGCTAGTCTGATACTTTTATTTGGCTTTTTTATAAAAATAACTTAAAAAATTTAATTAATTATTGTGCTTAATTAATAAAATGAGTCATTTTGATAATTAATTAAATTTTTTGAGTTATTTTTATAAAAAAGCCCTTTTATTTTTATCTCTGTTAAACTTGGGTAATTTATTTACATAATTTTGAAAATGGGTTTGAAATTTTGGATAATGACAAATTTCTGTACTTAAACAATGTGGTGTTCAATATTTATTTTCAATTTGTCTACACGAAACTTTTATTATGTCTTATGAATTTTTCTTATTTTGTCCATTAACGTGGTATTCTTATCTCTGATTGCTGAGGACCTCAAATTAAGTAATTCAAAAAATAAAATAAAAAAATAGAACATATAAACCTTAAATTATTGAAAATTAATTTATTTTAAGGGTAGGAGGAAGAGTACTTGACCCTCAATAGATAGAGGAAGTTTTATCTAATCACATAATTTGGGCTTTTAAGATAATGGTCTCTTTGGGGCTATTTATTTAATTGTATCGAAAGGTTTAATGATTTGGGATTTTTCTATTGGGTTAGGTCATTTTGAGGCAAGAGGATTATTTATGATGAAAAGGGTAAGTTTCATGAGAATAATTTGATGTTTTTGCAGGGTGAAATCATGCCTTAAAATAAAAAATTTGTAGGGTTTAGAAGGAAGTAAATTAATTTTTTAAGGAAAAGCAATTTTTTTTCTATTAATAATACATTTTTAATATTAATTTCTTACAATATAAATGAGAGTTTGAACTCAAGCTGTCATGACCATGGACGAAGATTAATTTTCTTGATATTTTGTAAAGAAAAAAGATAAAAGGGAGAACAACAAAGGAGAGAACATACAAATGTTGGGGTAAAACTCTAAACAAACTAAAACTGCCGATTAATCTATGTATCTGGTTTTCTACCAATCAAATCTCTTTGTTGAACAGGAAGAACTAGAGTCTTTCCTTTCCTTCTTTTGCAGCCAAATTTTATTATACTAAATTATTTAATAGTCAATCAACCATGTCGTTGTAGTATAGTGGTGAGTATTCCCGCCTGTCACGCGGGTGACCCGGGTTCGATCCCCGGCAACGGCGTTTGTCTTTTTTTACTCTTTCATCAAGTTTGTTTATCTATTAAGCAAGAAAATGAGAGAAATTTGATAATAAAAAAAGAAGAAATAATTTGGGTAAATCTTAGAGAATTTCATCCGACTAAAAAAAAGGCTTAAATATCCCAAAATTTTCAATTTATGCACTTAAGCTTTTTTCATATTTATGTGTTTAAATTTTTTTCCTCACTATTTAATCTAAAATTTTCATTTGTATATATTTCATTTATTATTATTAAATTTTATATCATATGTTTTATTATTTATTATATATTATTTTTAAATACACTTTTGTATTCTAAATTTGTGGTTTCCACATATATACATGTGTAATAAGATATTTAGTGTCAGGTAGAAATACCATGGAAGCATTGAATGAGAAATTATACCAGGTTATATTTCATTTTGCCCCATTTATTTAAAAAATGAACAAATTATTCTTTTTTCTAAACTAGCATTTGTACCTTAGAATATCTTTAATCAAATAGCAAACTAGTTTTTTTTATTAAAAAATTGTTAAAAACTGATGTGATTGATAAAACAACCAGATCTCGTAGTGATGTACAAAGGTCAATTTTCAACGGTAGAATGGATGAAAATTTTAACATATATATTAATTTTCCTTTTGATTTAATATACATTGATTAATTTTTTATTTTTTCGAATAAGAGGCAAAATTCAATCAAATTTTTTTTTTAAAAAATTAATCTCATTATAGGTTCTTATTATACTGCTAAAACTATTCATATTCCCTACCCAACCTTTAAATATGAGGATAATGCGCTTCAATGCACTCGAACCCACGTCTTCCTATACTGACAACAATACCGATGCCAATTGTGTTAAGACTCAATCAATTCAATCAAACTTTTAGTACAAAGACTTCCATAATACTTTTACTGTAATACCCCAAAAATTACTACAGTAAGAAAGTAAGATATTATCCTTGATATAGTTAAATAAGGAAATAAAGTGACAAAAAGGAAAATTTTGGATTATGTCAACATTGGGAAGTATGTTATAATATATTACATTATTAATTCAAGAAAGGACTAAATTGTAAAAGTGATAAAAGTTTTGTTGCCCAAGAGTAAATACTCAAAATTTGAGGGTTAAAGTGCAAATATGAAAAAGTTGAAGGACCAATAGTGTAAATATTTTAGGGGTGGAATAATCTAGAAACTAAGGAAAATGGATGAATTAGGACCAAATTGAGTAGGTGAAGAATTATGAGGGACTAAATTGTAATTTTTCCAAATTAAGTGATGATTCAATGATGGAATTTTTAAAGATCATGAAGGGTAAAATGGTCAATTAGTAAGAGAGAGAATTCTAGAATGTAATGACTATGTTGATGTTATTTTAAATTAATTAATTAGATAAATATTACTTTATTAATATTTTAACAAGATATTTATTATTATTTTATTATTTTATTTAGTATATATATATGTGTGTGTGGGGGGAAAGAAAAAAACAACACACCATCCATCTTTCCCGTGCACCAACGTGAGAAGAAGAGAGAAAGAAAGAAGTTTTGTTTTCTTTACAATTTGGTCCTTTTACCAAAAATCCACTATTTTCACTTAAAATTCAAAAGAATTTTCATAGCCATCAAGAGAGAAAGATGAAAAAGAGACTATGGGGAGCAAGAATATCAAGTTAGATTCAAGAAATAGAAGCTGTAGGAGAGAGAAAATAAGTTAAAGATTGAAATCAATAAAACAAGGTAAGAACATCAAGTTTTCAATATATTTTTAAGTTTGATATTATGGAAAAAACATGGAAATGATGTTAATGTAGAGTTTTCTTATATAAGGTTTTATGTTCTTGATATGTTAGTGAAGGAAAATAAGAGAAAGTGATGGGAAATATTGTAGAGAAAGGAAATAAAGGTGTTATAAACTTGGTAATTAACATTTTGCACTAAAACAGTTTTGGACAGTAGCAGTAGTCTAACTTTAGAAAATTACCAAAAATTATAGAAATCTAATTATAGGATGAATAAAATATTAAATTAAAGCTTATTGAGTCTAGTTTATTATAGAAGAAACGGTGTAAGTAATGGAATTGTAAATCACGATATATAATAGGTTTTGTGAGGCAAGGTCAGAATGATTTCGGGTTCCCCTGTTATAACTTTGTAAAATCATAAAAAATTGGATAATAATAATTAGGGGCTTAAATTTATATTTTTAAAATCCTAAATGAGTCTATTTTCAAGAGAAACAAACGGAATCATCATCTGAATCCCGTATGAGGAGATAATTAATTTTTAGTAAAGAAGGGTCAGAACTGTCAGACAGCAGAACAGGGGTGAATTTAAAGAATAAACTGTACTTATTGGATAAACCAAAAATTCTGAAAATTTTATGGTAAGGAGATATGTGAGTCTAGTTTCAGGAAAAATTAGCTGATCTTAAATTGAAATTCTGTAGCTCAAGATATAAATAATTTAGTGACTATGACGCAAATGGACAGCTTTGAATAAATTTATGAGTAAATAGTGAAATCATAGATAATGTTACTTGTAAGCATGTTATATAAATTAAGGATGTGGAATGGAGAGGAGGAGGAGGAAAATATATATGAACATTCCACTAGCATAGCTAATTTGCATGTTCTAAGCTCAGGGACTAAATTGAATAAAAGTAAAATTTTATGGGTAATTTTGTAAAAATGTCAAGAAATGACCAAATTGCATGAAATGGATTATTTTATTATTTAAATTATAAAATTGAATGAAATTATTAATTTAAATCAAGATCGGGTGAAAATATGTTTTAGGGATTAAATTGAAAAGTGTTGAAATTATGGAAAATTCTGATATTTCATAGAATTCATGGGCTGTTATATATATATGAGAATAATTAGGCTTGAAACAAGGATTAAATTACAAGAATTTTATTTTTCTGAACCTAAGGATGAAATCGTCATTAATTAAAAGTTTAGGGGCAAAATGGTAATTTTGCCTAGAGCATAAATTGAATGTATTAGAATATGAAATGAATGAAAATGATGATCAAATTTATTTATAAAGATTCAGATGATTCAAATACGAGACTTGAATGTGGAAAAGAAAAGACATTGGATTAGTGAAATTATAAACACGAACAAGCAACGAGGTAAGTTTGTGTAACTTGAATTATACTTGAAATATATTCTTATTGATGTGAATATGATTTGGATGTTTATTGTATGATAATTGATGAAGCGTTGATATTCTTGATGAAAATGGAAAATAAATCCCGGTTGAATGAAAGGAAAATTTGATGGATCTCTGAAAAGGAATTGACGGTAAAAAGGATCTAGCCCGGACGGGTGGTCCTATCCTGATATAGCCCTCCCGAAGAATATGTGTGAAAAGGATCTAGCTCGGACAGGTGATCCTGATATAGCCCTCCCGAAGAATATGTGGAAAATGGATTTAGCCCGGACGGGTAATCCAAATTAGGATCTGAATTTAGCCTGGACTGGTAATTCAGATCCAAACTCATTAGAGTAATTTTCGTTGCAGGGGATTTAGCTTGGACTGGTAATCCCGACAATACTCTTTGAGCATATGTTACAGGATTTAGCTTTGGATGGTAATCCCATTGTAAGAAATGAGGTTCGCGAGGAATGTGCTTTCTTACAGAGGATTTAGCCTAGACCAGTAATTCATTTGTAAGGATGAGGTTCGTGGAGTGTGCTCTCGAAAAGGGTATACCCATATGTGTACGAATTGACGGACATGGGGGTGTACACTATAAGTGTACTCATCGAAAATCCATCGAAATTCTAGAAATTCAACGGGATAAATATAGAAAATGGCAAGTACTTGAAATCATGAAATTAAACTTGAAATATATAGAAATGATAATTATTTGATATATTGAAATATGACATGGAAAATACATGTATGTGAAATTTGCCAGATAATTATGCATATTCAAGATTATGAACTACTACTAGAACAAATATATACTAAACTCATGAAAATGATGGTACATGAAATATTGTTATAATAAATTGAATAATTTATATTTATGAAGAAATAGCAAGAGAATGATATGTATCATGACATGTAAATATAAGACTATCTTTGATACGTTTTATAAGGAAAATTATGTATATTAAGATAAGTAATAAATTCAAATGAGACATGTCGGAAAAAAAAACAATAAGTTTGTTAATTTTAAAGTACGCTAACCAATGTAGGAAAATTTTAAGATTTTTGCGAAGAATTCCTTATAATCCCGATTTAATCCCGGTTGGTTCCTAATGTATGTTTTGGGCTTTGAGGACCCAATAGAGGGACGTTATGATTATTTTCAGAATATGAATAATAAATGACTCGGAATTATTCGAAAATGTTCAGTAAACTCCGGTAATGCCTCGTACCCTATTCTGGCAACAGATACGGGTAAGGGGTGTTACATTTACTCATATTTTTTAGTTTTATTTTAATTTGATTTAAATTTGATTCATATTTTTTTGAACAATCTCATTATAGATTTCGGTCATATTTACTCTTTTTGATACAATGCTTAAAACTACCCATAGTCTCTCTCCAACCCATAAATAAGAGGATACTGCGCTTCAACACACGCGAACCCACGTCTTTTTACATTGGAAACAATGCCTATACCAATCAAATTAAGACTCAATCGACTTAAATTTATTTGATTAGATTGGATTTTCGAAACGGTGAAGAAAGAAAACAGAAACACAGATCATGAATGAATTACAATTTGGAAGATTTCTTTGAACTATGGACAGCTACGAATTCTTGCATCTTCTTAAACTGTTCTGTTGTCATTTTATCATAATATTTATACGCCCTTTCCTGTAGAAGAATGAAAAAAAATTATTATATACACAATTTAATTTTTTTATTATTTGATTCACTGATAATATGCATCGTTAAATATATAAAATTATTGGTAATGAATTATAAGGACTAAATTAAATTAATAGTTATTATTAAATGAATTAATTTAATATTTATATTAGTAGAAAGAATAAAAAAAATCTAAAATGTAATAAAATTAATATTTAAAAGATTATTTACAAAACTATGAAAACTTTAAAATTTTATTTCTGTTAAACAATAAATGTTATTTTTATTAAAATTTGACATTATTTACTTATTTTTAATAGTATATCGACTAAATTGATCTATTTAATAGTAGAGTAACTAATTTGATCGTATCGCTATAACTAATTTGATGCAGTGTCGGTGCATAAATTCCATGCACCATCGATGAATAATAGTATGACACTCCATCATTAAATAAAATAAAAAATAGTGGAGAACTTATAAATAAATACTAATAACTTTATTTAAACATTATTCAATAATAATTAATTAAACTTAAACCCGAGACTTTAAATCTTAAATTTTTAAAGTCAAAATCTTTGAGAGTTATTAATATTTATTTACTATAATTATGTTTAATATTTAACTTAATAATGATGTGCCATATTATTATTTTTCTCGAACGAATGAAGAAAATATACCTTCTCGAGGGCGAGAGCTTGATGGAGATCCAACTTGAATCCATCATTGATCACAGATTTGTACCTAATAACAATGTCGTGATTGTTGTGTGCAACAAGTCGTGCAATTTCTCGAGCTTTCTTCAACAATTCAGTTCCTTCAACAACGTAATTCACAAACCCTAATTTTTGAGCTTCTTCAGCAGTGAAAGGCATGGCTGTCAACGATACTTCACGAGCTTTGTTTGGTCCTATAATTCGTGGCAGCTTTTGGGATAATCCCCACGATGGAACTATCCCGAATCTACATATACACATATAAAATTAGCATCCACCAATCGTGAAGTGATAAAAGATTCTTTTAGGGTGAAAATTATATTATAATTTGTACGATAGTAAAAATATAATTTTATCATTTTAATAATTTATATTTTAATAATTTTAAAAATATAAATTAAAATTTTATTATTTTTGGAACGAAGTGTAATTTTGTTATTATTAATTTAAAATTTTATAAATTATAAAAAACTTAAATGAAAATTTTTTACCCTTGTCATCCCCTTAAATTCGCTCCGGTTCGAATTGATTATAATTCAATTATTATATAAATATATTATATTGGATTTAAAAAATAATTATTAGAATTAAATCGACTTAAATTATATTTTTATTTAGTCTATAATTTTTAGTTCATGATTTTAGTATGATTTTATTTATCACTTAAATGTTTTCGATTAAAGTTAAAAAATAATAATAATTTGAATAAAATATAGTTATATTTTATTTAGTTTATAATTTTTAGGTTAAATTATTATTTTGAATTTTTTTATTAGGTTCGAATTGAGGATTTAATTTTGATATTCATTTTACTAGCATGGTTTTTTTTATACAATATCTAAAATTACTTATAACTCCTCCCCATAATAATAGAATAATGCGCTTCAGCACATTTAAACACACGTTTTCTTGCACTTACAACAATGTTGATACCAACTGAGTTAAGACTCAATCGACTACTTACATTATTTTTTTTAATTCATATGAATATTGACTTAATTAATATATTATAAAATTAAATATTGAATTTAACTATAATATAGTAAAAAATCCCATAATTTATTTTTTTAAATACATATTTTATGTTTAAATTAATAAAAATAACTTTCAAATATTATATAGAATATTTTAAAAAAAATATTTCTAATTCTAGGAAAAAAAAGAAAACCTCGTATGGGTATCCATGAACTTGGTTCCTTTAGCTGCGACGAGAATATCACAAGCGAGGGCGATCTCAAATCCGGCCGTCACCGCCACTCCGTTGATAGCTCCGATGATCGGTTTCGGACACTGTTCCATCTGAAAAACGGGATCGTACTCTTTGTCCTTCATGCCACCCTTGAAAACTTGTTCCGCCGCCGTCAAATCCAGTCCCGAGCAGAAAGCCCGTCCTGACCCGGACAGGATAATGACCCGAACCGACCCGTCTCTTCCAAGGTCCTTGAAGGCCCGAGCCAAGTCAGTTATCATAAGCTGACTCAGCGAGTTGAGGGACGCCGGTCGGTTGATGGTGACGGTCGCGATTCCGTCCGGTTCGCGGCTCACGAGAATCAGATTCTCCGACGATGAGTCGCTCATTTTTTTTTTCTGGTTTATTTTGTGTGATTCCTTTTAAAAGTTTAATTTGGATTTTGAAGAAACACAAAACATCGATTCCATCGATTATGGATTGGAGGTATCGAAATGCTTTCCTACAGATAAAATCAAATATAAAAAACAAATATGGAAAATGGTTTGATTTTGATGCAAAATTTAACCCTAAAAATCTAAAAAAGAAAAGCAAAGAAAATTGCAACCATATATGATTCTGATTATAACCCATTGGTGTTTTTATAGTAAATGGTAAAGCATGAAAGGTGAGCAAGGTAAACTACACAATTAGTTATTAAATTATGAATAAATTTTTGTTTTGGTCATTGAACTATTTAAAATTTTTTATTTAAGTCATTCGATTGGTAAATATTTTTTAAGGTTTCGCTAGTGAGCTCTAAGCAATGATTCGATAATTGGTACGATTAATCGATCAATACACATCGACGAGTAGAAGAACATAACTTAGATCCAAGTCAATCTAACGGTTAGTGTCGGAGGTTAGAGAAAAAAGCTGTTTGAATTTTGGTTGGTAGGTTCGTGATGTTTAAAGTTGTTTCATGAGAATAAAACTGAACTCTAGAAGAGAAAGGGGAAAAAGCTTTTGATTTGTGCAAGCAGTGCGAACAAAAAAACCCATATAACATCAATTTTAACAGCCTGGTGATTTAAATGAAAACTTCTGAATAGTTTAGTGATCGAATTATAACTTTTTTTGTTTAAGTGACCAAAATAAAAATTTACCCATAGGTTAAGTGCTAATAGTTTAGATTACCCTAAATTTAATGAATATTGTCTATTTAATGTTAACAAATCTTTTAGCATGTTCAGTATTATTCTCAACCTGACTTATTTTTCGACTCTTAAGAGATCCAAATATTTGAAGAAGCGAAAATCATGCATTATAAACCACAAATTTTAACCAAAAACCCATGCATTATAAACCACAAATAAAAGGATTTGCTGTAAAAACTTCTCTAAAATAGACAATTTTTTAGTTATTGTTTTCACCATCCAATTTCTACCTTCAAAAAAAAAAAAAAAACCACCTTCATGCTATATAAATCTTGAGAAACCTCTAATAAAAGGCTCATGCAATCTCCTCTTCCCCTCAAAGCATTCCAGAATATGTCTTCAATAAACCTTGCATTTGCTTCTCTATTGATCGTCGCGATCTATTTCCCGTGTTTCGCCAACGGCGATGATAAGGGCCCCGTGACCGTCCTCGATGCCCCTTTGTTGACGAAGAAAATCAACAGCAATGTGACGATCAAGGTTGATATCAACGGCAAAGGGGACTACACGTCGATCCAAGAAGCAATCAATGCGGTCCCGAAAGGGAATTCTAAATGGGTTATTATCCATGTCAAGAAAGGGATTTATAGGTAAATTCATTTCTTTGCATCATTCATTTACTGTCGTTCAGGAGCGTAGCTAGGTATCGGCACGCCTTATATTCTTAAAATGAAATTTTTTTTATTTAAATCTTTTAATTTTTTTTAAATTTTTAATTAGTAAAAGTAAAATTATACTTTGGCCCCCTAAATATGATAAAAGTTTAATTTAATCTTTTAAAAATTATAAAAATATAGTCACTATAGTAAAAATTATAATTTAATTTTGACCCTTAAATTTTTTTTTTTGACTTTGCCCCTGCCATCGTTACTTGACCTACCTGAATATTATCGATGGTTTTTCTGAAATGTCGCAGAGAAAAGGTTCATATACCAAAAGATAAACGGTATATCTTCATGAGAGGCAATGGGAGGGGAAGGACAGCTATTGTATGGTCCATGAGTTCCGTCAATAATAAGGCCTCCGCCACATTTACCGTCGAAGCCAAGCATTTCGTCGCCTTTGGAATTAGCTTCAAGGTAATGAACAAAGAACAATCTTCAATTTTTAAAGCCCAAAATTTAACATCAATTTGCTCCAATTCAATGGCAGAATGAGGCACCTACTGGTGTTGCGTATACATCTCAAAATCAGTCAGTGGCAGCATTTGTGGGTGCAGATAGGGTTGCATTCTACCATTGTGCTTTCTTTAGCACCCACAACACATTGTTCGATTACAAAGGCCGACATTACTACGATAATTGCTACATCCAAGGCTCGATTGATTTCATTTTTGGCCGCGGAAGGTCGTTGTTCCACGTAAGTTTCAAATCGAAATCCGAGATTTTTCAAACACGAAACAGCTTCAGGTGTTTTATTCCTTTTTAATGATCATGTACATTACATGCAGAATTGCGAGATCTTCGTCTTGCAAGACAAGAGGATTGCGATCCACGGATCGATTACCGCTCAAAACAGGGAAAACCAAGAGGACCACAGCGGATTCGTGTTCGTCAAAGGCAAGGTTTATGGCATCGGAGGTGTTTATTTAGGAAGGGCTAAAGGAAAATATTCGACCGTGGTCTTCGCACAAACATACTTGTCCAGGACAATCGTCCCCGCAGGATGGACCGACTGGAGCTACCACGGTGGCCCTGAGTAAGCAAAATCTACCATCTGTGTTCTAAATTCCACGTTTGTTGTTCTCTTTTTTTGTCTAATGTAAATACCAACCTTTTATATGGCAGTCATCTGTTCCATGCCGAATACAAGTGTCACGGACCGGGAGCCGATACATTCGGGAGAGTTCATTGGGCGAAACAATTGACGGACGAGGAAGCTAAGTACTGGACTTCCATTGAGTTCATCAATGGCAACGTTTGGCTTCCTGCATGGCTTTGAACAGAAGATATATACTTTGCAATGAGGGGAAATTTTATGGAATTAGTTTATTTAAAAAAAAAATTGATTTGTATTGTATGAGAGGAGAACTTTGGATGCATTCAATGTATAGTTTCATAAGATCTAATGAAAACGAATAATACCATTTCAAAAAATATATATAAATAATATAATATTTATAATTTCTATATTTCCCTTTTAATATGTGTAATGATAAATTTATATCGTGTAAATAAAAAACTCGATTGGTGATGAAATTTAGGGGTGAGTAAAATTCGATTCGATTCAAAAAATTCGATAAAAAAATTAAATTTTGAATTAAATAGTTCGAGTTGGACCAACTCGAATAAAAAAAATCAAAATTTTCGATTTAATTCGAATATAAATTACACAATTCAAGTTTTCTGAAAAT
Source organism: Gossypium sturtianum (assembly GCA_025698515.1). Classification (NCBI taxonomy): domain Eukaryota; kingdom Viridiplantae; phylum Streptophyta; class Magnoliopsida; order Malvales; family Malvaceae; genus Gossypium; species Gossypium sturtianum. The sequence goes on from CM046943.1 coordinate 153,612,489, forward strand.
CCAAATAAGAAAAGGTAAAACTACGTCGTTTTGATAAATATTTACCTTTTTTAAAGTTAAAAGTTGAAATCATTAAGTTAAATAATATTGTGCTTCGCCTACTAGTTAAATAACGTAACATTGAGTACAAATAATAGGATTCGTTAACTTGACTCGAAATTTTTTGACTCAATTTGACTTGATTTGAAAATTTTTTAAATTGTGTTTGGTTGCTAAAATAAGATTCATCAACTCAACTAATTCGAATTTTTTTTACTCGATTCGATTTGAGTAAATCGAATGCTCACCTCTAGTGAAATCGATGTCACATTCGAGTCATTGGTTAAATAATTATTTATTTAGAATCAAATTAAATATTAAATTTGTGATTTTGATATAAAATAATAATAAATATAGTAATTAGTTATTTATGTGATTTTTTTAAGAATATGTATTTGATGTCTTTTATATATGAATTATGGGTTAAAAATTCAATTATTATCAATTACAAAAGTAATTAAAAATATATTAAAAATGCAAAAAATCAAAATAATTATGTCCAATATGACTACCAATGTAACCTTGGGTTTTTATTTATTTATTTATCAATTTTCATATATAACCGACTTAATAAACCAACCTCCGACATAACCAATTGGCCAACTTTCGTTTTAACCAATCGAATCGACTTAACAACAGTTGAATTGATCGGTTAAGTTGATTAACCGAATTTTTTTAATATAAAAAATACATATTATAATCGATTTAGATTAGGTTATTTTAAATTATATTATAAATATATTTAAATTAAATAAATAATATATATTAAATTTAATTAAATCGATTGAGTAGGTTAAATATATTTTATTAATCAACAATCGATCGAATTAATTATTTAAAACAAACCCTAAATCAATTTAATTAAAATAATAAACTTAAATGAAACCTTAAATATATTAATTAATTCGATATACATCGAGTTTTGCTCAAATTTAATCGGCCTTCCAAAGTTTGGACCAATCTTCTGCTAAATTAAAGCCCAATTCATAATTTCAACAATGGGCCTTAAAAACCTAGGAGATAGTTTCCAATTCACGAAGGGTTTTCCATTTCGAAAGTGGAGAACTGAAACTCTGATCGATCAACGAGTTTAGGGTTTTAGCTTTGCAAAGCTTCTTCTTCTTCTATCTCGTCTCGCTTATACCTTGGAACACTAAAGCAAAAAAACAAGCGAATATGGAAGCTGGAGATGGAGGCGTTGACCGAGTCGTTGACTCAAAGGATTTACAACAACAAAGCAAAGCCTTCGATAAACTCACTGACCGTGTCGAAGATCGACAGCTTGATTCTTCTCGTGCCCAATCGGTACTCTTTCTGTATAAATTCATGGTTTTTTTGGTATAATTTTTATTTTATTTTATTGTTTCTTATGAGTTTTGGTTTTGACTGTGTCAGGCCATGGCATCGATTGCAGCCTCAGCTGAAGCAGAAAAGAATGCTATGAGATTGAGGTTTGATTTTTTTTTTTTTGGTTTTGTTTTATGAATTTCTTTTTCTGTAGTTTTCTTGTGAGAAAATAATCGATTTTTGACTTTGAATCTTTGACTATTCAATTTGAATTTTAGTCCAATTAGGTTCATTTTGAGACTTTGTTAAGGCAGAGAAGAAGATTGTTTTTTGTTTGCATTGGAATATATTGAATTTTACTTTGCCATCATGTTTAATAATTACCAATAAGGTGGCTGCAATGTTAAGCCACATTGCACTCTCAAGGAGATGCAAGTTCGAGCACGACATTAGAAGAGGCAGCCATGAACCCTAAACATTGCACTCTCAAGGAGATGCATATTCGGATATGGGTACCTTCATATAAGTTTATAACCCTTCAAGGACCTTCCAAATACATGGAAAAACTTAAATGTTATAACATATTCGTATTGGATGTATACTTACCCTACACAAACCCGAGTCCAGATAACATAGATTGAAAGCTTGCCATCTATTATTCTACTAGTTTGACATTAAGTTGAATGCTAATGAGATCGATATCCTGTAATTTTAATCAGTGTCAATGGATAATCGTCTTTGATTTCAGTTTGCAATACAAGGTTTCTTCTTTTGACATCATAATCCTTATGTTCTTTCTTTGCCAATATTATTATGGGATCCCGAAATCCCCATTGTTACATCATAGCTTGTAGACCTTTCGAAACGAAAGATTCAATGTTGTAGTTTCTGACTGCTCCGTAATTACTAAAATTTGTCATCCATGGTTTATCCTTAACCTCAAGTACATTTTTGTTTCCATACAGAGAGAAAGAATTAGCTGCTGTTAAAATCAACGCGGCTGAAGTTGACATCATTGCAAACGAATTAGAGGTTGGATTCTTATTTGTTTATTTGTTCTTCTCATCGATGTAATGTGCCAAAGGTTCTAATATCTTTTTTCTTCTTTTTTTTTTTTTTTTTAAAATCATTTTCACTGGAAAAATTAGTTGGACAAAAAGGTGGCTGAGAGAACACTCCGTGAGCACAAGGGCGATGCCGTTGCTGCCATTCGATCATTGCTTCACTAAACCGAGCCGGCGGCAAATGATATCACTCTAAACTATTTAGAATCATTAAACTCGGTTTTAAAGGTGGTGGCAGTTATGCTTATTGGTTTCATTCAAAAGGTGTAAAAGGCAGTTGTGGCCTTCGTAGATTGTGTGAAATAATGCATAGCGGGGGAAAGAGTGGGAAAACCGCTTTACTTTGTTTATATTTTCCGATTGGGAATATGCATTAGATCCTAGTACTTTTCATATTCATATTTAAAAATGCTTGTTAAAATCGCTAAAATTCTTTTTTAAAATTTTGGTTCATTACAGCATTATTTTTTCTGTTATATGGCTATAATTTTTTAATTTCAAAATGTCGGAGATAAAAATAAAAGGATTTAATTTTTAAAAATACGAAAAATAAACGTTGGGGAAAAAAATGGGATAGACTAGTTCATCAGACTCGATCTAGTCTTACATAACCGGTTAGACCCAATGGGTTTATTATACTATCCAACATTTTGTTGGCCAAGAAATTCAGGTTGAGTCTATCTGGCTCAGCCCCGACCCATAAAAAATTAAGCCATTTGCATCATTTAGGATGTGATTGAGCCGTGACAACAGTGAAAAGCCCAATTTTATTCGAAACCAATTCAAACTTGATTGCGTATAATGATCTAAGATTGAATTAGACTCAAAATAGAATCAAACATTGTATCAAAAATTTAAAAAAAATAAAAACTTGCAACAATTATTAACATATGATTTGAGTTGTTAAAGCTCTAAGTTTATCTCAAAATAGAATTATATTGTTTGAGTTTGACTAAACTCATTTTTAAATATTTATATGCTAATATTTGAGTTCGAGTTTAAACTTAATTAAATAAAATGTTACAAAATGTATTTATAAATAAAATTTTGGATTAGGCATACAAACTGTTCAAATTGACTATCTCAAGCTTACTAGAGCTTTAGCTTGGCTCAGGAATGAACAAGTCAAACTTAGCTTTTTCTTTTTCTCATCAAATAATTAGTGATTATAAGCACCTCATTTAACCTTAGTTATCCAACATTAAGATTTTGAAAAAGGTTGATGTAATTTTTTTCCCTAAACTTAACAACTAGATTCATTTTCGTACTTTTATATTTTCTTTATTTACTTTGATAACTAGTTACTAAACTTAGGTATCGAAGTGAACAGAAAAAATATAAATATCAAAATAGATCTAATTACCAAATTTAAGGGTGAAAAATTACATTAACCCATTGGTAAAAAAATTATTTCAACTGCCTACACTGTAATATTTAATAATTCAGAAGGGAGGATTCCTAATTTCTCATACAATGTATATTTCTTTTGCACATACAAAACCTGACACGCATCTCTTATTTTTCCATGGAACTGATACAATTTTGGTTTAAAAAAATGATTAGAAACTTTATTATTATTATTATCTTTTTCATCTCGTAATCTTTGAATACAACACCAATTATCATTACAAACACTAATGGAAGAACAAAACAACCAATAACCCCCCTCCCTCCAAAATGCAGACACCAATGACTTCGAAAACAAGAATGCTCGAGAAAAAAGAAAAGCAGGTCGCCGTTGCACGCACCTGCCGTGAATGACTCTCTCTCACTTGGTGTAGAGAACATCCTCCCATGGGTGACGGTATAGTGGCTGCTTCAATCTCTTTTGGTCGAATGTGTGCCTGAGATATCGAACGATTAAATGTAAGAAGCTAGTAAATACATTACAAGTATTTAAGCAAATGCAATAAAACATTCCATCAATCAATGAACCTTTCACCATCATTGGACCATCTAAAAGTTCGTATCAGGTATCAGATATCATGCTTATATACGAAAACTCGAGTTATATATGGAAATTCCGAAGTGTAAGCAATCTTACCCAATCAAACCAATGGATCTTGCTAACACGAAGAGTCCATTAAGGTAGCCGATCTCAACTATCTCATCAATCTCTTGCTTGGAGAACATTCCACTGCCAGCAAGAAGATCCAAGAAAAGAGACCCAATGGCACCATCAACGTTGAGGACAAGGTTGTTAGCCTTGGAAAGCGTATATGTTTCAACTTGAACGGCATATTCCATGTACTTTACAGACGGGAAATGTGTGCGAGCAAACCGTTGGAGAAGCTCTACTCTCTTATCTCTGTTGTCCCCTCTCTTAATCCTTTTAACACGAAGCAAAGCAAGTATTTGCAACCATTAGACATGTAATAAGATCCATAAGAAATAATAAACTCATAAGGCATTTGTAACCATTAAAAACCATATGTACCTGTGGCCAATTCCTGGCACACGAATATCCTTCTTTTTCATGCCTTCAACAAATTCATAAGGTGTAAGGCCCTGTGAAAACACAGCATGGAAAAAAGCATCTTAGAATGTTAGCAGAAAACGGTCATAAAAAACCAAGTCATCCCAAACCTTTACAAGTAATCACCATTGAAACTTACCTGGTCATAAGCATCTTTAAAGTATCGAGCAGCATCATCAATGGCACCACCAAATCGAGGACCGATAGTCAGCAAACCTGAAACAAGGCTGGAAACTAGGTCCTTTCCAGCTCTTGCAGTCACTATGGTGTTGTGAGCACCAGAGACACATGGACCGTGGTCGGCGCAGAGCATGATGCATATCTGAACAGATCATACTTATTAGTGAAAACAACACAGGAATTTGCTTTCTAAAGATGGAGATAGTCATAAAATGACACAGAACCCTTAAGAAGTTAATCTAATTTCAGTAGCCTACCTCGATAAAATGAGTACAGTATCTGGGAAGGCTACGTTTGAACCACAAGAGAGAAATGACATCACCAACACCAAAACCTCGCTCGACAATGGAAGACATGGGCACACCAGCATAGCATGGTTCCTCACCTGCAAATTAGGTTAGAAGAAAGAAATTAGTGCAGCTCATCTCAATGTATCAAACATCTCTTTCAATTTTCAACGTATATGGGTTAAGGCAAGGTACCCCTGTCATCAGAGATGGTTGAAATAATGTGAGTTGGAGCACGAACTTTCCCGCTCTTAATTGCACTGTTAAGATCTTCTGGGATTTGTGGAGGCATAACTTCCTTCACGGGTGTAATCTTCCCTTGTTCAACCTAAAGACACAAGTCGAGTACATGAATATAACTAAAGCATAGAACTGGTCAAACTTTGGACAAGATAGAAACATACCAGTTTGTCAAATGTTTCCTTGATCACAGCTTCAAAAGCTTCATATGAAGTGGGAACTATAGCTCCAGCATCCCTTAGTGCCTGATTCTTTCCCTGGGCAGACTCCATCTCACCACCACTCTTAGCTCCCTGAATGAGTAATAAGGTAAAGGTTATGTCTCACTAATCGCAGTAACACCGTAGTTGAATGAATTCCAGGAAGATTAAGTTTGTAGCTTACAGCATGACCAAACTGTACTTCTGACTTGAAGAGTTGTGCACAAGTTCCACAGACCCAAGCAACCACTGGCTTGTTCACTTGTCCCTGTTTCAGGGCTTCAACCAAGGAATACTCATCTCGTCCACCAAGCTCTCCGAGCACAACCATCATCTTTATCTGAGGTGAATATGGAAAACAAATCAGAAACCTTCTTTTCCAATGCAGAAGATGTTTCAAAATCAATTATGAATTTTGAATTCTTAATCCTATTAAAAGTTAAGATGGAGAATTGGGAGTGTAAGTTTCTCATTTTTCTAACCATGCGTTCTTTGCATGTGTAGCAACTAATAATAGACAGGAAACCACAAGGAATTGAATGAAAAAAATGATTTACCTGTGGAATATTGTTAAATCGCAAAATATGGTCAGATAAAGTGGAGCCAGGGAAGACATCTCCTCCAATTGCAATACCTACACAAGTTTTCAATTTGTACCCAAATTTAATATTTAATATAAATTTTCATTCAGTTTAGCAGGTATGAATATAGAGCAAAATGTTAAAAGCTTATTTGTTACCTTCATAGATTCCATCTGTAACACGGGCAATTGTGTTGTACATTTCATTTGACATACCACCCTGCAATTATTTTATAAAAGAACATGTCACAACTGATGAAAGAGCATGGATTCACATTCTTGCCAAAGACATAACGTAAATGTCAAATTGAGGATAGGAGATTGCCCCCACAAAGTGCCAAGTAGAATTTGCTTAAGCAGAAGAGAAAGAGGCATAATTGACAGACATGCGCACCCATACATAAAGAAAAAGTATCATTATCACGTACAGATTTGGAGACAAAGCCAACAGATCCAGGCCTGTACAGCTTGCATTGAACAATATTGTCAATTGTTCCAGCAGTGTCACCAATCTTAAAAGCTCCAGCCTGAATTCCTCCGACAGTAGCTGGGCCAATAACAACCTGCAAATTCATAAGTAATAAAATCAAATAAAGGTGAAAGAAGATCAAACAGTTAACTCTAAAACAGATACTTTGCTTATGCAAGAACCCAATAAGACACGTATTAATTTGATGATCATAATCATTGCCTAGTTTGGTTTAAATCATCTTCCTCACCTTATTGTTGGAACGTGCATATGCAATCAACTGCTTGGTGTCTGATACAGGAACACCTTCAGCAATTATAGCAACAACTCGAATGGTTGGCTGTTTCAGAGCAGCCATGGATGAAGCAGCAGCACTGCAAGTGAAATAAAATATAATAATTAACTTATGCCTTCAAGAACTCCTGCGCTAAGAAACAGCATAAAACATGAGGACTAACCTTCGGAATGATGCAAAGTTGATAAAAACATCAGCAGTTGGGTGTGCAGTACATGCTGCTTCAATGCTGCAAAAATATCAAATCAAAGGTCAGAGAACATAAAGCTTGGAGAAAGCAAGTAACCAACTAAACAATAGAGTAAGCTATTCAGCATTGTCGTACTCTGTAAAGGATGTAAAAGCAAATGTATTTACTTAATGTGCTTTATCATGACACAACTGGATTATTAATTGGTAGGAACTAATTGATTACAACTTAAAAGCACAATACACATTGGTTCCCATATTTGAGAAAAAGTTAACCGAATAACCAAAAAAAATCCTTGTGCTCATGAAAAGCTAGACCAATCTATAGTATCATAGGCCAATTAATATATAATTTGTTAACAGTAAAAGAAGTGAATCTTCTCGAAGAAAACTTATAATATAACAGATGACCATCCTATAACAGCAGAATTTAAAATCTATAGAAGCAAGTGTATCTTTCCAATTTTACGCAAGATTGGTCGTAGAAGCACCTTTTATGGAGATTTCTAAACTTAGCAGGCAGTGTGTAGGATAATAATGCATAAAGGTAACATGCCATAAAGTTCATTCACCATAAAGAACTTTGAAGACACTAATTAATAATCAAAGAAAAGTAAAGACTGATCTAAAAATAGAAACAGAATAGAAGAGCTTATTACGTAGAATGTACTGGGATCGCAATTTCCTCTTGACCAAAGAAGAGTTTCTGAAATCCCTCAGCACCGGGATTAATAATACCAGCAACAGATGGTGTTTCCCTCCCTACAAATTCAAAAAGAAAATTCAGTACTTATAAAGAATCAAGCAATAAACAACTTAATTCGAACAATTCCACTTAAGTTCTTAAAGAAAAATATGAACTGTAAACTTTGATCAACAAAAAAATGAAATCAGCAAGAGAACCGTACCGCAAAGGAAATCAAAATCAAGCATGCGTTGAATAGGAAGTTGTTTGTAGTTGTAGAATAACGCTTGAGTAGTCCGAGAAAATAACTGTCCAGTGGCCATGGCTTCGGCTCAAAGGGACCTGTTAAACAAAAACAGAATAACTCATTTGCAATCGATTCAAGCAATTAAAAAAAAAATCCGGATCCAAAATTACACCTAACTTGAACCTAAAACAAACCAGATCTCAACCGAAAAAAAAAAAAAAGACGAGAGCAAAGGAAATCAAATCACCGCAATGCAGCTTAAAAACAGTAGTAATAAGAAGAAGAAAACGCGAGATCTCTAGCGTTTACATAATTTAATTCTTCAGCCAAAAAAACAACAAATCAAAGTATCTTTAAGAAACTTTCCATTAAAAGAATCGGGATCAAAAGTAAAAGAAGCACTAGGAAAGTAACGGACAATGGAATTGAGAGAGAAAAAAAGAAGCAGATCTGAGAGTAAATGTAATCCTTTTTACCTGAAGAGAGACAGTTGGAAGGAAATGGAGAGAAACGGAGAGAAAATTTATGATGGAAATGGGGAATGGTAGATACGGAATTTATATGAATAACAGAGAGGGAAATTTTGATTGAAAAAAAAAAAAAAAATAAGGTAGCTGCTAGTTAGAGAGAGGCCAGCTGAACTGACCATTGTAGGTCACGTGGCGTTTGGTAGTTAGCACACTTGAACAACATTACTTTTCTTTTTCTATATATTTTGTTTTATTTTTTTATGATTTAAATTTTGACTTTTTTTGTTTTTTAAGCTCTTAAATTTTGTAATATATACTTATATTTAAGGAAAAAAAAATAGGCATGGATCCAATCAAATTGAGAATAGGTAGTTAATTTTATAAGTGTATAAGTATTAAATTAAATAAAAAAATTTATTATATATATTATGTTAAAATTCTATCATTGATCAAAGTTTTAAATGAATATTAAAACCCGATCACAATAAAATATACAGAGAGCTGCTAGAATATTAGGTAGATCAAAAGGAGTGAAAGAGAGGATGTGAGAGAGAAGTTTGATTAAGAAATCTGATCATGTGCGTCTGCAGTTTTCTCACGGTTGTTTTTGTATGATACCTTTTTAACATCCGTTTAACTAATTGTCCTTTAGCTTATAGGCTTTGATGAGTCATGATTCTTAAACACATGTTGGAATATACGAAAAATCACCAAGTGTGACGTCAAGAAATTGTTTTATAGGACAAAACAATGAATAGTTTTTTTGGAAAGTCAAAATGTAATTTTACTATTATACTAACTTGTGATTTCCTAAAAACTAAAGAGAGTCATTTTTCATTTTTCTTGAGTTCCAAAGCCACACTACTTACCCCCCTCCCTCCACCCTTAAAAGTCGCATCTCGTAATTCGACTTGAATGAGCTATAATGTAAGTGACTGAATCCCACGTGTCATGAAATTAAAAAAGTATATTGACAAAACGTAATCCTTTAATAAGGTACAGTTAGTATGGCGAGATACTCGTGATGGTATGCCTCCTATGAGGTAAGCTTCAGATGAGGATGAGGTATAATAATTTTTTTTAGTACATAACAAAATTTATTTAATTTTAATAAGATTTGAAACACCTTTAAATTTTTATTAAGAGTTTATTATTAAGCAAAATACATATTTAATATTTATTTTATATTAAATCAATGTTTAAATTTAAAAACAAATTAATTTGATTGATTCATTTATTCGACTTAAAATCTGATTTTAATGATCTAAATTCTAGGCCTCCTTAAGAAATAAATAAATAAATAAATAAATAAATAAATAATATATATATATATTTAGTTTGCAGTGTTACGTACAAAACAAATTGATCAATAAGAACTGCGGTTTGGTGGTTAGTTGGCTGGCTGGCGTTAGGTGAAGTAAAGCTAAATAAGTTGGCTTGACTTGACTTAGAAATTTAGGTATATATTAATAATGCAGTATGGATTTTATCAATTTTATTAAAGATTTTTTTATTAATTTTATTATAGGTTCTGATCATATTTATTCTTTTTGATATAATATTTAGAACTATTTATAGTTCCTCCTCAACCTGTAAATAGGAGGATAATACATTTCAGTGTATTCGAATTCATGTCCTCTTACATTAATAATAATGTCGATGTCAATTGAATTAATACTCAATTGAAATTATTAAAGAATTAAGTATGGAGTTTAAACTGACACTAAATGAAACTTGCAAACTCAACATATTGCAATTAAGGAATAACATCAGCAGCCATTGTCTCGTTAATGGCTTCGAAATATTTTAATTGTACCCCGCAAAACACACGCACATGTACATTCGTGTGGTTCATTATAAGTTTTGAATTTGGATTTTTCTATGGGTTAATATACTATTTGGTCCATGAATTTGATTTTAATATGTAATTTAATATTTGAGGTTTTTTTCAATTTGATACTCGAACTTTTCTTTTGTTCCAATCAAGCATATGATTTTAGATTCGATGTTTCAATTTGGTACCAAATTGAACAATAAACCTAAACTCAAGTACAAAATTGAACTTTAAAGTTAAACTCAAATACCAAATAATACATTAATACTTTTAAATATTTTTCAAGTGAGTTAATGTATATTTTCTCCCTAGACTTGGCCACTCATACCTACTTAGTACCTAATTTTTCTTTGGGACCTAACTAAGGGTGGGTTTGGATGGGCGATTGAGTGCGGTGCGGTGCGTTTAGCTTACTTTTTGTCTCATGCTACAGTAGCACTACAGTATCTAATCTCACCGCCACCGCTGTTTTTACACTAACCGCAGGTAAACGCACCGCCCATCCAAACCCACCCTAAATCTTTAACTTAGAATCCATCACACGTTTCGATAACTTCTCTGTAATGTCGGTAGAATGTGATGAAGTGGCATTAGCAACCAATAAAATAATGCCATATGGCGGACTTGAATTGCAACATGTGACAAGCATTAATAAACAATAAAAAATCTAAAAAAATAAAAATATATAAACTTATTAAAAATTATAAAAGATCACTTCATGTTTAGAATTAATTGGGACAAAAGAATATCCAAATTTAGATGAATCTAGATGTTATTTTATCCCAATTCATTCGGGACATGCTTCTTTTAGTAAATTGAAGTCCAAAAAAAAAAGTATCATCTAAGTACAAGTTATCAAGTTCAACGAGCAAAACATAATTCATTTGCACTTTAAATTTATCGATTATAATAATTTTTTTATATTTTAAAAGGTAAAAGTATCATGGAGGCACTTATACTAGGAGTCAAATTATATTTTGCCCCTTTTACGCAAAAAATAAGCAAATTAGTCCCTATGTGTTAGATAAAAGAGTAAACTGATAATTTCTGTTAACTTTTTCATTCATTTCTACTGTTAAAAATTGGTGTGGCTAATGAAATAATTAGATAGTACCTCATGTTGATGTACAAAGATTAATTTTTAACAACAAAAGTGGATGAAATTTGTAACAAAATGATCAATTTGCTATTTGATATAACATACAATGATTAATTTACTCATTTTTTTAGTAGAGTGGACAAAAGACAACCCAACTCTTAATACAAGGACCTCTATGATACTTTTACCTATTTTAGATAACGAGCAATATCAGTATCTATAAAAAAAAGGTAAAGTATAGAAATGGTTACTAAACTATTGCTCGTGTTTTATTTTGGTCACTGAACTTTTAATTTTTTCAATTTAGTCACTAAACTATTTAAAATCTAAGTTTTTTTTTTTTGTCACCGAACGTTAACAGCTGTTTGAAATTTGACAAAAGTGTTGAAGTGGATTATTTTATTAGTCTAATAATAAATTTAGCCCTTTAATGTTTACACATTCTATCAATTTAATCCTAAATATAAAAAAATTTAACAAATTTAACCCTCAACATTTACAAAATAAAAAATTTTAATTTTTAAAAATTTTGTAATTTAAAAAAAAAAAACCCAAAACCCAAAGCTCTATTTCTCTAATCTTCATCTGTAATAACATATTGATTCTCCAAAAACTCAACCATCAATCCCCTTATCCCCAATCTATCCTTCACTTCTTATTCACGCACTTCTCCTCTGTCCCGACCCATTCGACCCGACAAGCCCACATTAGTCGACTATGATAGGCAAGTTCACAAAGCCGGTCAAAACAATTATATAGTGACGATAGGCTACCTTTCGTGAAAGACGGGTGCTTCAACACCATTAAAACCTTCCACTTCATCACCAATACGAAACCCTCTCCCTCGATCCTCGACCCTTTAGTCCAAACCTTATCTCATTTAGACAAAGGCCTTACACGCAAGCACGCATTTGATTTGCTCATTGCACGTCTCTGCAAAATCGAAAGGATCAAGGAGTCTCTGCATGTGGTTTAGGTTATGATGGGAAATGGTAGGTTGAACGCCACCACCTTTCATCCTATCGTGAATGTGTTGACAAAGAAAAAGATGGAGGCATGGCTGGTGGCGAATCTAATGAGAGTCGTCGGAGTTTCGCTAGAGTGAAGACATAATTTTTTTACTAACGGGTACCATTAGGAGTATAAGTTGATGGAGGTGAGTACGATGGATAAATATAGGTTTGGGTGTTGTTGTTTTTTTAAATTTAAAAATTTTTATTTTGTAAACATCAAGGACTAAATTTGTTGATTTTTTATATATATGATCAAACTGGTAGAATATGTAAACATTATAGGGCTAAATTTATTATTAGACCAATAAAAAAAGCCCACGTCAACACTTTCGTCAAATTTCAAACGGTTGTTAACATTCAATGACCAAAAAAATTGATTTCAAATAGTTTAATAGAGGTGTACATGGGCCGGGCCGGGCCCAACTAAAAATTTAGGCCCGCTCATTGGGCTCGGGCCGGGCCGGGCCCAAAAAATGGCCTAAAATTTTGCCCAAGCCCGGCCCATATAAAAATGCTAAAACCCGGGCCCGGCCCGGCCCGCCCGTATTAATTTTTTATATTATTTTATATAAAATTTAAATATATATAATACATCAAAAATACTAAAAAAATCAAAATAAATATTTTTCAACAAATTGAAAATAAATTTTAAAAAATATGTAGACTTAAATAACACTAAAATAGATGTAACTTAACAAGCAAATGCCTCTAAAATAATAACAAAATTAACAAATGTCTTTAAAATAATAACAAAATTAACAATAAAATAAGTTTTATATAATATCTAAACAATAACAACAAAATAATAGAAACATAATAGTAAAATGGTAGCAAAATAAGGAGAAAAATAATAAGAAAATAATATTAAAAAACAGTTTTTTTTTCCTTTAGTGAATTCGGGCGGGCGGGCCCGCAAAAAATACCTTACAGAGCCCGGCCCATTTTTAAGCAGGCCTTATTTTTTTGTCCAAGCCCATTTTTCGGGCCTATATTTTTGCCCAAACCCTCCCACATTTCGGGTGGGCCTTCGGGCCGGGCCGGGCCGCCCGGCCCATGTACACCTCTATAGTTTAATGATTAAATCGAAAAAATTAAAAGTTCAATGACCAAAATAGAATATAAACAATAGTTTAGTGACCATTTTTATACTTTACCCTAAAAAGCGCATAGAAAATGCATTGTTTTATTTATGTAATATTAGACATATTTTTATTACTAATTACAACATTAATTTATTGACGAAATTTGCATGAGTTTAAGTTGATAGGTGGATTTAAGCCTCTTTTTTTAATAATCTTATTATAGATTCTAATAGTATTTTTTTTGACACAATGTTTAAAATTATTCATATCTCATTCCCACCCAATAAATAGGAAGATAATACATTTCAACGCACTCGAACCCACATCCTCCTGTATTGACAACAATACCCATGTCAATCGAGCTAAGATTTAATTGGCTATAACTCAATATTTTTTTTAAAAAAATAATTCTTTAATGTAGGAAAAAAAATAAAGTAAAACATATTGGACTATGACTGATAGGGGTGAGTATTTAATCGAGTCGAGTCGAATCGAGTCAAAAATTTTCGAGTTAGTCGAGTTAACAAATCCTATTTTAGCAACCGAACTCAATTTGAATTTTTTTCGATTCGAATCGAATCGAGTCAAAATATTTCGAGTCAAATCGAGTCGAGTTAACGAATCCTATTATTTATATTTAATGCTGCGATTAGATGGACCGATTATTTAACTAGTAAACGAACTACAAGATTATTTAACTACATAAACAATATAATGATTCTGCCTCTTAACTTAATGGGTAAACATTTATCAAAACGACGTAGTTTTGCCTTTTAACTTAATTATTTTAAATTTTAACTTTTAAAAAAGTAAACATTTATCAAAACGACGTAATTTTATCTTTTTTTATTCGGATTTTCGGATAACTCGAATTGTGTAATTTATATTCGAGTTAAACCGAAAAACTTAATTTTTTATTCGAGTTGATCCGAATAACTTGATTAACTCAAATAACTCGAACTATTTAATTCAAAATTTGAAATTTTTATCGAATTTTTCGAATCGAATCAAATTTTGCTCACCCCTAATAACTGATGTAGTCAAAGACTATTTGTCTTTATTTTTATATGCAAGTAAAAGCTTTCATGCCGAAATTCAAAAGTGACATAAATATCTCTAAATGGTCAAAATAAAGAATTCTATTTAGCCTATTTCAAATAAAGCACACATTTTTGGCAAAATAAATAAATGAATAAACATGTACGTAGCTAATATATTAAGAGTATTTTCACTGGTTGGCTAAAAAATAATAATTTTCCTATATTCAACAATCTTCAACATGATGCCATTTATTTTATTTAATAAACATGAAAATAATATGAAAAAATTATTTTATTTAATAAACATGAAAAAATATGAAAAAAATTATATATAATACATTTAAACACGTTTGGAAATGTTATATATAATACCAATCCTTAGCTTTGAGAATATCGCTATATTCAATTATATTTAAAATTTTCATTTAAGTATATATATATATATATATATATATATATTTGTGTAACTTTTTATTTTTATTTTTTTTATTGAAATTTACAAACAATGCATATTTGAATATAGCAGACAGATCTACTTACGTCAGTATAAAACATGTGAAAGTTAAACAGTTTTACATCATTCCATAATTTTTTTATACTATTAATATATTTTAATAATCTAATTGTAGAATTTATCAAAATATTTGTACTTGTTGTGCGTATAACTTTTTGAAATGATTTGATATTTGTATCGCATCGATATACAATACTGTCTATGGTAATATATAAAAAAATGGCTTAAAATTTTGTCCAAACTCGGCCCGGATAAAAAAAATATTAAACCCAAGCCTAGCCTAGCTGTATTAATTTTTTAAGATTATTTTTATATAGAAATAAATTTTAAAAATATATTATATCAAATAGACTAGAAACATTGAAATAAATATTTCTAACAAATTGAAAGCACATATAAAAAAAGCCTTTATACTTAGCTAACACTAACATAGTTGCGACTTAACAAGCAAATGCATCTAAAATAGTAATAAAATTAACAATAAAATAAGAATTATACAATATTCAAACAATAACAACAAAATAGTAGCAATATAATAGTGAAATAGTATCAAAACAATAATATAACAGTAACAAAACAGCATTAAACAACAGTAGAATTTTTTTGTCAAATGTGGGCCGAGCTTGTTTTCTAAACAGATTTTTTTATTATCCAAGTTTATTTTTCAACCCTATATTTTTATCCAAACCTTCCTATTTTTCAGGCGGACCTTCAGGCATGGACGGATGGCCTGATCCACGATCAGGTCTTGCACAAACTAAATTACATGAATGGATTATAAAATATAACGATTAAACTGTTAAAATATTGATAGTATAAAAAATTATAAAATGAGAAAATTGAAGTACATTTTTAATCTTTTATCCTATCGATCATTATATCCTACTATATATATTATACCGAACAGGCTAACACGAGGTAAACACAAATTACCTAACATGGCTCAATTTTTCACATGTGGCTGCTGACAGTATAGAAAGGTCGACAAATGGCTCAGTTTTTATACTACTACTAAAAATAAAAGAATTTGTTATTTGCCATCTACTAGAGAAATTTTCTATATGGTCAGAGCCAGGGGCGAAGTCAGAACAAATTTTTAGGGGGGTCGGATGAAATTTTAATTTTTTATAGTTTATATCTTTATAATTTGTAAAAGATTAAATCAAATTTTTATAATTTTAAGGGGGCCAAAGTGCAATTTTACCTTTACTAATTTAAAATTTTTAAAAAATTTTAAGGGCCTAAATAGCAATTTTACATTTTAGAAATTGGGGCCCATGCCAGGCCTGCAGCCGCCCTGGTCAAAGCTGTTTAAATTTTCTTATATTTAATATTACATTTCAATCATTTTAAAAACATAGACAATTTTGTCGATTATTGGGTCTTAACTTGATTGGTATGAGTATCGTTATCTATGTAGGAGGACGTGGGTTCGAGTGTGCTGAAGATGATTATCCTCCTATTTATAGGTTGAGAGGAATTATGGGTTGTTCTAAACATTGTGCTAAAAAAAAAAACAGATATGATCTGAATCTATAATGAGATTGTTAAAAAATATTACAACATTATTCTCAATCAAGCTGAAATTTAATCAGTTGAAAAATCTATTAATTTAATGCATTTTAAAGTTATTCTTTTTGCAATGATTTTTAAAAGTATCCAATTTGAATAAGGAAAAAATTATCTTTTTATTGACCATAACAATAATGCAATATGTAATATTGTTATACCTACATCTTATGAGCTATTGACCTCGCAAGATGTCCTGCAAGAATAAGATACATCACATTTATCTATTGTCCTGACATTTCAACTCATACATAAGAAGAAGAAACATCAATAAATCAACTAAGTTCTAAGAAATTTGGATCTGATAAGAAAACGAAATGCGATGCCGCATGAATGACAGATGATACTTTTTATAAGATTCTTCTTGTTAATGAAGTTGAGATGATTTCTCTCGTACTCTCTCTCAACTATCTTTCCTTCTCTTCCTACACTTTAACTACATCCTACAGCTCTTCGTCTCTTAGGCGAATTGTCGTCAATCATCATGATCCCAACCTTATGTCTACATACATCATACATGATTTTTTTGTATTATTATATATATATATTAAATTTCAATTTCAATTAATTTTACTATACTATTAAATCATTGCTGACATGACACTATTTTATATTTATGTATTACATGCATAAACAAATTTATTTACCAAACATGAAAATAATTTGATTTATTTGTTTTTTAAATTATACAATTAAATTAAAATTAATTTTTTTTATGTATAATTACACTAAATCTAAATTTCATACATATAATTACATTAAATCAAAATTCATATATAAATTTGAAATATATCTTATTCTTTTAACATTGTGAATAAATATAAATTCATTAACTTAAAAATATTTTAGCTGCTTTATTATTATTTTAACTAATTTGATCTTCGAGGTTTAGTCAAAATGAATTAAATCGACAAAAAAATTGAATGTTGATTGAGTGTAGTTGAAGTTATTTTTGTCTTTTCTCCCTTTTGGAGTAATTTTTCCATATTTATAAGGTATGATTCTATGATGTGATGTGTTAGGAGATAATTAAGTGTCATGCATATGATATGTTCTCATCTTAGACTCAATACGTACCCTTGGACGTGTCTTTTTGATAGAACTCGCACCTAAGTATCGTCATAGGGAGCAAACAGTGCCCGCATGTTCTTTGCTCTCCACCTCACGAGGTTGCCATGTCGATGGGGTGTGAGACATGATGAGGTGATCCATCTCGCGACTCACACATTGTAACACCCCAAACCCGGCCCAAACGCTATAACCGGATCTGGTATGTCACTTAAGAGATTTTACATAACATGTCGCATTTTGGAAAACAATTACTAGGTTTACACCTTTATTTCGAAAGCTTAATAATTCATTAAAGTATAAAATATTAAGTAACCAATTATCTTGGTAGATTTTAAATAAAAACTGAAATTTCATGCAGGTCTTAACTTAATTGAAAACGTAAAACTTAAAACCCAGTAATAAAAGCCCAACAAAATCCCAAGACATAAATGGTAGTCTAGTGGCCCATGGCCTTATTACAAGGAAATTTGAACCCATTAATTAAATTAAAATAAAAAAATTAGACTAAGTCTTTTTGCTGAATTCTCAAAGCTCTGTCGCATGGCCACCTTGCTCTCCTCTCCAGCCCGGTCCGATGCCCTAAGTGTCACCTGAGATGGTTAAAATTAAAGGGTGAGTCGCGAGACTCAGTGTGCAACCCTCATGCACCATTAGATTTGGGCTTTAGCCCCATAAAACAGAATAATCAAAATATAAGTAACAAAAATAATATGCAAAGCCCAACCCATATCCTAGGTGTCCATCCGCTACACGCCCCCGTACCAGCCATTCACACCATTGGGGATTTCTACAATCAACCCACACCGCTACACGCCTTGATGGCAGTCGTGCTGCTCATCATCAGATCATGGGCGTAGCCGCTACTAATGAATCACGGCAGGAAGCGCTACTAGCGAATCACGGTAAAAACCGCTACAACATATAACTTCCTCCTTTCATCAACCCAACCCATGCAATCACAAATAATCAATATTCTTAAATCATTTAATCAGAGCATTCACTAACCTGGTGATTTGCTTTTACCCTCTTTGGGTTTCCGTTATTATGCTGGGATTTCGGCATTTAACAAAACATATAAGACTTATAATTATATACTAATCAAATAGATCTAGATGGTGTGGAGAATTACACACACGATATTGCTGAAATCCAATATTCTTAGTCGATGTCCTTGCTATCTAGATCTATTATCCTCAATCTATAGCCTTGCTTAAAAGCCGGAACAATTACGAAAATAGGCCTCTCCTATATTACGCCATGGTTAGTATTCTACCGATTTTATATATATAAATAAACAAATCCTCTTACCTTGAAATCCGAAATTGGAGACTTATGATTTTTCGGCTTTTAGGTCTAGTCGACTAAGCTTCCTTCAAATCCCGAATTGCCGCCCATCATAAAACCATTAAACTATTAGCTTTTGGCTTTTGCCTTTCAAAAACCGAGAATAGATCATGAGAACTAATCAAAAATCAACACTTACCTTAGCATAGGAGATTCGGCTAGCACTAGAGAGAGGATTCGACAATGCCCATGGAAGATTTAAATGCCAGGAAGTATAGAACTAATTCTCAAATAGGATGAATAGAAGAAAAGACTATGGAGCTTCGGCTTCCTAGAGAAATCGGCACAAGAAGGAAAAAGTGGAGAAGAGTTTGGCTTTTAAAGAAATTGGAGAAAAGAAATTGGAGAGGAGAGGCTAGGGAATTTCGGCACAATGGGAGAGAAATTTAGGGTTTTCAGTGTCAGAATCAAGGAGCTAGCCCCCCCTATTTATAGATATTTTGGCACCTACTGCTAAAAATCGAAAAAGCCCTTAAAATTCAAGCTAAAAGAGAGGAGAAATTCGGCACCCTCCTTGCCATGCAGTAGCCGAATTTTACACTCCTCTAGGTGGTGAATTTTCGGCCAACACTTCCCTTGAAGATAAGCTCCTAACTTTTCTCCTTTTTATCTATGATATTATCACTTAAAAATCCACATAAATTCTCCTATTTTATAGCCTTGTAGCCGTCCACCTCTACTAATCCCTAATGCCAAATTTAACTCACTTAAATTAAAATATTTGGGCCTCATTAAACTTAATACTTGGGCCCCTAATTCCTTGTGTATGGCGTCACCCTCTCTTCATTTAAAGTGCCGAATTTGGCCTAAAACATGGGCTCCTTGCAACCCAAAACTTGTTCCTTTTTAATTGTTAATGATGCCACTTTAATCTGGGCCTTTTTGCCTAATTCTAAGCCCAAATTTTAACCCCTATCAATTAAATTAACATAGTAAACCTATCCATACACTAAATGTATAGGCCCGTAAATTTAGGATGTTACAGTTCTACCCCCCTTAAAGAAATTTCGTCCTCGAAATTTCCAACTAACTATTAATCGTACTACCCAAGTCTCACCACTATGCTTTAACACAAGACTCCGATTCTAAAGCCAAAAGAAACACTTAGTATACTATGGTAGAGTACGCACTTTTGATGTTAGCATCTAGAGCGTCCTCGTCCCCTTGTACTCATTTTACCGATTCGCGTTTATCATTTTAGAAATTTTATGAATTATTAGTTTTCTTCCATTGATTAACCACGAGCAGTTTTATGAACAATAGTTTAAGAGTAGTTCTTTCGAATTCGCATTCACAATCTGATCTCAAGTTTGTAACCTCTAACTAAAATAAAACACATACATCATACAAGTAACATCCAAGCACTTACATTTCACGTAAAGGTGTTTTCGTTGATTCACTACCAAGGGGTATTTTCGTAATTTTATCCTACAGGGGTATTTTCGTAATTTTTTATAATAAAGTTCCTTGTTGATTTCGTGAAGTAAGGGTATTCTGGTAATTTTGAAATCAGAGGGTATTTCGGTAATTTTGAAATCTGGGGGTATTTCGGTAATTTTAAAATCTGGGGGTATTTCGGTAATTTTGTAATCAGGGGCAATTTAATAATTTTATAAATTAGGGGTAATTTGGTAATTGTACAAACCAGGGGTATTTTGGTCATTTGACAAAACGAGGGTAGGTTGGGAATTTTTTTCTAACCAGGGATATTTCGATGTTTTTTTTTTTTTTCAAACAGGGTACTTTGGGGAAAAATCTAGTTTCATGGTCTGGGTTACTCTTATAAACATGAGATTTTCGGGTAAAATTTCAAAACATAGGTATTTTACAAATTCATGGCTGGTTGGTAGTTTTCACAAATCAAACGTATTTTGAAAATTTTGCAAAACTTGAGAAATTTTCTTTCTTTTTTTTTTTCGAACTAGGGGTGGTGGTCCTTTCGGGTTTTAATTATAAGGTTTAGCCCATCAACAAGTCCTCGTAACTAGGGTGAATAGTCACCACGCACTGGTAGGATTCTAGTGAAGAGGAGGTGAGTCGCTAGGACTCGCTTAAGTACCAAGCTCTCCTGAATCCACTCCTAGACATGCGTATGCCCATTGCCACACCCTAACTTGGCTAAGGTGAGCAGTCACTCACACGCACTGTAGGATTCAGTGAAGAGGAGGTGAGTCACTAGGATCGCTTAAATACTAGGCTCTTCCGGATCCAATCCTAGACATGCGTATGCCTGTTACCACACCCTAGTCTTGCGGCTCGTTCACGGGTTTGTTTAGTGAACTTAAGTCTTATGAGATTTTAAGAGTTGTTTCAGCTAGGCCTAAAGTCCATCAAGTTCTAATCTAACTAGTCTACGTCCCATAAAGCCCATCAAGCCCACATATATTATATCACACAATGGTTCAGAATACTTACTTGGCGGACTGGGGCCGGAGACGCAGGTGCCATGTTGAGCTAATGGACACTGTATAAATATGCATGTTTGAAAACCCAACTTTAGAAAACGTTTTGAGCCCAAAAAACCCCAGGCCGAGTTTTGAACCGGGCTCGATACCAATTTGTAACACCCCAAACCCAGCCCCAAACGCTTACAACCGGATCGGTATGTCACATAAGAGATTTTACATAACATGTCGCATTTTGGAAAACAATTACTAGGTTTACACCTTTATTTGAAAGCTTAATAATTTATTAAAGTATAAAATATTAAGTAACCAATTATCTTGGTAGATTTTAAATAAAAACCGAAATTTTATGCAGGACTTAACTTAATTGAAAACGTAAAACTTAAAACCCAGTAATAAAAGCCCAACAAAATCCCAAGACATAAATGGTAGTCTAGTGGCCCATGGCCTTATTACAAGGAAATTTGAACTCGAAAACACCTAAACTCAGCCCACGAGCCCAGACCGGATCTGGTATGTTCCTTGAGTAAAACGTTTCAAATTCATGTTTATTACTTTGGAAAATTTGGGTGGTTTTAAAAAAAAATGCCGAGTTGTTTTGGAGTTAATCTTTAATTCAAAAATCGTTTGTGTTTAGGTGTCTAAACATTTAAAATTTATTTAAGAAAAGTTGCTTAACTTTAAATGGATAAAAATTATATCATAATAAAATAAATAAACATGCATGCATAATCAGTTTATAGCTATGGCCTTATTACATCAAAGCAAAACCCGAAATAAATCCAAAATACTTAGAAATAAAAATTCCAAAATTAAAATAAAGTCTGAGTTGAACATGGCCACCACTAAGCTCCTGCCGACCCGGTCCGTTACTGAGTGCCACCTGAAAAATATCCCACAACGGGGTGAGTCAAACAGACTCAGTATGTATAACCAACACCAATCCCAACGATTTAGGCACATCAAATCATACATATATAATGAATATAAATAATGATGCAATCCCGCACCCAAACCTAGATAACCATCCGCTACACATCACCCTTACCAACCATTACACCGTGGGGACTACTAAGTCGACCCTCCATCCGCTACACATCATCGAAGGCAGTCGCTGCAGACAATGTGCTCATCGTCCTTATAAATTTTGTGGCATAGCCACCAGACATTATTTCGTGACATAAGTCACCACATTCAGATTTCGTGACATGAGTCACCACATTCAGATATTGTGGTATAAACCACCAGATCACTTCCCCTTTTCATATAACCCATATGCCCCATGTCATACAAAATATGCAATATCATGCCATATCTCTTATTTCACATTTGTTACAATTTCACATGTGTGTCATATACAGTGTTCATAAACATTATTAACATAGTAGTAGTAGTATGTTAACGTACCTAAATACTCTGTACCATTGAATGATACCTTTAGCCATATTTTCATATTTCCATTAACACATTCATAATAATAATACCATAGATCTATTAGGAACTAGTGTAGGGCTACACACCTGGTTACTATCGTATTCACTGAATCCCAAAAGTCTACCGAAACAGATTGAACTCTTCCCTAAAAATCAAAGTTAGAATCGGCCAATCACTAACACTTAAAATGGCTTTGGCCGAATATTGATACTCTCTTACCTTGCGGATCTAAATCCCAAAAATTGTCACTTGGCTATGAAGATGTCGAAATCCTACATGGTACATGTTAGGGTCAGCCTATTGCACAAGATCTATGAAAATGGCCCTTGGCCGAATACCACACATGGCTTACCTTGGATCTTTGAAATCCCGAATGATTTCCTCATTGTAGTCGACAACAACCAAATCCCGAAGCCTCCTTCAAAGTTTCGGCCAAGAACATTATTGGGATTAGATTCCTACTTTCGATTTAATCTCAAAGATAAAGGAAAGAAAATCGAATACCACTTGCTCTTACCCCTACTGCTGTATTCGACGGCACCCTTGCTTAGATCCACAGAGGTATTCGGCTATAGGCTAGATGTTGATCACTTAAGTTTCGGCTTTTGATCTAGTGAAGGAATCGGCTCCCTTCTCAAAAGAACAATCGGCTATGGCCACCAAATTAGAGGATTCTGCTTGATAACAACCCTTGAGAATCAACGTTCTAGAAAAGAATGAAAGAGAATAAATAAGGGTGAGGCTCATAAGAGGTTCGGCTATAACTTCATAAAAGAAGAAAAGCTCCTTCGGCTTTTAAAGATGATTGGATTGCGAGAAGATGGAGAAGAAAAGAACTAAGGTTTGAGAGGTTTTCGGTTTCTGGTCACAAAAGAAAAGAGAAAAGGAATGGAGCTTTTGGAAGAGAGAAAAATCACCAAAAAGATGCCTATTACTACACTAGGTAAATTCGGCACCTAGCCCCTTGAATGACCGAATTTTGCCCCTAAAGTCCCATATTCGGCCAACTCCTCAACCTCACTCCCTATCCCTTGTTTTTCTCCTATTTCTCCTCTTCTTTACCCATTTAAAATAATTTAAATAAATCAACAATTATCTCCTTCCTTTAGCCGAATTTTAAAAGGAATTTGACCACATCTAGTGCTCATCTCCTTAGTGTTTTAATGCCGTCCAACTCCCTCTTAGCTTGACACAAAAAGCGACTCAAAATTGCTCCCTTGCTGCTCGAACCTAGGCCCCCTTGTCTTTGCTTGTGGCGTCACTTACTAGGGCTTTAAGTGGCGCCTCCTTGCCACTTTAACAAGCCATTTTTGTGTCTCAATTCTCCTACAAATTCTCTTAAGGCTTATCAGCTTAACTCTCTTTGAAACTTAAAATCAAATAATTTCTAAGGCATTTTCCTACACTCTAAGGTTCTCATGATTCACAAAAACACATCAAAACACACATAGGCATACTAGCACATTCAATTAAGCAAAAATACACAAGCCCTAAATCCTGGATATTACAGTTCTACCCCCCTTAAAATAATTTCGACCTCGAAATTACCTGGCTAAAATAAGTGAGGGTATTGTTGTCGCATTGCTTCTTCCGGCTCCCACGAAGCTTCTTCCGATCCATGATTACGCCATAATACTTTGACTAAAAGAACTGATTTCCTTCGTAATACCTTCACATCTCGTTCCAAGATCTGAATCGGCTCTTCCTCATAGGACAAATCTGGCCTTAGCTCCACCTCCTCAACTGGCACCACATGAGATGGATCCGATCGATAACGACGTAGCATAGAAACATGGAATACATCGTGCATCTGCTGCAATTCCGAAGGCAACTCTAACTGGTATGCCACTGGACCAACTCGCTTCAATACCCGATAAGGTCCTATAAACCTTGGACTTAATTTCCCTTTGCGACCAAATCTCATCACCTTCTTCCAAGGCGAAACCTTAAGAAACACTCGATCTCCCACAAACAAACTCTATTTCCTTTCACTTAAGATCCGTGATACGACTTACGCTGTCAGATGCCTCATTTAATCGTGCCCGAATTAACTTAACCTTTTCTTCAGATTTCTGCCACAATCTCTGGACCCAAAACTTGACGTTCTCCTAATTCCGTCCAACACGTAAGAGTGCGACACATCTGTCCATACAGTGCTTCATACGGTGCCATCCAAATACTGGCTTGATAGCTGTTATTATATGCAAATTCTGCTAAAGGCAAGTACTCTTCCCAACTTCCTCTAAAGTCTATTACACAGCCTCTCAACATATCTTCCAACACTTGGATCACTCGCTCAGATTGACCGTCCGACTGTGGATGAAATGCTGTAGTAAAATCCAATCTGGTGCCTAAAGCCTGATGTAGTGCTTTCCAATAATCGACACCGGCACTCCATGCAACCTCACAATTTCTGCCACATATAACTTCGCCAACTTCTGTAAAGAATAATCAACCCGCACTGGAATGAAATACGCGGACTTTTTCAATCGATCCACTATCACCCATACCGAGTCCTTCTTAGTAGGCGTAAGGGGAAGCCCACTAACGAAGTCCATGGTGATTCTCTCCCACTTCCACTGCGGAATCTTTATCGGCTGAAGCAATCCTGACGGAACTTGGTGTTCAGCCTTCACTTGCTGACACGTTAAACACTTCCCTACGAATTCTGTAACTTTCCTCTTAAGACCAGGCCACCAAAACTGTTCCCTTAGATCTCTATACATCTTACTACCTCCGGGATGCATAGCATAGGGGCTACTATGCGATTCAGAAGAATCCTGCCTTAACTCCTTGTTCTTGACATACAGACCTTACCCTTGAAACACAATACTCCCTCGTCATTAATACTATAATCTTCTAACTCTCCACTCTGCACTTGCCGTAGCTTAGCACTTAGATCATCATCCATTAACTGACTTTCCTTCACCTCATTCAACCATGTCGGTTTAACTTGCAACTCTGCCAATAAACTTCCATCATCATACAAGCTAAGATGTGCAAACATTGCCCTCAGATCCGACACTACTTTCCGACTTAGGGCATCTGCCACTACATTCGCCTTGCCCGGATGATACTCTATAGAACAATCGTAGTCTTTCAATAACTCCACCCACCTTCGCTGTCTCAGATTCAGCTCTTTCTGAGTCAACAGATACTTAAGGCTCTTGTGGTCTGTGTAACTCACTGACTTTTCTCCATATAGATAGTGCATCCATACCTTAAGAGCAAAGACTACCGCCGCTAATTCCAAATCATGCGTCGGGTAGTTAACCTCATGCGGCCTTAATTGTCGAGACGCATAAGCGACTACCTTCCCGTCTTGCATCAATACGCATCCTAATCCTGTATGAGAAGCGTCACAATACACCATGAAATCCTTTCTGCGCTCCCGGTCAGATCAAACCGAGCTTGGTCAAAACCTCTTAAGTTTCTCAAAACTCTCCCGTTGTTTATCCGTCCATACGAAAGGTACTTCCTTTCTCAACAACTTCGTCAAAGGTGCGGCTATTGATGAGAACCCTTCTACAAACCTTCTGTAGTAGCCTGCCAATCCCAAGAAACTACGAACCTCCGCCACAGACTTAGGTGGTTTCCAATCCAACACTGCCTCAATCTTCCTAGGATCCACTCTTATCCCTTCTGCAGACACTACATGCCCTAAGAATGCGACCTCATTCAGCCAAAATTCACACTTGCTGAATTTGGCATAAAGCTTCTTCTCCCTTAATACTTACAACACAACCCGGAGATGCTCATCATGCTCATCTTCAGACTTGGAATATACTAACATGTCGTCTATGAACACAACGACGAACCTATCCAAGTAAGGTTAAAAAACCCGGTTCATCATATCCATAAACGCGGCTGGGGCGTTCGTCAATCCGAACGGCATTACTAAGAACTCATAATGCCCGTATCTTGTTCGAAAGGCTGTCTTATGGATATCTGCTTCCTTCACCTTAAGTTGATGATATCCTGACCTTAGATCTATCTTCGAGAATCTGCCGCCTCTATTCGGTTGATCGAACAAGTAAATCTATCCTCGACAACGGGTACTTGTTCTTGATGGTCAGCTTATTCAACTGACGATAATCTATGCACATACGCATAGTTCCATCCTTCTTCTTCACAAACAAGACCGGTGCTCCCCATGAAGACACACTGGGTCGGATGAACTCACGATCAAGCAACTCTTGGATTTGAGCCTTGAGCTCAACCAATTCCTTTGGTGCCATTCTGTACGGGGCAATTGACACAGGAGCTATTCCCGGTAGCAAGTCAATTCCAAACTCCACCTTCCTATCCGGGGGTATTCCAGGTAATTCCTCCGAAAAGACATCCAAAAATTCCCTTACCGTTCTAACCCCTTCCACACTTGTTTTCTTAGTGTCCAAGGCACTGAACCACATCAGAAAAACTGGACATCCTTTCCTTACCATCTTCTCCTCCTTAAGGGCGGATACTACATTCGACAAATAGTTCCGTCTTTCGCCCATCACCACAACTTTCTTATCGTCGGGAGTTCTCAACGACATGCGTTTAGCGGCGCAATCCACATACGCACGGTACTTCACTAACCAATCCATGCCTAAGATTAGATCAAATTCCCCGAATGGTAGTTCCACTAATTCAGCTGGGAACCGCGTCCCCTGAACTTCTAAAGGCACTTCCTTAAAGAGTTTATCTACTACCACAGTCTGCCCTAAAGGACTAAGTACAGTCATCTTCTTAGGTACAGTCTCAAAGTTCACATGCAAAGTTTCGGATACTTCACTAGCAACATAGGAATGAGTTGACCCTATATCTATCAAAGCAATAAAGGGTAACTCCGAAATAAGGAACGTACCCGTTATAACATCAGGTGCATCGCTGTCTTCCCTCCGACGAACCGCATATACCAGTCCTGGCTGTCTAGCCTCAGCATTACCAATACCTCTGCCTGGTGTTCCACATCCTCTTCCAGCACCGTTTTCTCTGCCAATCGGACCACGACCCCGCTGAGGCTACTGTCCCCCTCTTCCAGCCTGATTAGAACCCTGACCTGTTGGTCGACTCCCGTCTATCTTAATAGGACAGTCCTTAATCATGTGTTCCTTAGAGCCACACTTAAAGCATCTTCCCGTCTTCTTCCAACACTCTCCTAAGTGCCTCTTCCCACACTGATCACAAGTACGATACTGCCCTTCTGTCACAACTTGCTGACCTCGCGGCCCATCAACTCTAGGCCTCTTCTGCGCATTCCCAGATGACCCTGACGATCCAAACCCTCTCTTATGCCTGTTCCGATATGTATTCTGCCTTACAGATTCTTTAACCCCTTCGGCTACCTTAGCCTTTTCCACCAACACTGCAAATTCCCGCTCCTGCTGCGGAGCTATCAACAACCTTAGATCATCCCTAAGTCCGTCCTCAAACCGGACACATCGTTCATGCTCCGTAGCCACAATTCCTCGAGCATACCGGCTCAACCTTAGGAATTCAGCCTCATATTCCGCTACGGACTTGTTCCCTTAAACCAACCCCAGAAATGCCTTCCTCTGAGCATCAGTATAACTAGTTCCAACATACTTCTTCTGATATGCCGCCTTAATATACTCCCAAGTGAGATCCTCAGCTGTAGCACCATCCCGAACTATGAGCCACCACTGATATGCCTCATCGCGAAGTAGCGACACCATTCCCTTCAGCTTCTCTTCAGCAGTCAGATCCAGCTCATCCATAATTCGCTCTGTCGCTTCCATCCAATATTCAGCCGTACTGGGTGCCACACCAGATACGCCACGAAATACTTCAGCTCCATTTGCTCGGAGTCGCTCGGGTACAGATTTTCGAGCTACCCCACCTCCACCTGCTCCAGCCACCATCTCAAGAACCCGCAGCATCGCCTGCGATACTGCATCATCCCCCGTCTGATCTTGCTGCTCAACACCAACAGCTGGTGGTGGAGGTGGTGGTACCTCATTTTCGGACCCTTGTCCGGACCTCCAACCGTTCCGATCACGGTCATTCCGCCTCTACCACGCCCCTCGCACATTACGACCACGTCCCCTAGAACTCATTTCTACGATCGCGCTTTAATCTGATTTAAAGAATTTTATGCATTAGTATTTGTTCCACTGATTATCCGCGAAGAAATTTTTTTGAAAATGAGCTTAGTAGTAGTGCTTTCGATCATTACAGGGTTTTCATTTCAAGTCTTCTATCCTAGTTCAGAGAAAGATGCACCTTCATTCAGTAGTATCTACTACACACATTCATCACTTGTACATTTTTGTCCGATCCAATCCCAGGGGTATTTTCGTAATTTGTCCTATAGGGGTATTTTGGTAAATTTCCAAACCAAGGTATCTTGAGGTTTTGCAAAATAAGGGTTTTTGGTATTTTTGTAAAGTAAGAATATTTTAGAAAAAATTGAGGGTAGTGTGGTAATTTCATAAACCAAAGGTATTTTAGTAATTTCTCAACCCAGGGTATTTTAGTAAATTTTTGTAAATAGGGAATATTTCGGAAAAATTTTGTAAAAGAGTTTTTACAAATCAAATGAGTAATTTGGTGCTTTTAAAACTAAGGTTTTTATAAAAATATGGCTAGTCCCTTATGGGTTTTAATTATTGAGTTTAGCTTTGTGAATGAGTCCTCTTGGTTAGGGTGAACCGTTACTACGCACCATGTAGGATTCGAGTGAAGAAGAGGTGAGTCACTAGGACTGCTTAAATATCAGGCTCTTCCTGAATCCAATCCTAGACATGCGCATAATGGTTGCCACACCCTAACTCGGCGACTAAGTCACAGGTTTGTTTAGTTAGGCTTTAAATTTTATGTAGTTCTTGTGTTGGGGTAAACTAATCCTAGGGTTCCACAACTTAATATACTAATTTACGTTCCCGTTATACCCATATACGAATCATACATTAATTCACACAACGGTTAGGGGTACTTACCTGGTGGACTTCGGGCCGGAGACTTAGGTGCCATGTCAGAAAAACCTGCTCAATTCCAAAAATTTTCACAAAAACTTATTTGGGCTCGATTTTGAAAACGTTATGGGCTTTAAACCCAAGGCTGAGAGTTTAAAATTGGGCTCTGATACCAAACTGAAACACCCCAAACTCGGCCCACGAGCCCAGACCGGATCTGGTATGTTCCTTGAGTAAAACGTTTCAAATTCATGTTTATTACTTTGGAAAATTTGGGTGGTTTTAAAAAAAATGCCGAGTTGTTTTGGAGTTAATCTTTAATTCGAAAATCATTTGTGTTTAGGTGTCTAAACATTTAAAATTTATTTAAGAAAATTTGCTTAACTTTAAATGGATAAAATTTGTATCATAATAAAATAAATAAACATGCATGCATAATCAGTTTATAGCTATGGCCTTATTACATCAAAGCAAAACCTGAAATAAATCCAAAATACTTAGAAATAAAAAGTCCAAAATTAAAATAAAGTCCGAGTTGAACATGGCCACCACTAAGCTCCTGCCGACCCGGTCAGTTCTTGAGTGTCACACGAAAAATATCCCACAACGGGTGAGTCAAACAGACTCGGTGTGTATAACCAACACCAATCCCAACGATTTAGGCACATCAAATCATACACATATAATGAATATAAATAATGATGCAATCCCGCACCCAAACTTAGATAACCATCCGCTACACATCACCCGTACCAACCATCACACCGTGGGGACTACTAAGTCGACCCTCCATCCGCTACACATCATCGAAGGCAGTCGCTGCAGACGACGTGCTCATCGCCCTTATAAATTTTGTGGCATAGCCACAAGACATTATTTCGTGACATAAGTCACCACATTCAGATTTCGTGACATGAGTCACCACATTCAGATATTGTGGTATAAACCACCAGATCACTTCCCCTTTTCATATAACCCATATGCCCCATGTCATACAAAATATGCAATATCATGCCATATCTCTTATTTCACATTTGTTACAATTTCACATGTGTGTCATATACAGTGTTCATAAACATTATTAACATAGTAGTAGTATGTTAACGTACCTGAATACTCTGTACCATTGAATGATACATTTAGCCATATTTTCATATTTCCATTAACACATTCATAATAATAATACCATAGATCTATTAGGAACTAGTGTAGGGCTACACACCTGGTTATTATCGTATTCACTGAATCCCAAAAGTCTACCGAAACAGATTGAACTCTTCCCTAAAAATCAAAGTTAGAATCGGCCAATCACTAACACTTAAAATGGCTTTGGCCGAATATTGATACTCTCTTACCTTGCGGATCTAAATCCCGAAAATCGTCACTTGGCTATGAAGATGTCGAAATCTTACATGGTACATGTTAGGGTCAGCCTATTGCACAAGATCTATGAAAATGGCCCTTGGCCGAATACCACACATGGCTTACCTTAGATCTTTGAAATCCCGAATGATTTCCTCATTGTAGTCGACAACAACCAAATCCCGAAGCCTCCTTCAAAGTTTCGGCCAAGAACATTATTGGGATTAGATTCCTACTTTCGATTTAATCTCAAAGATAAAGGAAAGAAAATCGAATACCACTTGCTCTTACCCCTACTGCTGTATTCGACGGCACCCTTGCTTAGATCCACAGAGGTATTCAGCTATAGGCTAGATGTTGATCACTTAAGTTTCAGCTTTTGATCTAGTGAAGGAATCGGCTCCCTTCTCAAAAAAACAATCGGCTATGGCCACCAAATTAGAGGATTCTGCTTGATAACAACCCTTGAGAATCAACGTTCTAGAAAAGAATGAAAGAGAAGAAATAAGGGTGAGGCTCATAAGAGGTTCGGCTATAACTTCATAAAAGAAGAAAAGCTCCTTCGGCTTTTGAAGATGATTGGATCGCGAGAAGATGGAGAAGAAAAGAACTAAGGTTTGAGAGGTTTTCGATTTCTGGTCACAAAAGAAAAGAGAAAGGGAATGGAGCTTTTGGAAGAGAGAAAAATCACCAAAAAGATGCCTATTACTACACTAGGTAAATTCGACACCTAACTCCCATTGAATGACCGAATTTTGCCCCCCTAAAGTCCCATATTCGGCCAACTCCTCAACCTCACTCCCTATCCCTTGTTTTTCTCCTATTTCTCCTCTTCTTTACCCATTTAAAATAATTTAAATAAATCAACAATTATCTCCTCCCTTTAGCCGAATTTTAAAAGGAATTTGACCACATCTAGTGCTCATCTCCTTAGTGTTTTAATGCCGTCCAACTCCCCTCTTAGCTTGACGCAAAAAGCAGCTCAAAATTGCTCCCTCACGCGCTCGAACCTAGGCCCCCTTGTACTGCTTGTGGCGTCACTTACTAGGGCTTTAAGTGGTGCCTCCTTGCCACTTTAACAAGCCCATTTTTGTGTCTCAATTCTCCTACAAATTCTCTTAAGGCCTATCAGGCTTAACTCTCTCTTTGAAACTTAAAATCAAATAATTTCTAAGGCATTTTCCTACACTCTAAGGTTCTCATGATTCACAAAAACACATCAAAACACACATAGGCATACTAGCACATTCAATTTAGCAAAAATGCACAAGCCTTAAATCCCGGATATTACAGAACCCATTAATTAATTAAAAATAGAAAAAAAATAGACTAAGTCTTTTTGCTGAATTCTCAAAGCTCTGTCCCATGGCCACCTTGCTCTCCTCTCCAGCCCGGTCCGATGCCCTAAGTGTCACACGAGATGGTTAAAATTAAAGGGTGAGTCGCAAGACTCAGCAGCAACCCTCATGCACCATTAGATTTGGGCTTTAGCCCCATAAAACAGAATAATCAAAATATATGTAACAAAAATAATATGCAAAGCCCAACCCATATCCTAGGTGTCCATCCGCTACACGCCCGCATCAACCCATTCACACTATTGAGGATTTCTACAATCAACCCACACCACTACACGCCTTGATGGCGGTCGTCTTTGCTCATCATCGGATCATGGCCGTAGCCACTACAATAGATCACGCAGGAAGCGCTACAACAGAATCACGGTAAGGAACCGCATACAATGGATCACGGTAAAAACCGCTACAACATATAACTTCCTCCTTTCATCAACCCAACCCATGCAATCACAAATAATCAATATTCTTAAATTATTTAATCGAGCATTCACTAACCTGGTGATTTGCTTTTACCCTCTTTGGGTTTCCGTCATTATCTGGGATTTCTGGCATTTAACAAAACATATAAGACTTATAATTATATACTAATCAAACAGATCTAGATGGTGTGGAGAATTACACACCTGATATTGCGAAATCCAATATTCTTAGTCGATGTCCTTGCTATCTGGATCTATTATCCTCAATCTATAGCCTTGCTTAAAAGCCGGAACAATTGCGAAAATAAGCCTCCTATATTCGGCCATGGTTAGTATTCTACCCGATTTTATATATATAAATAAACAAATCCTCTTACCTTGAAATCCCGAAATTGGAGACTTATGATTTTCGGCTTTTAGGTCTAGTCGACTAAGCTTCCTTCAAATCCCGAATTGCCGCCCATCATAAAACCATTAAACTATTAGCTTTTGGCTTTTGCCTTTCAAAAACCGGGAATAGATCGTGAGAACTAATCAAAAATCAACACTTACCTTAGCATATGAGATTCGGCTAGCACTAGAGAGAGGATTCGGCAATGCCCATGGAAGATTTAAATGCCGGAAGTATAGAACTAATTCTCAAATAGGATGAATAGAAGAAAAGACTATGGATGCTTTGGCTTCCTAGAGAAATTGGCACAAGAAGGAAAAAGTGGAGAAGAGTTTCGGCTTTTAAAGAAATTGGAGAAAAGAAATTGGAGAGGGAGAGGCTAGGGAATTTCGGTACAATGGGAGAGAAATTTAGG
Source organism: Gossypium sturtianum (assembly GCA_025698515.1). Lineage (NCBI taxonomy): Eukaryota > Viridiplantae > Streptophyta > Magnoliopsida > Malvales > Malvaceae > Gossypium > Gossypium sturtianum. The sequence goes on from CM046943.1 coordinate 153,646,467, forward strand.
GTTTTCAGTGTCAGAATCAAGGAGCTAGCCCCCCTATTTATAGATATTTTGGCACCTACTGCTAAAAACCAAAAACGCCCTTAAAATTCAAGCTAAAGAGAGGAGAAATTCGGCACCCTCCTTGCCATGCAATGGCGAATTTTACACTCCTCTAGGTGGTGGATTTTCTGGTCAACACTTCCCTGAAGATAAGCTCCTAACTTTTCTCCTTTTTATCTATGATATTATCACTTAAAAATCCACATAAATTCTCCTATTTTATAGCCTTGTAGCCGCCCACCTCTACTAATCCCTAATGCCAAATTTAACTCACTTAAATTAAAATATTTGGGCCTCATTAAACTTAATACTTGGGCCCCTAATTCCTTGTGTGTGGCGTCACCTCTCTTCATTTAAAGTGCCGAATTTGGCCTAAAACATGGGCTCCTTTGCGACCCAAAACTTGTTCCTTTTAACTGTTAATGATGCCACTTTAACTGGGCCTTTTGCCTAATTCTAAGCCCAAATTTAGACCCCTATCAATTAAATTAACATAGTAAACCTATCCCTACACTAAATGTATAGGCCTGTAAATTTAGGATGTTACACACATCTCTCTTGTGCTCCACCTAGCGAGGTCGTCATGTCAATGAGATGTGAGACACAATGGGGCGATCCATCTCGCGGCTCACACATCTCCCTTGTGCTCCACCTCGCGAGGTGGCGAGAAACGATGGGAAGATTCATCTCGCGAGGAGAGTCAGATTTTTAGTTGTGAAGTATCCTATAAGAAGTAGACAATAATTTTTGAAATAAAATAAAAATTCACGTGATACATTTCTAAGATACTAAAAATCTTTTGAAAATCTTAAACAAAAATAATCAAATTTAAATAATAAATATTTGATACTATTAAAAAAACGAGTATTAACTAAGATAGCTAATACAGGTGCAGGTATCGTTTTTACTAATATTGATACGTACTGATATCAATTTATTTCAGTATATAGTTTCAAATTTATCGTTATTTTAAAAAATATTTGATATATATATAAAAATATTTACAAATATCATATAACGAGATTAAATAAATCTCAAATATAAAATTCTCATGAAAATAAAGTTTTGGTTGAAGTAATATAAATAAAATTTTAAAATTGTTGGTATTATGGGTTTAAATTTCACGAATGTAAATTTCTAATACCAAAAAAAATATAAAATACTCATCAATAATATAAAATATTCTTCACAAATATGCTGATATAAATATTATTTAAATTCATAATATTTAAATAAATAATAATTAAATATTTATAAACATCTGAATCCAATGTAGATTTATAATTTTATATAGCTAACTATGGTATTTTTCTTTTTTGAACTAATATAGCTAAAGTTGTTCGGTGTTGGCAGTTGCACGTTGCCGCTATTTTATAATGTTAGGGGGAAATGTATTGAAAATTGGATCTCAAATTAATTATATTATTATTTTATTAATTAATTTTATGTTTTATTCCATCTAACTTTAAAATAATTATAAAATAATTATTAAACTGTTCGAAAGTTTTATTTAAGTCACTAAATCTTTAAAATTGCTATTTTATGACTATTTTGTTCGCATTACCTGTACCAATTGAAATTTCTCATTTATTTACTTTTTTTTACAGTTCAAATTTTTTTTTTTTTTATAAAATAGCTTTAAACGTTACCGATCTGTGAACTAATATCTAAATAGCTTTCTTCTCCGATATCTAATACTCACTGTCAGATCAACTTGGATCTAAGGTATATTTTTCCACTTGTTAATGAGTACTAATTTACCGTACCGATCATCGAATCATCACTTAAAACTCACTAACCGAGCTTAAAAAAAAATAAAACTTAACAGCCAAGTGACTTAAATAATAACATTCGAATAGTTCATGAACCATTTTATAATTTTATGAAGTTGAGTGATCAAAACATAAGTTTATTAATAGTTTAATAATCTTGAATGTAATTTACCCCAATCCAGAGAATATTTTGGTGGTTGTATTTCTCCTCCAAACTTTTAACTCTCGATTAAAAAGAGAAAAGCCGTCACTTTTTACTAGCAGAACAATGTATAATTATCGATAAGTGTAACGTGTTGGATGCAATATTAAGATATATTATATTTTTAGAGAGAATTTAGGTTTGAATATTGAAGATAATATTATTGAGAGGAGAAATCATACCACAAACCTAAATAAAAAAAAAAAAAAATTCATGAGCTGTAAAACGAACTTGAAGGATACATTAATCATAAAAATGTAGAACTTATATCGTTTGTGTGTATAACATGTAAAAAGCTAAAATTGTTAATTGAATTTTAGTTCAATTGATACTGTTATTATTACAACAATTTAAAAAACATGGATTTGAACGGGCGTAAGCTTATGGATACCTTAAAAATGAAAAATTAGCTACCTACATTGAATATTTACTTTAATATATGTTTGGATGCGAATATAAAAATATGATTTTTTGAATATATGAGAAAAAAAACTTTCGAATAGTTGAACATACCCGTATTCGATATTCAAAACCCGAGTCCGTATAGCTTAGCGAGTTACCGTTGCATGCCATCGGGATGATTATATGACTTGACAGATCCAACCAAGTGAAGGGCTTCTTTGAGTGCCTTCAAAAGATGCTCAGCATGATACTCAATGCCTGTAACACCATTCTCAGACCCCATGGAGCTCAACACTCTTCCAACAATCTGATGATCGTATCGAAAAATTTTAATAAGTGAACGTGAAAAAGGAAAAATAAAAGCCTGATTATTTGACTAGAGTGTAAGTGTTGGACACTGGTACGTGTTCAATCCATGCATGGTAAGATCTTTTTATCTATGTGCCGAACACGGAAGTAGAAGGACAACCTACCTTTCGAGCATAGCCACCGTATGCAATTCCACCGATTAAAGATTGTAGATGATTAGGTTCTGCACCTGTTGAATGAGTTCATCCCATTAGTTCCCTCGAGCTTGAATATAAGTATCGCATATGAATATAAGTCCAATACGAGTAAGTTCAACTTTTTAAAAGTTTTTGTATATTTTGGAAATCTTTAAAGGGTATAACCCTGAAACCCGTATTCGTATATGCATAAGACATGGATACTTCAAAAAAAAAGAATCAGAGCAACATAGAATTTACATGTGATGTGTGTTCGAAAAAGTCCCCTTTTCTTCAGACCATCAACTGTATGAACATTGGTTCCACCAGCCAGCTGAAGAAAGCCTAGATAAACAGGTGAAACTCAGAAATGAGTAAAGATGAACCTTAATATATACATACATCACGCGCACATATACATACACGTATACTTACCAGGAGGTCTTTCACTAGAAGCAGCGACGCGAACAGCGAAAGCAATCGATTCTCTCGTGGCACCTCGTCCGATATCTCCGCTCATTGGACGACCATCCAACTGTAAATTCATAAGTTATATCATTTCCAATAATGTCATTCAAATTTTGGAAATATATTAAATCAGGTTTTAGAACTAGGCTGCACCTGCCATAAATTGAAGCAAGATAGATGAGGTTCCATGATGGCGTACATTTGATTCATTGTAGAAATAGTTGCATCCCCGGTATCAGGTAAGCTGACCTGCAGGTAGTAATGAAACCGATGATCGGGAAACTAAAACAAAATCCTGGATTTAAGCGATGACATATTATCAATCACAGGTAAGAAATGGTTCTCCGCTTACTGCTACTAATCTCAGGTATTTAACTGAATTCGCTAAATCGTCCCAAAGTTCCTTAAAGAGATTAGTCTGCCTGCAAATTTAAAGTCACACAACTGCAATCCGAACTGTGTTTATTTGTGATGAAATTATATAGTACCTTCCACTTGTATGTATCTCTACAGCATCAACATCGTTCGTTTTAAGGAGTTCGGCTGTAGCCATAGCATCTCTTACATACGTAATCCCTCCTGAATCAGTTTAAAGTAAAGATTAGGCTTAAGAAATTAATAAAAACATGAAGAAAAACATGTGCCAGGGTCCAAGAATGGCCGTAGATTGTAAAGAGTTTGAGTTTCAGAGGAATAAAGGCTAATGCAAGCAAGAAAGTAGCAACGCTTACTGATTTTATCATAAGGGCAAACCGGAAAACAACGGCCACAGCCATAGCAGCGTTCTGTTATCACTCCGCCCTGCATCTCAAAACGAACACAAATCATAACAGTTAAATTCGGATTCACGATGATATTGAAACTGAAAACCGAATCATGTGAAAAAAAGAAACCTTTGGTTTTGCCTTTTGATCGGAACCAAAGGGGACTTCCATTGTTGAATTTTCCCTCTCAAATGATATAGCATTTGCAGGACAAACATTCTCACAAGGCCTTGAGCAATCGGAAGGACAGTCTTCTGGATCAAATTCTAAGAAAAAAAGAGTACTAAGGTCAGCCCCATGCATTCAACAAGTACTTACAAATCAATTGATCAAATCAGCATGTAGTTCAAAAACATGTTCCAGTATATGTTGCTCGGACTTGGGTATTTGTATATGTTCAACACGAGTATGCCCACTTCCTTTTTAAGTTATCTCATGTATTTTGAAGATTATACCATATACGCATTTCTGTATACATGCTGAATATTGATGAACCATTGAAAGCAGCATCAAATTTCAAAGGAATGATGATCAAATATTCAGGAAATAGAAATGGATATATATATATATATACCAGCTTTACGAAAATGAAGATCCTCATCATCATTAACACTTATCATCACCCAAGGTCTTCTAATAGATACAATCTCCCTAGCTGTTTCAATTCCCTCATTTACAGCGTTGATTACAGATGGATCAGCAGCACAATCAATGCAATCAACTGTAAAAATAAATAAATAAATAAAATAAATCATTCATTAACAATATACTTATAGAACATTCACAACATATATGATTAAGTGAAAAGGTAATATGATTAAGGTCAAATTCCACCATCAGTCTCTATATTATGCTTAAATTACAGATTTAATTCTTCTACTCTATTTTGATTATTTTTTATCCCTGTAATTACGAATTTTGAAACTGTAATTTTGACCCAAATGGTGATCCGTAAATTTATTAAGTAAAATTATACTATTTTCAAAATCTTAAGCAGCAAACAAAGATGAATACAAGAGGGCAGCCAGGCAGGGGCCTTGGCCACCCTAAAAATAAATTTCCTTTTTAGTCCATTTATAAATGATGAGATTAAAAGATTATATATTGTAAAATTGCACACTAACCCCCAAAAATAAAAAAAAGATTTTTATTTAGTTCCTTTGAAAATGATGAAATCACAAGTTAATTCAATATAAAAACACTTTTATCTCTCAAAAATTTCATAATTCAATTCCGGCCCCCATTAAAAAATTTGGGTTTTGTCCTTGATACCAAATATATGATCACATATGTAATGTCATATTAATTTATTATTTCCACATAATACTCACAAAAAAGTTATGCCATTTTAGTGAATAGATTTAACATATAAGACTAAAAATGATCAAGTTACAGAATATAGATTAAATCCACAACTTAGGCATAGTACGAGAGTAAAAGAATTTGATTTAGAGATTTACAAAGACTGAATATACGACTTACACATAGTGCAGGGACTAATAGCGATATTTGACCTATAATTAACTTGGCATCTTTACCTCCGGCTAGAGTGTAAACAAGGGAGAGATTCCTGATATCGACTACATCCTAGAAAATATACAAAAATGAATGCTTAAGTTTCAACGAAGCGGTGAAATTAACATCCATTTGAGAGGGTTTTAAATCAAAGGTTTTAGAATCTTAGATATATACCTCGAAGCTAGCACCACATATGAGCTTGACCCAATTTCCCTGTTGCAGAGATACATGAGGAGAACATGATTTTGAAGGAATCCCAAATGATTTTATTAGGTTTTTCACGTTCTGAAGAGGGTTTTTGCTTCCAAATGACACGTTCACTACAGCAAAAGAGAATTATCAAATTCAAAATTTCAAAAAAAAAATTGAACAAATGATCGAATTGTGAAAAATAAAGGCAGAAAAGAGAAGAAAAACGGACCCTGGTGTTGAGGGTGAATTGCAGAACTGCAGTAGAAGCTCATAGCCATGGCGGAGCAACGATTAAATGGATAAACTTTTTTTTTTCGCGGTAAGGCTATTATATAGATATTTTTATTTGCTAGCTTTTTGGGTCCTGCGATCAGTTTTGGGCCTTTGGGCAAATATACCTATGATATTTTTTTTAACACGAGTTATTTCCACCAAACATCCCTAAACTATGAGCCTCAATCTAAATTAGTCCCTAAACTTTGTCATTTTAATTACATCCCCAAAATATTGAGGGTATATTAATTAGGTCTTTATATTACTAATAAAATTGTTAGTTTAACTGTTAAATGACACATCAAATCTTAAGTAACATAATTTAAAATGAAAATTTTAGGAAAAAATAAATATTGTAAAAATAGATGTTTTAAAAATTATAGTTTTGAGGTTGTCAAAGCTTTTACAAAAGTTTTAAGGTTAACTTTTTTATTTGCAATTTTACTTTATTTTTAGTTGTTTTTCTTTTTAAAAGTTGTGAAAACATTCTATTTTTCTTTAAAATTTTCATTTTAAATTTAGTTACATAAGGTTTGACGTGTCATTTAAGGGTTAAATTAATGATTTTAATAACAAAAGGACCTGAATGATATAACATCGATAGCTTGGGGTGTAATTAGAATGTTTTGAAGTTTGGCGACCAATTTAAAATAAGAGTCATAATTTGGGGATGTCTAGTGCAATTAACTCTTTTAAAGTAAATGATAATATAAAAAAGTAAGGGCTAATGCCACAAAATATCCTCAAACTATCAATCATATTTTAAATTGGTCCCTATCCTCAAACTATGAGTATTATACCGATCATGTTCTTCCATGGGTTAATTTGTCAATTTAGGTATTAAATATTAGTTTATCAATTTAGGCATTAAATATTAGTTTGGGTTTGAGGTGAAGCATATTTAAAACATTTAATCTTATTTTTAATACTTCAAATCCAAGTTATCCTTGCAATAGGTGCACACATATTTATAATTTTATATACTTATTTGAAATACTGAACTAATATTTAACAATTAACACTCAAGCTAAAGGTTAAAGTGACAAAGGGACCTAATTGATACAATATTAATATTTTGATTTTTTTTAAAATTTTCAATTAAATTAAAATTTAAAACTTAGTTTAAGAACTATTGGTACAATTGAGCATATTTTTATTTATTTTTTTATACGTTTCAACAAGGTTAAAGGAAGAAGGATATTGTAAAGTCTGCCGCTTGGCACGGTTTCTCTGTCTGCCGTTTGGCATGTTCTTTTCTTGGTTTTTCTTGTAATCTTTCTTTTTTTATTATCTTCTCTTTTTCTTTACTGTTTGTTTGTTCTTGATTCTTATGGAAAACGATTTAGCAAATCTGAGCATTCTTGACGATGAGGAAGAGGCTATTCAGGAGGAAGAAGACGTGGCGATCGGATCTTTTCATTGTTCTTTAGTAGGAAGATGCCTTACGGATAGTGGTGTTCACTTCCCTTCAATGAGAAACACAATGGCAGATCTTTGGCATCCCATTGGAGGCATTTGCATAACAGATCTAGGGGAAAAAAGGTATCTTTTTCAATTTTTTCATGAAGTGGATCGGAAAAGAGTTCTTGAGGGTACGCCTTGGTTTTTTAATAATCATCTACTCATTCTGCAAACAATTCCAATGGGAGAGAACCCCTTAACTATGCAACTGAACCATTCTGATTTTTGGTTGCAAGTCCATGAATTACCCCCTGGACTGATGAATGAAAACATGGCGAAACAATTCGGCAATTTTTGTGGACGATTTATTGATTATGATGCATCAAACTTATCGTTGGGATTCAGGAATTATATGCGAATCCGGGTCTGTCTGGATATTACGATGCCGTTAAAACGGAAAAAAAAGGTACAAGTGGGGTCTTCGATGATTGTTTATGCCAAATTCAAGTATGAAAAACTTTGCACTGCTCGCTTTATACGTGGTAAGATGGGTCATGGAGAAAGTTTTTGCCCATATCGATTAAGACTTGATCCTTCTCAAATTATTTTTGGGTGGGATATTTCGTTAAGAGCGAACCAGAAGGCGCGTATGGTGGAGAGTAGGTGGCTAAGGGAGGCGGATGGATCAAAATTGGCGGTGTAAATCACGAAACAAATAATTCCACGGCGTAATTTATGGAGTGAAAGATTCCAAGGAGAATATGGTTGAAAAATATGGCAAGTGATTTTACGTCCTAATTTGGTGCAAAAAGGAATTAATTATCGATTTTCGTCAAATGTGAAGAATCTAGGAAATTTTAAAGCGTGACAAGATGATAGCGAGAGATGAAGGGGCGGATTTTGGGCCTATGGAGGAGGGATTGGATGAGGAAAACACTCCAGTGGAGATTCGGAAGGAAGAAAGCGACAAAGATGTGTGGAAAATCTTGGCGGCGACTTTGGGATCAAGAGTGGGCAATGGGACATTAGTTGAATCGGCTAGCTCTGTTGACCAGAGCAGCCGGGTACAATGAAAATTTTAAGTTGGAACATTCGTGGGTTGGGGAGACCACGAATCGTTAAAAGGCTCAAGAACAAGTTAAGGGCCATTAATCCCCAAATTTTGTTTCTTATAGAGACAAAATTAAATGCGAAGAGTATGGAGATGGTAAGGATAAAGTGTGGATATGAAAATGGAATTGATATTGGTGCTACGAGAACTAGAGGTGGTCTATCATTGGGATGGAAAGGAAATTCGTTGGTCAACTTGAAAAGTTTTTCCTCTTTCCATATTGACGTTGAAATTCACGACAGTGATTGCGAGGTACCTTGGAGGCTTACGGGCTTTTATGGGAATCCGAATGAAAAGGAAAGGAGGGAATCATGGAATCTTCTTAGACAACTAGGCGGTGAGCTCAATACTCCATGGGTTGTATTAGGAGATTTTAACGAGATTTTGAGTTCTTTTGAGAAGAGGGGTGGGCGCCTTCGCTCTGAAAAGCGAGATGATGGAGTTTCGCACGGTTTTGGAGGAATGTGATCTTATTGATCTTGGTTTTGTTGGGCGTTGGTTTACATGGGAGAGAGGCCGTTTCAAGTCTACTAACATCAGAGAGAGATTGGATCGGGGTGTAGCAAATCCCAAGTGGATTGAATTATTTCCAACTTCCCAAATTGAACATTTGTTACATTCTTTTTCAGATCACTGCCCTATTCTTCTTGATACTAGGGGTGCGAATCAAGGTGATATGCAAAGCTAAAAGGCAGGAATTTTCGCTTTGAGGCTAAATGGTGTTTGGATGACTCTTTTGAGGAACAATTCGAAGATGGTGGGATATTTCTTCCGAAAGTATTAGGATAAATTGGCGTCTTTGAGTAACAAATTGTCTACATGGTACGAGATCCGTAAGTCGTGAAGAGAAGAAAAAGCGAATTCGGCTTGAACAAAGTTTGGAGGACTCCTTAATCAAGAGATGTTTCGATGAAGTGTTATTTGAAATTTCGGAGGTTTGATTAGATCTCAACTTGGAAACCGATAAGGAGGAGATTTTTCAGGAACAACGAGAGCCGTGTAAAGCGGCTTCAAAATGGGGATCGCAATACAAGCTATTTTCATAAGTTGGCTAGGACAAAGGTTCTCTCGAGGTAGAATTCATGAACTGATGGACGAAAATGGTAATCGACATACTGAGAGAGAGAACGGATATGCTTCAAGTGGCCTCGAGTTATTTTGAAAATTTATTCACCGCTTACGAAATGGGGTTTGATGATCATTTCATCGAGTCTAGTGGAAAGAAGGGTAATCGATGAAATGAATGATTATTTATTACAACCTTTCACAAAGGATGATGTTTGGGATGCTCTTAAATCAATGGCGCCAGTTAAAAGCTCCAGGACCCGATGGTTTTTCAAAGCAGTGTTTTTCAACGTTATTGGCACATTGTTGGACCGGAGGTATCGAGATCTTGTTTGGAGATTCTTAAAGGTCATATCGAGATTGGTGCGATCAACAAAACCAGAATAGTGCTTATTCCAAAGATTGATAAACCGAAATTGATGTCTCAATTTAGACCCATTAGCCTTTGTAATGTGGTGTATAAAATTGTGGCTAAGATCTTTGGTTATTCGAATGAGCACCATGATGGGAGATTGCATTAATGAAGCTCAAGGGCTTTTATTCGGGAAGACTCATTTGGACAATGTTCGATTGCCTATGAGGTTCTACATGCTATGAAGAGAAAGAAGAGTGAAAAGAAAGGGCATTTCGCTCTTAAATTAGACATGAGTAAAGCATACGATCGTGTGGAATGGGACTTCTTAGCGGGAATGATGAGGGCATTGGGTTTCCAACTTGAATGGATTGTCTTTGGTTGAGAGTGTGTCGATTACTGTTGTATATTGGTCGGCCTTAATGGTGAGGATAGTGAAACAATTTCGCCTTCGAGAGAGTGCGAGACAAGCGACCCTTAAGTCCTTTTCTTTTCCTAATTTGTCTTTGAAGGTTTCTCCACTCTTTTGGAGGATGCCAAGCGGCGAGGAGCATGCGAGGTGCCCCGATTGGAAAGGAAAAATTAACGATTAATCATCTATTCTTTGCAGATGATTGTATTCTTTTGGAGATGCCACACATGAGGGAGCGAGAAATCGTTAGGAATATCATTCAGAGTACGAAGTGTGCTTGGGCGGGAAGGTGAATTATGAGAAATCGCTTGTTTATTTTGGCGCAAATGTCAATGGAGGAATGAGAAGGGAAATCACAAGTTTTTAGGAGTCCAGAAGGGCTTGCAATCCAGTAGAAGTACTTGGAGTGCAGATGATGGTGGGGAGAAGGAAAACTTGGGCTTTTCTTTGATTATATCGATAGATTTCGAAGCGAGTTTCAGGATGGACTACCCGTTTTCTATCTATGGGAGGTAAGGAAGTCTACATTAAATCTATTTTGCAAGCTACTTATTTATGCCATGCAATGTTTTACATTTCCTAAAACATTATGCCGTAAGTTAGAAAATATCATGAACAAATTTTGGTGGGAGAATAACAAGTCGACAAAAGGCATTCATTGGACAAGCTGGGAAGCGCTTTGTAAGCCAAAATCTTATGGTGGGATGGGTTTTCGAAATTTGGTCCTGTTTAACAAGGCGCTCTTAGCCAAGCAAGTCTGGCGCATTTTAACTCACCCCCAATGTTTGTTGGCAAAGGTGCTAAAAGCTCGTTATTTTCCGAAGACTGATATTATGTCAGCTAAAATTGGTGCTTACCCGTCTTTTACCTGGCGAAGTCTGTGTGCTGTTCGGGAGGTGATTGCGGATGGGATGCTCTGGCGGATCGGTAAGGGGGATCGGGTTAATATTTGGGGTGACCCTTGGTTACCTGGAAAAGAAAATAATCGAGTGTGTGATCAAGAGATTAATCCTAATTGGAGTTATGTTTGCCCACTTATTGAACAAGATACACAGACCTGGAATGGTGAGTGACACGTAACATTGTTGATAAGGCTACGACAAGAATTCTCTCAATCCCGATTCTTTGGTAGGTGCAAGGAAGATATAGTGGTCTGGAAGTATGAAGGCTCAGGGGACTACTCTGTAAAAAGTGGGTACCGTGCCCTACTTAATACTACACCTACATCTCTTACAAATTGTAATATGGAAGTGTACTATAAGGAATTTTATTCAGCCTTATGGCAATTACATATCCCCCAAAAAATTAAAATTCATTTCTGGAGATTGTTCAATAATCTGCTTCCCCACTCTTGTAATTTGGCGAAACGGTTGTTTGATAAAGTGCTTGTGCACGCTTGTGTAAGGAGGAATTGGAGGATTCCAATCACTTGATGTGGTCTTGTGGTATGGTGAAACAACTATGGAGTCATCTGCAAATTCAGATCCCAGACCTTGAGGAAACCTGGTGCAATAAGAGAAGGTTAGCTTTCACTTTCATTAAGGTAGATGAGCAACAAAAATGCAGAATTGCAATTTCATTATGGAGCCTATGGTACAGAAGAAATAAAATTGTTCATGAAGGAGTCCCTTTTAAAATACAGGAGATTCTTGGTTTTATAAGAGGATATCTGAAGGAAATCAGTATGGTCCATTCGTCATTTCTACCTATAATCAAGCCTGCCACGAAGGAGTTATGGAGACCCCCTGCCGAAGGTTTTATCTAAGTCAACTTTGATGCAACGTTTAACTCGATTGAACGATCTGCTTTTTAGCAGATTATTGCTAGGGATTCAAGCGAGTATTATAAAAGGTGTAGAAACTTATCTCTTTCTCCATATTGTGGACCCTTTTGTGGCGGAAGCTGGGGCGTGCGAAAGGCGTAATCTTTGCGTTATCCATGGGTATCCGCGGGTGGTAGTAGTGGAGGCGACTCTCTGTGTCATCAAGAGCATCGAAGAAAGCGGTGGATAGATCGGTGTTGGGACCGATCACTCACAACATCGGATACTTGGGGTTAGGTTTTGAAGCTATTTCTTACAGGCATGTTCGCCGGTTTCGCAAACTGAGAGTGGCTCATACGATGGCTTTGGAAGGTAGGCGGACGAATTTTTAGGACATGGATGGGGATCTCCCTCTTTCGGTCCAGAAAATTGCGATACAGGATAGATCGGCCTATAATCAAGGGTTGTAAGTTAGGTGGTGGCCTTTGTTCTTCTTTGGAGGATGGATTTGTGGTCTTCCAGGCGTGATACGTTAGAACAAGGGAGCTTTCGTCCCTTCATCTGGCCTTTGAAGAGATGGAAAGTTTGGATGGCTGATTTGGGGTTTATTTTTCAAGAAGATAGGGGCCTTTGCTTTTGTTGCTTTGTCTTTTCTTTTCTGCTTTTCATTTATTGTTTCTTTAAAGTCTGTGGGTTTGGTTTCCCGTGGGCTTGGGTTGTTTTATTTGACTTTCCAAGCAGGTATTCAATAAAATCAGCTGTTATTTGAATAAAAAAAAAAAAAAAAAAAAGGAAGAAGGATATTGTAACCTTGAACTTGAGTGAACAAATTTAATAGTACTTATGAATTATGATTGCATGGTATTTAAACCACATTAAAAATAATCAACTGCAAACTAAAATATATCTAAATTGTTTTTTTTTGGTTAGTGGTAAAAACAAATAAATTTATATTAAACTCAATTCTAATAAATTTTCGCGACAATTCATTATTATCGGAAGAAACACAAAAATCTTGGCTATTGGAAAATTTCTAGGCAAGGAAAACATAAAAACAAAGAAAGTTACTCAATAAAAATAAATTTGAAAATTTGGATTTAGGGTTTAGAGTTTAGAGTTTCGGATTTCGGGTTGTCAAAAACAGGTCCGAATGTTAACAATCTCATGATAATATAATCGTGAAAGTGGCTCTAAATCATAGTAAGTGAAAACTTAGTAAATAAACACTAGCAATCCTTAAAAAAAGATCCAACACAACTGTCTTACTGAAAATAGTTTGTCAAGAAAAAAGAAAAAAGACATTAAATCAAGCAAGCTTTGATATCTCGGATCTCAATCTCTCCACCGATGTCCGCAGTTTGGATTACAGCAAACAAAAAACAGTGTCATACCTTCCTCCCCTCTAGCAGTTGCCTAAAAAACAAAACAAAATATGTTGCATTAGCAGAGGCATAATCACTACTCATCATGCAATAAGACATCAGCAAACAAAACTCTAGGCAAGGATAAATCCGATAAGTTGTCCGCATCTATGTTGGCCCGATTAGGGAGTGAGTTTTAGATACAGGTACACATGATTTTTTTTCATGTTTTTTCATATATTTGGATGATAATACCACCGTGCACATATTTGAAGAGTTAAGGCAACATAGATCGACAATTCATCATATAATATATATATGGCTAACCCTTAATGCTATGAGAAGGAGAACAAATAGAAAAATAGGTCATAAGAGAAGCAGAAAAAAGAAGAATTAAGGAAATTTACAGAGCTCCTGCTAAGCATTAATTTTAGATGACACTCAAATTGGAACTGACCATGATAAGGTCCAATGCTGAAGTTGAAAAAACTTGAAAACAGGTGTAACATTATAGGTGATTAGAATGCACACACAATCCTGACTTTATTGGTCATGTCCGGTTAATACCGAATGAACTTCTCTTGCATTAAGCATATATACTGAAATTTTTTCTTCGAATTTCTAAAACATGCAGAATTATCAAGCAATGGATCAAAATTCTTGCATTCCATATAATGAGGATTTCAACAAAAAGTATATGCATAGACAAAAAATGTAGGAAGTTCACCTGGAAGAAGACAGCTTCTCCATGTTTGCAATTTGCGCAAATTACAGCTTTAGTCCGAGGAAGAGTTGGATCGGCAGCCACATCCTGCAATATTTGAGTGCGTTCACCAGCAGAGTGATGCACTTCGTTTCTATACACACAGTTGTTTTCAGCCACCTCCTACATAAACAACAGCAATAATGACTGTAATGTCGCGAGAAAAAATAGATAAATTGATAAGAAGACGATAATCTTCGTTTCCAATGAATTACAGTTAAATAATAACAATAGATGCAAGCAAGTGTTTAAACTCAAATGCCCAGAAACTCTTTTATGTGAAATTAAATCAATCCTCATTGTTTCACTGCCTAAAACCTTAACAAATATGGATACCGATTTAAACTTTCAAAATTTTGGTATTGAGTCAACAATTCAAAAAAACAAAAGAAACCCATTTTCTATTGGAAAAATAAGAGAGAAACAGCAAAAAAGGGGCTAGGGTTTTAAGTGGGTTTAACATTGAATCAAAAAACAACTTAAAAGCAAATCATGCCCTAAATGAAAAAGAGGGAAAAAAAAAAGGAACACCCTAATCTTAATCTTAATTCTAAATCACAGAAAAAAAAACCGAAAAAGAACCTGATGATCGCAGTTACGGCAGGCATAGAGGAGAATCTTCTGTTCCCTGTCTTCTTTTGGGTAGAGAATGTTGTTGCTTCATCAATCAAACAAACAAAAATTCAAAAATTTAAGAACAGAGATGAAAAAGGTAACTGAAGGGAAAGAATACTAAAAGGGATTTAAAGAAACAGCAAAAAATGAATGCATGGATGCATGAAAATTGAAGAGGGGTGAGAGCTGACCATTCACGGCAAAATTTCATGGTACTCATCTTGTTCGAGAAGAGGGAGAAACTTTGGGGTTCTTTTGTTTGATTCTCTTTTGAGAGTGTTAATTCACAGAGTGGGGGAAATCGTGGAGCCGCTTTGTAATTTATATATGGGCGGGGCAGGAGAGTATTAGCTAAACACACCTCTTATAATTTGAGTAGTAGAAGACTAGAAGTAGTAAATCTTTCCTTAAAATAAGAAAACAATATTTAAGTAGGAACTATAAAAATAGTCATTTTTGTTTGACTTAGATTATATTTTAGTCACTTATGTTTGAAATGTTACGTTTTAGTCACTTAATTACGTTATCGTTTTGTTACGAAGTGGCCACTCTACCATTAAACTCTATTACCTCCCTAACAACAGTCTTATGTGGCAGTCCAAATGAGTTTTAAATGTCAACTTGGATGTCTAGTTACTGGGATGAAAATAAGTTTTTAATTAAATAAATTTAATTTGGATTACCACGTAGGACATCCAAGTTGGCATTTAAAACCCATTTGAACTGCCACGTAGGGCTGCCATTAGGGAGGTAACGGAGCTTATCGGTAGAGTAACCACTTCGTAACAAAACAATAAAGTAAGTGACTAAAATGTAGCATTTCAAACATAAGTGACTAAAATGTAATTCAAAGTAAACAAAAGCAACTATTTTTATAGTTTACCCTATATTTAATAAAAATTTAAGAGTTCTATTACCAAATAATTCTATTTATAATCTATATAAATATATATAAAAGTAGAGTTTAAATAAACTTTTGAATGAATTAATATATCCTTATTATTATCCGAAATTATTTTATGGATCCTTTTCATCACATTATTTATGGTCTATTTTTAATTATTTAATGACATTTCAGCAATTTTTTTCATATCATTGACACAAAAATTTGGTAATTTTTTTACTTTGAACCCGAATCCCTTGGAATTGGGGTTCGAGGTTGAGAGTTAAAAAATTATTAAAATTATATGTCAATGATATGAAAAAAATTGCTAAAATATCATTAAATAATTAGAAAATAATTATAGATAATATGATGAGGACGGTCCATAAAATAATTTCTCATTATTATTTATTATCTTATTGGTTTTATTTTAATTTTAAATATATATTTTATTATTGATAAAGATTTAATACAATTATAAATTAAAATTAAAAAAAATATTTGGCTAATTAGATTTTTTTGGTAAAAAGATGTATCATAGAATTAATGGCAAAATAAAGGGAAAATTGCAACAACAAAAAATCCAAGAAAAGTGACGTGAGGAATTTTTAATTGCTTTTTAAAATATAATTAATAATTTTTTGATTAAATTAGAGTATGTTTAGGATTATTAGAGTTTTTAATTTAATTTTTATACTTATGAGGTTTTTTTTTTTGTTGTTGTTAATATGTATATTACAGGTAATTTAATATATATTAGGATGATGATTTTAAATATAATAATTTAATTTTTATAAATTAATAGGTGATATTAATGATATAAGTAAGATTATTATTTAGATTTTGTATAAGATTTTATAATTAATTAAATCACCAGTTACACGTCCTACCAATTTAGTCTCAATTCTAAAAATTCAAAAAAATTAATCCTTAATCACAAAAATTAATTAATTTAGTCCTAATTTTAAAAAAAATTAAGAAAATTAAGAAAAATTGAAAGGGTCAATTAAAAGCCATTGTAGTTCTTTGCTCGTACAAGTAGGGGCGAAGTTAAAAAAAATTTAGGAGGCCGAAATTAAATTATTATTTTACGATAGTAAAAATACAATTTCACCATTTGAATAGCCTTTTTAAAATTTTTAAATGATTAAATCAAAATTTTATTAATTTTAGAGGGTCAAAGCGTAATTTTACTTTTATTAATTTTAAAAATTTTAAAAGGCTTAAATGAAAATTTTTTCATTTTAGGGATGTGCCCTGTAAGCCCCCTAGATATGCCACTATGTACAAAGTCATCAAATGAAGCTAGGCTAACTTTGTCACCCTTCACCTATCATCTTCTACCTTCAGTTTCATCTTTCCATGCTTCCATTTTTGTTTATATCATGTACTTCTTTAATTTTAGAAATTCTTGCTTGATTCTTAATTTATTTGATTGAACGTTCAACTTTCATAAAGGTCTAAACCTCCTTGTTGTCATAATTTTATTTTTTTATAAGAAAACTTATGTTCTATTTAATTTACTTCGAGTTGATTGTTCGAACTTTTTAAATTTTGTTAAGTATGACCTCTATTTTAGTCAAATTTGAGAAGTAATTTTCTAGTTAAATTCTGTTTATTTGTTTCAATCAAACACTGATTAGTTTAGATTATTTTATTATTATTTGACCTATAAATTTAGCCTACTTAGAAAATACACCCATTAGATATTAGAACTCATAACACATTTAGAGAATTCTGTGTTTACGTTTTGAGGGTTCTTTGTTTTTAGGTTTTCGTGGTTTAGTTTTTATTTCCATCTTTATCTTTGCCCGTGGTTTTTTATCCTCTTTGGAGGGGTTTTTTCACGTTAAATTTGTGTATCTAATTTATCAATTTATTCCGCTATTTTTTTCTTGTTGCTTAATCAAGTCGATCCTAACAAATTTAATATCCGATTTTTGCATCAATGTTACTGACCTTTCGTGACAAATCGATTGGTCCAAGATGTTCTCAATATTAATTGGCAAAATATTGCCCCTCAAAATATCTGTTTACTATGAGTTCAAGTTCACATCAATCCATGGTAACCTCTCTTAGCTGGTTGTGCATTGCAATGTGATGGTGATGTTTTGACATGGGTATAATTTAGATACCAAATTCATGCTAGAGATAGCTAAGCACACGAGTCGGCCACTAGTGCGTAACCATCAACACATCCTCATCAAATGGACCAAAAAATTGCATGGCACATCTATTATGGAGATAAATAACATAAAAATTGTCCGACCTCTCCACCATAGTAGTTTCATCGTGTATCCCTATATACTAAATTTTTATTTTTGTTAAATTGTTGCTTATAAATTATTGAACTATAAATTTTACTAATTGCTTACATATAAATTGTTGAACGGCTAAATTTTAATTATATCTGTTATTTTTGACACAATACTTAAAAACTACCCATAATTCATTCCTAAATTATAAATAAGAGGATAATGTGCTTCAGCGTACTCGAACCCACGTCATCATGCATTGGCAATAATGCTCATACCAATCAAGATAAGACTCAATCGACGACTAACTTTAAATTTTTATAAAACACGGTTGACTAAATTATGATAAATTTATTTTAAAACTTACGAACTAATCATGCTTTTCCTTATAGTATTGAAAGGATCAATTTTTAACAAAGGGACTAAATTTATAAAAAGAATCATTACGTTTGAGGTAAAATGGAATGAAAATGATAATTTAAGTATCAAATTAAAAAATAAATATAATTTAGGAATGAAATTGTAAACAAAACCTAAAACACTTTCTACACTATTTGACCATTAATTTTCATAGAAACATGCATATAATCTTTTATATCTTCCTCATTTCATTCCCTCTAGAGGTGATCATGGCCCGGGTCGGGTCGGGTTCGGGCCGGGCCCAGACAAAATTTTAGGCCCGTTTTCTAGGCCCAAGCCCGACCCGGTCCGAAATATGGGCCTAAAATTTTGTCCAACCAGCCCGAAAGAAAATTGATAAACCTGAGCTCGGCCCGGCCCGGCCCATATTAATTTTTTTAAGCTTTTTTCATTAAATAAAAAATTTTAAAACAAATATTAAAACAAAAAAAACAAATAAAAAATATGTAAATTTAAAAAGTATATTTGATTAAAAATAAAATATATATTTAATATATAATTCGGGCCGGGAAGGGCCAAAAAAGTTTTACTCGAGGCCCGGCCCGTTTTCTAAACGGGCCTCTTTTTTTTGCCCAAACCCATATTTCGGGCCTATATTTTTACCCGAACCCTCCTATTTTCGGGCGGGTTGTCGGGCCGGGCCGGGTAGCCCAACCCATTATCACCTCTAATTCTCTCCATGGATTTTGAGTTTTTTTTTCAATTAATTCCAAAAAATTCAGAAAAAAATAAATTATTATAAACATAGATAAAAATGTCGATTGGATCTTAACTCAATTAATATGAGTATTGTTGTAAATATAGGAAGACGTGGTTCAAATACGCTGAAGCGTATTATCCTCTTATTTATGGGTTAGAGATGAGCTATGAGTAGTTTTAATATTGTGTTAAAAAGAGCATATATAATTAAAACGAGAACATGAACACAAACACAAATCAACCAACTTTCTTTTTTTCAAAATCCATCACAATTACTTTCCACCAACAAAACAAAGATTTTAGACAAAATAAATCACCCCCTTCTTCCCCAATTAATTTAATAATTTTCCCACTGTTTTTTTTTTTTCACTTGTTCTTTGTTCTTTGACCAACCAATTCATCAACGACGATTTCAGTTTGCTTTCAACGGCGTAAGAATTATATTTCACCATACGGCGTTGTCTCTTCGACTCGGCATCGCCAACGCCGATTCTAACATTCGATTTATTATAACCATAAATCTTATATTTGTCGATCTCTTCCTTGTTAACTGTTTCTATCGTCACCTGCGGCGACGACGACGACGAAGAAGATAATTGATTTGGTGATGAATCATTCCCTTTCATTTCAAGTTTCAATTCACCACCCGATGGAGGATTCGCGGCTTTGATACCCTCCGTATCTTTCGCAGAATCCCCCATCTGTGGAGATATCTAGAGAGAAACTAGAATTATAAAAAATTCAAGGTATAGTGTCTTCAACATATATTTATATTAGTTATATATAATATATATTTGTTTATGGCTAAAAATGGTGGAATTTACAGGCTCTGGAAACCTATATTTTTAGTTTCATGGAAAATTGTAAAGCTGTCTTCCTTCATGACTTTTGTGTAATGTTTTCTATTATTATTTAATTAATTGCCTAATATTAGACTCTTAAATTTTGGAAGAAAAAAAAAATTAGAACGTGGTCTGGATGACCTTCCATTTCTCCCTGTTTTCAGCTATTAATGGTTTGTTTTAACTTAGAAAAAACTCGATTTCGATTTAATTTACATTTGTTTGGATAGTCGATAAATTTAATTGAAGATTCAATTTAATTTTTAAATTTAATTAATTTTATCTTAAATTGATCAGAAATTAATTTTTTATAGTTTGAGCTAACTCAATTACATATACACTGAGAAATTATTTTAAGGATATTTTTTATTATATTATTTATGGTTTATTTTTAATTATTTAATTATATTTCAGTAATTTTTTTCATGTTATTAACACATAATTTTGGTAATTTTTTATCTGAATCCTAAACCTAGAACCATGAACCCAGAACCTCGAACCTTAAACTTCAAACTCAAACCTTAAGTCTTGAAGTTCGAGCATGAGATTAAATTTTGAATTGTTTTTAATATGAAGATTGTATTTCTAAACTAGTTTATAAAAATAAAAATGCTAAATATTTTTTTTAATTCTAAAATCAATGTGGTTATAAAATAGGTTAAAGTGGTGAGAAGATTATTATATTATAAAAACCGGATTAAATTAGTCTTATTTTTATTAAGGGTAAATTACACCAACAGTCACCCAACTTTGGGGTAACTGACAAAACAATCACCTAGGTTTCATTTCAGTCACTCAACTTTCAAAAAGTAACAAAATAGTCCTTTTTGCCGTTTTCCGTCACAGACGTCACGGCAAAGTGACGTGGAATGTGACGGCGTCCTTGCTGTCAACCTTAAGTCTAGCTGGTCGGTTACTCACCCTTTAACAATTGTAGCAGCACCATTTTAGGGTTAAGAAAAAGAAAAAAAAAAGAAGAAGAAGAAGAGGAGGAGAAGAAGAAGAAGGAGAAGATGAAAAATGGAGATGCCTCAAGTGATTCCGGTGTGCTATTGTGGAAACCCAGCCAAGTTGAACACATCTTGGTCCAATGACAACCCAGGTAGGAGGTTTTTTGGGTGTAACAAATTTGGCTCTGGATTTCAAAAACCATGTCGGTTTTTGAGTTGGTTTGATCCGCCATTGACGCTTGTTCACAATTCTCGTTGTTGGGTCTTACGAAAAAGTGAGGACATTGGAGGATGCAAGGAGGAAGGAGAGAAGAACCTGGTTTTTGGTGCTTGTATTTGTAACTATGCTATTTTTTTAAACCTTAAAAATCAGCTTCTGTTGTTGTTGTTAGCATTGAAAACCAGCTTATGTTTTGTAATTTTGTTCTTTGGTATATTGTTGGTTATGTTGATATACATGGCTTTGCTTTCTTTGGTATATTGTTGCTTAACATATGTTAAACATGGTCTTTGGTATACATGGCTAACCGACTCATGTTGTTGTTTACAAACACTTGAAAATTGAAATGGGATAGTTTTGTTGATTACAAATTGTATATTGTTGCTTAACATATGTTATACATGGCTGCTGGTATACATGGCTACAAGTATTTTCAGTAACTAAAAGTCAGAACAGCAATACAACACCTTGCAATACCCATTTTCCCTCAGTTTTATGAGCAAACAAACAATGAAGAATGAGAAACACAATGTTACAAGTTCAAAACCACATATGCATTTCTTAATACTCAAAATGCAGAAGATAGCAAAAATATATTTCTCATATATCAAGGCCAAAACGGCAAACTGTTTACAAAATGAATTGGGGAAAAATATTGCCAAATTTTCCTACAATTCAACACAAGTGAACTTATGTAAATTGTAGGGAAATTTACAAAAAATTTCAATGACTATATGCCTAAGTTTATCAACAGTAGCAATAGCAATCATAGGCAAATTTACAAAAAAATTATTTACCTAAGTTAATAAATCAGTAGCAGGCAAATTTACACATTTTCAAAAAGTTAACAAAATGCAGTATGTTCACATCATCATCAATGGTCTGTCATGGATGACTCTTGAGTAGAAGGCATCCATCTAACAATGGTTGGTCTTCTCTTCAATGGGAGCTTTTCTCTTAGGGGTGACTTGTTGATGAGTTGGGGCGATAGGTAATCGAATTGAGGGCGACTGTTGAGTTGGAGTACTCTCTTCGATTTGGGGTAGCATGTTCTTGAGTTGGGACACCAAATTTATGTCTTTTGACCTACAGGAACAAGAGAAATCATCAAACAAATTCATAAGCAGTATATACTAAAACTTAAGGCAAATTGCTTACTGGAATGTTTTGGCCAACTTCCCTTTGCAACTCCTATTATTGTGGCCTATTCTTTTGCATTTCTGCACCTCATGTCCACCCCTCTCTTGCTCAACCTTCTGCTTTGTTTTTGTTTCATCAGTTCTTTCCTTCTCACCTTAGTAGGTCCGCGGTGGTCTTCTTAGAGTAGGAGGCGATGTGGCGGCATGTTTGACAAAGAGGCCCATTGTTTAGGACCCTTCATTGGACTTATAAAGTTGGAGTAAATTTCAAAGTGGGTTTGCTTGGTGTACACTGTGTTTGTACATAGGTCTCTGGGAACTCATCTTTTAGATGAATGACACCAATGCATGCATGCAAGGGATGTCGGTGAGATCCCAACTCTGCAGGAGCAAAGACTCTCAACTAAGTCCACCACATCTTTGTTTGCCGCGGACCACATTCAACTCGATACTTGTCCCCACCAAAGCATGTGATAGAACACACCTAAAAAACAGTAAAGCATGCTTTCTTACCAAAATAATCACTAAAATAACTTTTTCAACAGCCCCACCAATAAAGATACACACACCCCCCTAAAAAAACAGTCACTATATGCATATTATAAAAAAAACTCACTGCATGCATATTAAAAATTAGTTAACACACCAACAATTACTGCATGCATATTAAAAAATAGTTAACACACCAACAATTACTGCATGCATATTAAAAAACAGCATGTGACCAGTAATATGAAGTCAGAATAAAGGCAACATGAAGTCAGCAATAAAGGCATCAAAAAGATTAAAAATGGTAACTTTACCTCAATGAATCTTTTATGTTTACATCCAGCTTTTTCTTGATCTTTGGACACAACATTCCTTTCCATTTGTCAGCTTCTTCTTTCTTCTTGACAATAAGCAACATAATCTTGGTCTTTATTGTCTCCATCATGGTCAGAATAGGCTTCACTCTTGCTTCTAGTATCATCTGTCAGTAAACATAAATGATTAGTGAATTACTAGTGATTAGTAATAAACATAAAACATAGGGGTTTACCTTGTTAAATGATTCAGAAAGATTATTCACCAACATGTCATAATGACTCCTAATTGAGAAGTGAGACCTTGACCAGTGAGTAGGGTTCTTCTCCTTCAACCAATCATAAGCTTGCTGATTGGTTTTCCTCAATTCATCCATAGCATCCTCAAAATCCCTTGTAGTGCTTGCTCTGGTAGCTTTCCAAAGCAAATCTTTCAATTCCTTTGTTCGAAAACCAGCCTTCTTGAAATTGGCATGTAGATGTCTAACACAGTGTCTTTTTTCTGCATTAGGAAACAACATACATATTGCTTCTAAAAGTCCTTGCAATTAAAAAAAAAGCAGTTTAATTCTTTGTGACAAATTTCTAAATAGAAACAACATAAAAAAATGAATAAATGGAGTTTCACCTTTTGTTTGCCAGACATGAAAGATATTTGGTACGAGCTCACAATTTCCAAGTCTATTGCAAGCAACTCCATGAACCAAAGCCATGATGCTTGGTTTTCACTTTCCACATCAGCATATGCAAGAGGATAGATGCCATTATTTGCATCTACCCCAACAGCTGCAAGCAAGTAGCCACCATAGTAGCCCTTCAAGAAACATCCATCTAAACCTACTATCCTCCTACAACCAGCCCTATAGCCATCTTTGCATGCCTGCAGACAGACATACATCCTTTGAAACAACCTGTTATCCAGATAACAGATTGTTGTTGTTCCCACATTTTGTGCCCTAACCTCTAACAAATACTCATAAATCTTCTCATATTGAGCCTTATAAGCTCATTCAATTAATTTAAATCCCCTAAGTTTAGCCCTCCTACATTTGGTTAGTGAGACTATGCAACTCAAATCTCTTTTGACATCTTGTTGTAATGATTTCAGAGAATAATCAGGATCAGCAATGAATTTTTCTTTATAATGTTCACCTATCCAAGTTGAGGTTACATTCTTATTTTTATATACTTTAGAACAAGTATGGTTAGGGTTTGAACTCCTAATTTGCCAAGTCTGGTCAGTAGGGTCATTAGGGTTTAGTCTAGAAGCCCATATGAACCAAGGACATTTTTCACTGCAGACTGCCTTTAACCTTTTTAAATCATTTTTGAGAAACTTAATAAAGTAATTGTTCAACCTACCATACTGCTTGGCAGCTTCTTTTAGACTGTCCTTAGACTTAAATAACATTCCAACCTTAAGTCTAGGATTACTCATGTCAGCCTCTAGGTTGAACTCAGGCCAATTTTGGCCATCTGAGTCAGATTCATGTGCACTATCTAACCTCCCAGAATCATCACTATCACACAGTTCATCTACTCCTATACCATCCATGTTTAAACCATCTAAACTAACTCCTATATCATCACTATCACTTTCAGATGCATCACTACCAGACACATCACTACCAGACATGTCTTCTTCATTCTCATTAAGATTGTCATCAATTAAACCTGCCAAACAAAGTACTCATCAATAAAGGCAGACAATATAGGCAGACACTTTAACCATTTCTGTCAAACAATAACCAATACAAAATACCCAATAATTTATTACAAACACAACCATTTCTGTCATGCACATGGCAGACAACAACCAATACAAAAATAATTTAATACAAACACAACCATCAGATATACACAACAAACATCAGTTTCATAATGGCATTCATACAATGGCAGATACAAACAATAAACATAAGTTTGATAATGACATTACAATGGCAGATATACACAATAAACATCAATTTGATGGCAGTGAGTGTTTCAAAATTGAAATCAAAATCGAAATAGAAATCGAAATCAAAATCAGAATCGAAATTAAAATCAATTTGATAATGGCATTAATACAATGGCAGATATACACACAATGGCAGATTTACACAATAAACATCAATTTGATAATGACAGTGAGTGTTTCAAAATTGAAATCAAAATCGAAATAAAAATCAAAATCAAAATCAGAATCAAAATTAAAATCGAAATTAAAATCAATTTGATAATGGCATTAATACAATGGCAGATATACACACAATGGTAGATATACACAATAAACATCAATTTGATAATGGCAGTGAGTGTTTCAAAATTGAAATCAAAATCGAAATAAAAATAAAAATAAAAATCAAAATCGAAATTAAAATTAAAACCGAACTAACCCTAAATCGAAATAACAACATTGAAATCCAAAAAATTTAAAACAATATGCAACAACTTACCCGGTATAGTGGATGTAACAACACTGGTACCTTCTCTTCTATTGCCCATTGTCGCTGACAAACAAATACACTAATGGTTTCTGGTTTCGTCTTCTTTTCTCCCCAAACAAAATGGACAATCGCACCCTAAAACCTCATACCCTGTTAATCGATTATTAAATCGATTTCTAACCCTAAACCCTTTATTAATTAATTCCCAAATCAATTTCAACCCTAAAAAAACCCCAAATCCAAACTAAAATTTCCAAAAATCGATTTTCCTTTTTTTTCCCAAACCCCCTGATCCCCTAATCTGTTTCTAACCCTTCAATTTTTTCCCCTTAACTTGCCCCAAACCTTAAACCCATCAGCCGTCGCCAACGTGGCAAGTTAACTTGCCACATCAGCTGGTTAACTTACCACGCCAGCAATCCCGTTAAACCCTTAACGGTAACCGTTAATAAATGACTGTTTTGTAACTTTTTCATAACGTTGGTGACTGTTTTGTTATTTTTTGAAAGTTGAGTGACTAGAATGAAACCTAGGTGACTGTTTTGTCAGTTATCCCAAAGTTGGGTGACTGTTGGTGTAATTTATCCTTTTATTAAATGGATTACTTTAGTTTTGTTATTATTAAAAAGACTAAATATGACCAAATTAACATATTTATTGCATAAGAATTGTCATGAAAATATATATATTTTTAATTGCAGTTCAATTCTAAAGGATTTCATTTACAATACCATAAAAAATTAAAAATATTAACTCTGTTAAAAAATAAATGATATTTTTTTTTAAATAGAAAATGTTAACTCTATTAAATTTTGACCTTATTTGATTATTTTTAATAGTAGATAGACTAATTTGGGTAAATTACATAAAAATGTTGATTTTTAACCATAATTATCAGATTAGGCCGGTTTTTGCGAAATTTATCAGATTAGGTCGATTTTGGAGTGAAAAAGAAAAAACGTGTATAACTGGATGTGTTTACAACAGATATGGTAGGAAAACGCTTCTAACTAAATGTGTTTTTAGCTTTGGTAAAATGGTTAAATGTTAATGGTTTTATACTTGAGTTTCGGGTTCGATTCCTCTTCTAGTCACATTTGTATTTTTTATTTCATGTTACTTCAAGCTTTTAAAATATTTAATCATTTTTTTAACATATTAGTTCTTTTATTAGATGATTAAATAGTTGCAATTACATCATTGAGTATTGAATTCGACTTCTCTACTACTCACATTTGTATTTTTTATTTTATGTTGCTTCATCAAGCTTTTTTTAATTAATATTTTTAGCATATTAGCTCGTTCCGTTAGATGATTAGACAATTGCGATTACATCCTTGAGTATGAGGTTTAAATAATTTTATAAGCATATTCATGTATTTTTTATTTCATATTGTTTCAAGTTTTTTTTTAATTAATGTTTTGATCATATTTTTTAATTATTTTTATTTCTAGCTCTTTTATTTATAAATCAAATAATTATTGCAAATATCATTAATTGAAAGAAAAGTAATAATATGCTTATAAAAATAATTAAAATTAAAAATACATTAATTTTGATAATTGTTTCCTTCGAACCTTGACTCGAAACCTCGAACCCTAACCTTAAATCTCGAACCCCAAACATTGGATTTAAAATTTAAACCCTGAATCTCAACCTAAACCCAAACTCGAATTCGAATCTTGAGTTAAGAGTTTGAGGTTCGGGTTTAAGGTAAAAAAAACTATTAAAATTATGTGTTAATAACATGAAAAATTTTGTTTAAATGTGATCAAATAATTAAAAAGGATCATGAATGATATGATAGGAAGGACCGATAAAATAATTTATCGACCAATAGTGAAGCAAAGTGTATCAAATGTAGAGTGGCGGTGGATTTAACAATATTTGTTGCGGGCCCGCTAGATTACCATCATTTCATTTTTAATAGTTTAATATTAAATTAAATTTAATAATTATCTTAATATTAATTAAATTTAATCTAATATTTATGAAGATATTAAAGTGAGCCCACACTCGACAATATGAGTTTGAGGATAACGGAAAAGACTACTCGGTCAAAGCGCTCATCTTTTACGAATCGAAAAGCTACAAATTTGATTAAACGTTTATTACTTTATATATCACAACTAAGATATTGTTTTAAATTTTTTTTTAAAACTTCTTCTTTTTCTCTAAAATTATTTTTCCTTACATTTTTTAAATTCATTTTTTTAACATGAAAAAATACTGAAATATTATTAAATAATTAAAAATAAATTATGAATGATATGGTATGAATAACCCATCTCGACCAATAGTGAAGTAAAGTGTGTCAAATATAATGCCGTAGTGGATTTAACAATATTTGGAGCAGAACCGCTAGATTACCATCCTTCCGTTTTTAAGTCTTTCCTAATTCTCCGCTGCCCTTTTTTTTTCTCATTTTTGCTTTGAACTTTAAATTACTTCTCCACAAAGAAAAAAAATCCCATCAACTCCAGATTTTTTCACTTCTTCCGATCCTTAATAAAGATCTCCATTTTTTTTTCTTTTAGCTTTGTGTTTCCCTAGGATTTGTTTTTTTCAAAGGCAAGCAGCCGCCACTATGTCGTTGAGACCGAGCACGAGAACCGAGGCCCGCCGCAACCGCTACAAGGTGGCGGTTGACGCCGAGGAAGGCCGTCGTAGAAGGGAAGACAACATGGTCGAGATCCGTAAAAGCAAGCGCGAAGAGAGTTTACTGAAGAAACGCCGCGAAGGCCTACAAGCTCAACAATTCGCTGCTTCTCTTCACTCCTCTAATGTCGAAAAGAAGGTGAAAACTGAACACCACTGCCGCACGATCGAAATCTTCAATTTGTTCCCCTTTTCTTGAAATTTGAGTGATTTAGGGCTTATTATTATTATTATTTTTTGCAGCTGGAGAGTCTTCCTTTGATGGTTGCTGGCGTTTGGTCCGATAACGGTGCTGCACAGCTGGAGGCGACTACTCAGTTTCGAAAATTGCTTTCGATTGGTATATTCATGCATTTCACTTTGTTTTTCTTTTATTTTTTTTACCTGAATTCTCTTAATTAAATATACTTGTGTTAACAGAGCGAAGTCCTCCAATTGAGGAAGTTATACAGTCAGGCGTCGTTCCCCGTTTTGTTGAGTTCCTTGGTAGGGAAGATTTTCCACAGCTTCAGGTATAAGTTAGTGACTGTTAATAATCACTTTTTTCAAGAATCAGGAGTTCATTTTATATCCTAATTTCGGTAGTATTTTTCTTTTTTGGAATCTGTAGTTTGAGGCTGCTTGGGCGCTTACGAATATTGCTTCTGGAACCTCAGACAATACAAAGGTAGTAATTGATCTTGGTGCTGTTCCGATTTTTGTAAAGCTTCTTGCTTCACCAAGTGATGATGTCCGCGAGCAGGTATGCCTGTAAAAACTATACCCTTTAAGTGTGATACTTCTAATTCTGGGATTACTGTTGTCAAAGGAGCATTAAACAACAAAAACGGTCTTTTTGTATGATACAACGCATGTTTGGATAGCCTAGGTGCCCTTTTTCGTAAGGTGATAGGCTTAAAAAGCATGCCTGATTGAAGTAATCTGTTCTTTAGTTTATTTTATTTTAAAACTCTTTTCAGTAGATGTTTCTTTACTGGTAAGAAGGGGGATAATATCAACTCTCTACTTTTGAAAATTTTGAGTCCAACAACAGATATGGACCATAAGGAAACTGTTCATAATGGCAAACAAAAAGTTACATGTTTTGTAGGCAAACCAGACTACCCTTTAGAGTTTACTATATATCTTAAACTTTTATAAATATATTTACATTGAAAAACACATACATATTGCACTTCACTTCACTCAGGGAGTGGTGTTTTTTTTTTGGCCTTGCGCCTTATTCAATATAAGGGTTCTAGCCCCTAGATTTCACTTTGTGCCCTTGACAACTTTTTCTGGTATGATTGCTGTTTTAACTAGAAAGGAGAATATAGAATTTTGGACTGAGTAATTTGTTTGTTAATTCTTAGGCTGTGTGGGCATTGGGGAATATTGCTGGTGATTCCCCTAGATGCCGTGATCTTGTTCTCAGTCATGGAGCTTTGATGCCTCTATTAGCACAGTTAAATGAACATGCTAAGCTGTCAATGCTGAGAAATGCGACTTGGACATTATCAAATTTCTGTAGGGGCAAGCCACAGCCTCCATTTGAGCAGGTTTTCATCTTGTTCGTTGCATTATTCTTTTATGCTCCCTCCCTTTCTTTTAATGGAGCTTTCAAATGCTGCAATCTGTTCACTAGGTGACACCAGCTCTACCTGCGCTTGAACGTCTTGTTCATTCAAATGATGAAGAAGTTTTGACTGATGCCTGTTGGGCTCTCTCGTATCTCTCTGATGGTACAAATGACAAAATTCAAGCTGTGATTCAAGCAGGAGTTTGCCCACGCCTTGTCGAGCTCTTGCTGTGAGTAGAACTGCTCATAACATCTTTGGTTGTTTTGACTTTTCTGTTAACCTGAGAGATTATATTTGTGTTTTAGCAGCAATCCATCTCCTTCAGTGCTCATTCCTGCTCTTCGTACTGTTGGAAATATCGTGACTGGAGATGATTTACAGACTCAGGTATGGTTTAGGATTTGTCTCATTTTTAGTCCTTCTGCATCTTTCGGTTTATATTTTATTTTAATTTGTTCTGATCTCGTGACTTTCCATTTCAGTGTATTATTGATCATGGTGCATTAGCATGCCTTATGAACCTATTGACCAATAATTATAAAAAGAGTATAAAGAAGGAAGCATGCTGGACTATCTCAAACATTACAGCTGGAAACAAGGAACAGATTCAGGTGAGTAAAGCATGGAAAGTGTTGCTTCAAACATTTTCAAATTTGTTTTTTTGGTACTGATTTTTTTTTAGTAAGTTATGCTTATTATTATATTTCAAAATTATGTAGGCTGTGATCAATGCTGGATTAATTGGGCCCCTGGTCAACCTACTTCAAAATGCTGAATTCGATGTAAAAAAAGAAGCAGCATGGGCAATTTCAAATGCTACTTCGGGTGGTGCCCATGAGC
Organism: Gossypium sturtianum; assembly: GCA_025698515.1. Taxonomy (NCBI): domain Eukaryota; kingdom Viridiplantae; phylum Streptophyta; class Magnoliopsida; order Malvales; family Malvaceae; genus Gossypium; species Gossypium sturtianum. Next base: position 153,677,122 of record CM046943.1, read on the forward strand.
AAATCAAGTAAGTAGTTTGTGTCGATTCTTTTGGTATTGTTGAACTTTGGCCACTCAATATATGAATAAACTTGGCAAAAATTGAAGATACTTGTGTTGGGCACATACTCGTATCTGACACTAACCCCAAGTCCAAGTAATATGGTTTTTCCCGCCTTAGTTCCATTGCCAAAGAATTGATGAGAAACTTGTTCTCCTTATCTGTATATGTAGGTACATGGTCAGTCAAGGATGCATAAAACCACTGTGTGATCTCCTTGCATGCCCTGATCCAAGAATTATAATGGTCTGTCTAGAGGGGCTGGAGAACTTTTTGAAGGTTGGTGAAGCTGAGAAGGCCACGGGTGCTGTAGAATTTAACTTCTGCGCCCAACTGATAGAAGATGCTGATGGTTTAGAGAAGATTGAAAATCTACAGACTCATGATAATAGTGAGATATATGAGAAGGCAGTCAAGATTCTCGAGACTTACTGGCTGGAGGAGGATGAAGAGACGCTACCTCCTGCTGACGGTACTCAGCAAAGTTTTCAGTTTGGGGATAATGGGCTTCAAGTTCCATCCGGTGGATTCAACTTCAGTTGAAGGTTTGTACAGCGTATCACTTTCTCTTCATTTGCTCTGTATATTATTTATTGTTTATTTGGTGAAGTTAACCGTTGACTCTACTGATCTAGTTGTACTGAAACTGCAGGGTTTATAGAATAAGCAGTTCGTAATGCGGGTTACGACTGATACTTGGGGTCGAAGTTTGGTCAGGGCACCATGACGTGTCTGGTTACATAAAAGTCTGTCCAGAGTCCACTGTTGTGAAGAAGGTGCTTGGGTAAGTCTATTGAGACCTGGTTTCCAGTATAGAGGGGAATAGGTCCCATTGTGACCAGAAAAGTTGTGGGCAAGGTATTTTGCTCGTCTTAAACCAAAAAAATTACATGATAGTACAATGCCAGGGCCTTGGGAGGTGTTTCTTAAGCTTGTCACTGTTTATACAGCGCCCCTTTAGTGTAAACGGGCATGCTGGTTTACCAGGTTTCGGTATTTGCCTCACAGTTGTTTTGAGTCCAGAGTTTTTCGGGTTTTAGAAGGTCAGTATTTGTTGTCTCGTACCATAATGTGATATGATGGTGTTGATTAATAGTACAAGAGTGGTAAATGGGTTAAAATTTCTATAGGAGTACGATACACATCAAATGTGATAAAATGTGTCAAGATTCGTATTACGTTCAAAACCATAATTTATTTTCCATTTATATTTTAATTTATTTAAAATAAAAACAGCTGTGATAAAAATTAAAATTTTGTTTAAAATATTGAAGTTCTATACCAACTAGTGTATGCTAGTACAAAAAATGTATTTGAAATACATTGAAATTTTGACTGGAATAGAATTTGAATTATTTGATACTGATTTAAAATAATAATCGTACGTTGTACCGATGATTTGGATTGATAATTAATGGCCTTTGAAATCTCTTTTATGTAATAGACCTATCGAAAGCTATACTTTCTAACTTGTTTTGTGTTAGTGTCGGTGTATTCTACATTTTTTACAATAGTAAAAATTTAATTTAATTATTTATTATTTTTATAATTTTTAAAAAAGCAAATCAAAATTTTATCTTTTAAGGAGTTAAAAATATATTTTTATTATTATTAATTTAAAATTTTATAAATTATAACAGATTTAAATAAAAAATTTTCTATTTTAGGAGACTCGGATCTCTATCAACTCTTGGCTTCACCACTGAACTTGAGCGTGCATTTAATATCTACCGGAATGAGTTCCCCGCCCAATTGCAAACTAAGCATAATGGGAAGCCGAGTCATGTGCTATAGAATTGATATTGAATCTGTTATTGCCTTGAGTTCACAAAGCTCACCAAGTTGTATCTGCGACGAAATAGTTATTAAAAGGGTGAACCAAAGTGTTGTGGACTTTATAGAACTGTTGGGTATAGTTGCAACAAGTGTCCTCAGCAACATCATCATCCTAAACAACTTGAAAACCTCAAGGGCAAGATTATAAATACGATTTTGTAATATTGACTAGATCAAAATATCAGTATCAAATCTTTATTTTAATTTTATTTTCAATATGAAATGTTATATTCGAGTTTGTATTTGTTTATTATTCATCATTATCGTTAAATAAAGTGAAATTGTAATCTACCAAGTGCTAACTTAACATGAATCGCAAAGCTTTGTATTTATGGCCAAAAATGTTTCAAAGCTAGAAGGATAAAACATGTGTTAGTATCTAGCTTTTGTCCCCTACTCTACTTTGAATCACGTATGCTTAAATATGTAATAGTAGGTAGTGGAATTTACTATTAATCCTAGTAATTATATTTGACTCAAAAGCAAAATTAAAAAAAAAAAATTCATTAATCATTTAGACTTTACAAACTGCATTCTTGAAAATTATTTACAAATATTTAAAAAATTTAAAATTGATGATTAGATGGAATTGTTCGCAGTGTAAATTTATTGGGTGGTCTTTATTGGGCGCTAAATTGGCTGTGAAGATTTATAAGATGCTTCATAACTTCCATTCCCCCTTGCATTGTTGTGTTAGAAGTTGTGGATGCATCAGAAAATGGTGATTTACCAATTGACTGAGTCGATGCACTACAATAAGGCGTCGTAGATGGACTGCTGTGGGATAGGCTGTTGTTAGGGCCAAATTAGATGATTCGTGCCCAGTTGGTATTTAGTAACATTAAGTGATTCGGTAGTAGCTGGGGGCAGAGGTGTAGATGTTGATGCAGGACCAGGTGTACATGCAAGCGCAAGAGTAGGTTTCGGAATGTGTTGAAGATGTGTGATCGGGTAGGCATACTCGATAGAGGTCCACATTTGTGTTGAGCTTCCAAGATTACCGTATGTTGTCCACAATATAATATGGGGATCCATGTTGCTTATACCATTGTTGGTATGCAATCAATGCCATGTAATTTCCTTCGCAGTTGACCATCTGAGGAACCCAATCCAACCGACTCTTCCAGAACTGAATTCAATAGTTGTGCTCGACTGCCTAATTACAACTACTTTTTCCGCACTTGTCCTTGCTGTGAATGGTATCCAGGTTGGTCGGTTCATTAGGAATGCTTTGTACCGAAAAATGCCAGGCATAACTCCACAGCTTGATTTGTTCAACATCAACAGTCCGCCAATCAACTGCATTATAAATGCTCGAGCGGCATAAATAACTTCCGGCTCAGTTGTATTCTTAAGAATAACTTCAAAGTTTTGTTTCAACCCGGTACCCGACCAAGCAACTCTTGGCAAAGATCCGACACATTTATGGCGCTACTACCAGTGACTGCAACTCCGTCTACAGGAAGTCCCAATTGGAGCACATCATCCTCCAACATTCTTACGACCTCTCCGCATGGCAAGTGAAAAGTGTGGGTCCTGATCGCTATCTCTCCACCAATGCAGATACTAAGTCTGCCTTCACCTCAAAATGATTCAATACATAAACCTAAACCTGGCCGCTTGCAAGAACAACAATAGACGAGAATCTGGTCTATAACATGGAGCACAGTTCCATTAATAAACATGTTTATTAAAAGTCTTAAAAAATAAATTATGATAATGTTTGAAAATCATAAATATCAACATTATATATAAACTTTGATTTAATGTGTAATTTAATATATAAACTTTGATTTTGTAAATTGAACACATAAAACTTTAATTTTATGGAAAAAAAAACTTTAATTCCATTATAAATAGAAAAAAAATGTTAAAAAACAAAAATAAATGGCTTAAAAATACAAAACAAAATTTTCATCGCAAATTAACCCCTGATAGATTAATATGGCACCACAATGCTAATGTGAGTATATTCAATGTTTTTAAAATTAGATTATAGTTAAACCGGTAAGATTATTGATTTGTCGATTTGATCGAACTGATTAATAAGTTATTAAAAGTAAAAAATTGATTTGATTGATTTTTTAACCGGTTCAATCGGTTCAACCCATTTCGTTCCTTTGTAAATCTTGTTTGCTTGAAAAAGGGACTAATTTGAGTGTTACCTGTGGAACCGTGGAAGATATGGAATTTTTTCCGAGTGCTCAAAAGCAAAAGAAGTCTGGTCCTTTTGCTGGTTTTCATAATGTGCAAGGTTAAATGCAACGTTGATATTACTATGTTGTTGAAAACAAGACGAGCTGCGCAACTGTGATTCGGGACGCGGATGGCAAGTTTATTCATAGTTGCTCGGGTTTATGGTCAAGTTGTTTGGAGCCTCACTTAACCTATATCTTTATAATTTTTAAAGGGTTTAAAGGGTTAAATCAAATTTTTATCATTTTTGGGGTCAAAATGTAATTTTACTATTACTAATTTAAAATTCTATAAATTATAAATGACCTAAATTAAAAATTTATTTCAAGATGACCATAACCCCTGGGTCTCTTAGTGGCTTCGCCATTGATTATCGGTATAAGAAGTGTTGTCTTGACATAGGGCGATGCGCATGAATTATGAATGATATATATTTTGGAGTCAAGGTATATAAATATATAAATATATATTTAAGTATATGAGATGTTTAATTTTAATAAATGTACATATATTAAATAATGAACCAATAACAAAACTATGGAAAGAGAAATGGGGCAATAGGCATCCATCATGGTTATAAGAGTTAATGTGTTAACTACAAATTAAATGTCACCAGTTACTATTTTGTCAAAGTGAATGAAATTTTGGAAGCATATGAATATGTTAAATATAAATATTTCATACAGAACTTAAATTTAGTTAATCAAATAATAAATTTAAATGATTAAGGAGTTGAAAAAGTATTAATGAGAAAACCTATTGTTAAAAGAACCAACATAAGAAGAACTACGATTGAAATTGAAAGAGAGAATCGCTCCATTTTAAATATTATTAACAGAGCAGATGAGTGAAAATGATAGAAAGATTGAGAGTTTTTGATGCAATGAATGTCAAACATTAAGAGATCTTTATATAAGTTAGAGATTGCAAAAGTTATCCGAAAAAAATGATGAACCCTACATTTGTTGTTTTCTCAAGTGACCTTAGATCACATTCGTTTACGCAGTAACTATTTATGGCAATTTTTCGGTTTTTTTTTTTAAATTTTTATTACATTTGTAAAATAATTATTCAAGTTTATTTGTTTTATATTTATCATTAAATTACGAAATTAATAGTTTATCTTTTAACATTAATCTCATTATAGGTTTTTATCATATCAACTTTTTTTGATATAATGTCTAGAACAACCATAGCCCCTCTCCAACCCTTAAATAGTAGGATAATGCGTTTCAGGTTTTCAGCGTACTCGAACTCACGTCCTCCTGCACTAACAATAATGTCGATATTAATCGAGCTAATATTCAATAGGCAATAATTTTTTTGTTCATTATAAAACGAATAGTTTGATATTTTTTATAGCTCACATTAAATTAAAATTTATATTGTTTATTAATGCATATGAACCCTTAATCTCAGTGCCCCACTGTGAACACTTTTATCTAGCTTTAAAAGCTTGTAAATAAGAATTTGGGATTGAATTGAATAGATAATTAATAATATGATTTTTAAATAAAATTATATAGAAATCATTACATAGGTACTTTATTGAAATATTAATAGGGGCAAAATTAGAAATTTTTTTAGGGGTTCGAAATTAAATTATAATTTTTACGATAGTAAAAATGTAATTTTACCATTTTAATAGCTTATATCTTTATAATTTTTAAAAGATTAAAGTAAATTTTTTATCTTTTTAGGAGGGTTAAAGTGGAATTTTACATTTACTAATATAAAATTATAAAAAATTTAAAGGGAATTTTTCATTTAGGGGGGCCGAGCCCTGCTAGCCCCTTAGCTAAACCCCTGAGTATTAGTGTCTCAATTTTTGGTTTTATTGTTCATTATCATAGTAATATTTACTATTTATTTTCTATTTCTTGAAAGATATGGACATTGTTCAAATTCAATAGTTTAAATAAACCAAATTTTGATTATTTTGAAACATTGTTTGCATATTATCAATCAATAATTATTACATCAATATAAATCAGGTTTTGTAGTTAATACCGTATTGGTGGACATATCGTTTTTTACTAGAATTAGTATGTATTGATATTGACTTATTTTAATGTATCATTTCGAATTTATTGCTATTTTAGAAAATATTTAATATATTTATAAATATTAAATAAACGAGATTAATTTCAATAATGCATTTTTTTTGAAGATGTTAATTTCAAATGTATTAAAATTGTTTTTGTTTAACAACGAATAGTAGCCGGTTGAGTATTAGTTTGATTGACATTGGCATTGTTACCAGTAGAAGAGGATGTGATTTCGAATACATTGAAGCGCATTATCCTCCTATTTAAGGGTTAGGGAAGGGCTATAGATAGTTCTATATTATAATATCTTCTAATATTACTTTCCCTATTTACTAAGGTAGCCCTAATTTCTCATAATTGCTTCACTAGGCCACCAAGGCATCACATAGATGGGCTTCGTCACTTGTTCTTTGAATTGAGCCAGTTCAAGTGGGTCAAAAAAGACCCATTTAATATGTAGACCTCCATGAGACGTTCTTTGTGCAATAGTCACGGGCTTTGAACCGCGGCCCATGACACTATCAGTGGTCTGTGGTTTTTTAAGAATTGTCTTTTGTTGATTCATCAATTGACCAAAGGGAAGAATCTGAAAGACATTGATTTCCAGTTTGCGGGCTTCTGGTTCAAGCACACAACCTTCAGCCTCATTTGCATCTAAGACTTTAGTAAGAAAATTTTGTAACGTGATGAGATCCTTTTTAAATTATGATGTTTTCAAGCGTAGAAATTATATGAATAATTATATAAGAACTCAAGTTTAATTAGATATCCGAGAACCGTTTATACGAAAGAAGAAAATTAAACGCGAAGGAGATAAATTTTTTAAGGTTTCCTTTAGTTATGAACGGGTGCTAGTGGTGTGTTATACGTGTGGTATTGTTGGGTATAGTGAGTCTTTTGCTGGTTTTCATAATGTGCAAGGTGGGTTGTCAGGTTTTATTGAACAGTTACTTGTTGACCAGCATGTTACACAAATGGGCTTAAATTTAGTGTTGATATTGTTGTGTTTGTTGCTGAAAACAAGATGAGTTGGGCAACTGTGATTCAATACGCTGATGGTAAGTTTATTCGTAGTTGCTAGGGTTTTGTGGTGACTCAATTAGCTGAAGCATTATCATTACGAGAGGCATTGTCTTGACTCAAGGAGATGCGAGCGAATGGATGGTTTCATTTCGGAGTCGGATTGCTTAGTCTACGATTAACTCAATCGTAGACAATTTTGAGTTTGGCTTCATCATTAAGGATATTACTTAGTAAAAAACTTATTATTTAAATTTCATTAATTTTGGCACGGTTTAAAAATAAGCCTGAAATTTAAGGATTATACTTGTTCACGGGTCGAGCCTTGTCAAAATTTTAGGCCCATTTGTTAGGCCCGATCTTGCCCGGGTCCAATCCAAAAAATGGATCTAAATTTTGCCAAGTTCGACCAGAATAAAAATGCTAAAATTCGGTATAACCCTCCTGAATTTTTTTATATAATTTTTTTATAAAATAGAATACATCAAAAATACAAAAAAATATTTTAAAATAAATATTTTCTCAATAAATTGAAAATATAATAATATATATTTATACTTAAACAACACTAGGTATAACTTAACAAGCAAATATCTCTACAATAGTAACAAAATTAATAATAAAACTAGAGTTATACAATATCTAAAGAAGATAGTAGTAACACAATAGTAAAATGATAGCAAAACAATAAGAAAATAACAATTTTTTTTGTCTTTTTGCTAACTCGGGTCGGGTCGAGCCGAAAAAGCCTTACTTGAGGCCGGACCCGTTTTTTAAACGAGCCTTATTTTATTTACTCAAGCCCATTTTTCGAGCTTATATCTTTATTTAAATAAACCTCTCACTTTTTAGACAAGCCTTCGGACCAGCCCAACTCATGAACAGGTGCACTTACTAAGCATATAGCCCTAATTTATATATATTATGAGAAACAATTCTAAAAGATACTCAAAGATTAAGATTAAGAGAATCGATTTAAAAGTTAATATTTAATAATAATAAGTTTTCTCGTACAGAAATATGTTGTTGATATCTTATCCTCTCAACTCCATTTACATGCATAACAAGAGGAAAGAGGACAATCTTTTAAGTATAATAAAATCCTAATAGATTGCCCATTTAGCAAGGATTAGTGCAGACACATTTGCGAAGGAAGCCTTTACAATTCCCCTTATGAAAACCTTCTCTCTTGCAAACAATATCACAACTATCATCAATTAAGCATAATCCTTTGTATACATTGCTCGTGGCCTTGCATATTGGACCACCTTCCACTGCCACAGGTCCCATTTCTATTTCATTTCACATAGTTATGTCACAAACTTATGCAAAATAAAAAATATTAAAGACAAGTATATATACGTAGATGTACCATATAAAAAGTTAGTCACATAAAAATATAAATATATATTTAAGCATATGGGATGACTAGCTTTATATTAAATGGGACGGTTAGCTTTAATTCATGTATATATTAATTAGAGAATCATTAGCAAAACTATTGAAAGAGAAAACCTGTTGTTAGAAGAACTAACATAAGAAGGATCACTGCTGAAACTGAACGAGAAAACCGCTCCATTTTAAATATTATTAATAAAGCGAACGAATAAAAACAGGAGAAAAAGAGAGAGATTGAGAGTTTTTGGTACAATGAAAACCAAATATTAAGACACCTTTTTATATAAACTTAAGATTGCAAAAGTTATCGAGAAAAAAGGATAACCCCACATTTGTTGTTTTCCCAAGTGACCTTAGATCACATTCATTTACGTTATAACTATTTAGCCCATGTATTTTTCGGAAATTTTAATAAATATGCTAATTTCAATTTATTTGTTTTGAAACATTGTTGGCATAGTATCAATCAATAATTATTACATTAATAGAAATTAAGTTGAGGTTTCTAATATTAATAAGTTTGGGATTACAAAAAAAAATAATGGTGTACTAAATTACTACTTTTTTTTAATAATCTTATTGTAGATTTTGATTGTATCTTCTCTATTTGACACAATGTCTAAAACTATATATAGTCTTTCCCAACTCATAACTAAGAGGATAATACGTTTCAGCGCACTCAAACCCACATCCTCTTGTTTTAAGCACAATGCCAATATCAATAACAATGATTTAATATATGATATTTATATTTTAATAACGTGTATTTTAAGGATATCTTAAAACTTTTCCATTTATCTTTTAATAATGTGTATTTATTTAATAATATAAGTGAAACAAAAATAAAGTATAAAAATACGTCATCTATTTTTTAGATAATTATATTGTTCTTACTGTTTTTTTAATAAAATGCAGACATGCTTTTATTATTATACAAAAATCCCTCACAATCCCCCTCGCATACCAGGCAAAAAAGCTTCAACTCGCAACAGAAACTCGATGAAATGCTCTAGTTTGACGCGATCCAAGCAAACCCTAATTAGCATCCTTTGCTCTAGCACTCTTTCCTAGCACAGCCGGACAAGTTAGGTGGTTTTGTGTGTATTCCGTTTTTCGACCACCACAATCCCTTGAATCACCGCCGATTCTTCCACCCATCAAACATCGCGCTTTCGGAGAAAGCAATTATATAGTTCTTAAAAAAACTATCATGGTTTTTTTTTTTTTTTGTCTTGCCTTTGGCTTTCTCTTATGCCTTGTGTGCATGTCAGTTTATTGCTTTGTCGAATATTTTCGTAAGTCATGCCTTTTTGTTGTTTTCGTGTTTGGTGTTAGTTTTTTTATGGAAACGGAGCTTTGAAAACTTACGGTTTGGGATGAGGAAGAAGTGAAGTAGGTTCTAAATCCAGATGAGGCTTTGGTAGAGGAAATCAACTATGATCTTTGTTTGGTTGGAAAGTTCATAGGTGATAGGGTCCTTAATTTTATGGCCATCGAGCGTACTCTTCTATGTATCTTTGTGGAGATCGATTCAAGCACATGACTATCCGCCTAGATTTTCATCTAAAGTTTTAGTGAGGAATCTTTGTAATGTCATGAGGTCCAGGAGGGGAATATTTTCATTTAAACCCTTTAAAATTTTTAAAATTTAAATTAGTGAAGATAAAATTGTATTTTAGCCTTCCCTAAAAATGAAAAAATTTTGATTTAATCCTTTAAAAATTATAAAAATATAGCCTATTAAAATGGTGAAATTATATTTTTACTATGCTTCACCCTTGATGAGATCCTCTCTAGATTATGACATTTCAGGTTCGATTAGATATCTGGAACCCGTTTATGCGAAAGAAGAGAATTAAATGTAAATGAGATAAGTCTTTTGAGGTTTCCTTCAGTTATGAACGGGTGCTAGTGGCGTGTTATCTATATGGTGCTGTCGGGCACAGTGAGTTGAATTACTGAAAATTACGTGAGATGCCGGAACATAAGGTGGTTCGAGAGTGGCCGGAAGAGATAAGGGCTGTGGAATGACGACTGGATAGTTTTCTGAATAATAAGTGGAGACGTGATTGAATCAAGAGGTTGTCTACTGGAAGCAATGAGCAAAAATATTTTGGCTGAAGCGTGACGAAGAGAATTCTAAGCATTTCCATGCATAGGTGTCTTAACGAATAAGGGTTAATCGAATTTCTATGTTACTTAATTCTCATGGCCAGCATTGTACTGAAAATAATGAGATGCATTCGATTGTTATTGAGTATTTTCAAAATATCTTTGAGGCCTCTTCTGTGTCTAATTTTTAGCTCCTTTCGGATTTGCCTTCTTGTGTGACAGAGGTTGATAATGAGCAAGTTGTAGCCCCGTTTCAGATTGAAGAATTTCGATAGGCTGTGTTTGATATGAATCCGAAGAAGGTGTCGGGGCTGGATGGTAGGAATCCGGATTTCATCCAGCATTGTTGTTGTTTTATTGGGGAGGACATGTTCAATCAATGCTGCACTTGGCTCAATGATGGTGTATCAATCATTGTTTTGATTCCTAAGAAAGATCATCCTCATAGTATGTTTGAGCTCCGGCCTATCGCACTTTGTAACGTTTTGTATAAGATTGTGGCTAAAGTTTTGGCAAACAGGCTCAAGACTACCACGTATTATTTATGATTGCGTTTGAAATTATCCATCACCTGCGGATTAAAAGTAGATCTAAAAAAGGTGAAATTACAGTAAAGATCGACATCAATAAAGCTTACGATAGCGTTGACTGGAACTTTTTGAGGTACACTCTGTTGAAGATGGGTTTTGGGGAGAAATGGATGAATTGGGTTATGATGTGCGTGAGTTGGGTCCAATTGTACCGAGTCGTGTACTTCGTCAAGGAGACCCTTATCCATCCTTTGCATTGAGGGACTCAATTCTTTGCATAAGAGAGTCGAGACTAAAGGTGATTTTTTGCATTGAAGTAGAAGGATTGAAATGGTAAAAACCGTCGAGGGGCAAGATTATATGTAATGTTGATACTGCTGTGGTTGTTGCTGAAAACAAGACGAGTTGGGCAACTGTGATTCAAGACACGAATGGTAAGTTTAGTCGTAGTTGCTAGGGTTTTTGGTCAAGTTGTTTGGAGAGTCATTTAGCTGAAGCATTACCTGTACGAGAGGCAATGTCTTGGCTCAAGGAGATGCGCATGGATGGTTTCATTTCGGAGTCGGATGGCTCACGGGTTATTAAAGCTTTGACTAACTCCACCATAGACAATTTTGAGTTTGGCTTTCATCATTAAGGATATTATTTGAACAAAATAAATTATTATTTAAATTTCATCAAATTTTGCATGGTTTAAAAATAAGCCTCAAACCTAAGCATAGAGTCCTAATATATATATATTTAAGACAAATAATTCTAGTAGAAACTCAGAGATTATGATTAAGAGAATTAATTTAGAAGTTAATATTCAATAATAATAAATTTCCTTGTACAGAAATATGTTGTTAAAATTTTATTCTCTCAATTCTCACGTACGTGCATAACAAGAGGAAAGGAGGTAAAGTATAATGAAATTGCTCATCTAACAAGGCTTAGTGCAGACGCATTTGCGAAGGAAACCTTTGCAATCTCCATTAGGAAAACCCTCGGTCTTGCAAACAATATCACAATTGTCGTCACGTAAGCACAACCCCTTGAATGCATTACTTGGGGACTCGCATATCTTATCACCATCCGCTGCCACAGGTCCCATCTCTACTTCATTTCACATAATATAGATAGATGTACGATATAAAAAATTAGTAACATAATTTTTAAAAGAGAAATGAAGTGATTAATTTTATATTAAAAAAAACCTATATATATTTAAGCATATGGGATGACTAGCTTTGTACTAAATGGAACAGTTAACTTTAATATATATCAATAGCAAAACTATTGAAAGAGAAATGGGGCAACAAGCATCCATCATTAGCGGGCAGGGGCGAACCCCCCGGGGGAGATGGGCCCCGGCCCCCTAAAATGTAAAATTACTATTTAGGTCTTTGAATTTTTTTTAAAATTTTAAATTAGTAAAGGTAAAATTGCACTTTGGCCCCCCTAAAATTATAAAAATTCGATTTAATCCTTTACAAATTAGAAAGATATAAATTACAAAAAATTAAAATTTCATCCGGCCCCCCTAAAAAATTTTCCTGGCTTCGCCCCTGCCTGTTAATGGGTTAACTTTATACTAAATATCATTTTATTAAAGTGAATGTCAAATATGAATATATATATATATATATATATAATTTCAAAATATGTAAATACATTACATGCTTAGATTCATGCCCATATGAATATGTTAAATACAAATATTTCATAAAAAATTTAAAATTTTAGCGAATCAATAATAAATTAAATGGAAAGGAATCGAAAAAAAATATTAAAGAAAAAACCTGATGCTAAAAGAACCAACATAAGAAGGACCACAGCTGAAACTGAACGAGAAAGTCGCTCCATTTTAAATATTATAACCGAGCGAATGATTGAAAGCGAGAGAGAAATTGAGATAATTTTTAGTACAATGAAAACAAAGTATTAAGAGACGTTTATATAAACTTGAGATTGCAGAAGTTATCGAGAAAAAAGGATAGAACCCCACATTTATCGTTTTTGCAAGTGATTTTAAATCACAATCATGTACGTTATAACTGTGTAGCCCACATATGATGGCAATTTTTTCGCTTATTGAAATTCTTATAAAATTGATTTGTTTTATATTTATTGAGTATTGGTAATAGTGGGCTCTATGTTATTCAATTTTTTTACCATGTTGATGTGAAGAAGATGCTATCGGGAGGGATCCATGGTCTTTTAATAACTATCACTTGTTGGTTCATTAGTTGACCAAATGGGAGAACCGTAAGACATTGAATTTCAGTTTGCGGACTTCTAGGTTCAGGTGTACGACCTTCCATTTAGATCTTCATCCGACGCTTTAATGAGGAATCTTTGTAATGTGACGAGGTTCTTTCTAAATAATAAAATTTCAAAGAATTATATGAATAATTATATGAGAATTCAAATTCGATTAGATAAATGAGAATCGTTTATGTGAAAGAAGAGAATTAAATGTTAAGTAGATAAGTTTTTTGATGTTTCCTTTAACTATGAATTGGTGCCAATGATATATTATCTACGTGGTATTATTGGACATAGTGAATTAAATTGTCAAAATATTACTAGAGATGTCGAAAACGAGGTGGTCCGAGAATGGCTGGAAGAGATAAGGGCTTAGAGGCACAACTTAATAGATTTCAAAATATCAGTGGGGATGTTATTCGATCAATCAAAGAATATGGGATGTGATTTGCTTATCGAAGAAATTTGGAGACTTGGGGTTCCAAAACCTTAATAGTTTCAATATTGCTATGCTTGGAAAATAGTTTTGGAGGCTTATTTCAATCCCAATTCGCTTTTGGAAATAGTATGCGAAGCAAGATGTTATCCAAATAATAGTTTATTTGAGGCTACAAAAGGGTGCACTCTTTCTTCCATTCGGAGGAGCAATATGGCACCACAGTACTTACTAGGATTATAGTGCTAAAATGATAACAAGTCAACGATGGTGTTAGAGATGGAGTTGTACATGGATCGCCCAATTTTAGGTCGGATTTTTAAGATCGAGTCGGCCTAAAAAATGGGCTTAAATTTTTGTTCAAGTCTGATTCAGATAAATATGTTAAAATCTAAGCCCGGTTCGGCCCGATCCCACTGTATTAAAAAATTTAAAAATGTAATACATCAAATACACTTCAAACATTAAAATATATGTTTCCCAACAAATTGAACAAAATTTAAAAAATATACTTAAATAATACTAAGATAAGTGTAACTTAACAAGCAAATACCTCTAAAATAGTAGTAAAATTAATAATAAAACAAGAGTTATACAAAATTCAAACAATAATAACAAAATAGTAATAATATAATAGCGAAATGATAACAAAACAGTAAAAAACAGTGGCAAAATAATACAAAAACAGCATTAGTTTTTTTTTTTTTTAAATTGGGCCCCAAAAAGCTTACTTGAGGCTTGATCCATTTAGAAAACTGGTCTTATTTTTTGTCCAAGCCTATTTTTTGGGCTCATATTTTTGTCAAAATCTTTCCACTTTCGAGCGAGCTTTCAGGCCGAACTGAGTGACCCGACCCATAGACAAATCTAATTAGAGATATGTGAAATTTTAAATTAAGTCGAAATTTTATTTATATAATTATATCAAATCAAAATCCTCAAATCACGTTATAAATTCTATCAAAGTTAAAATCTAATTTAATACTTATCATTTTATTAGAGTTTCACAATTTTTAAGAAAAATTAAATTTATTGTGAAATCGATGAAATAAAAATGAATCAATGATATAATTGGTTCAATGTTTTTTATTATTCAATGATAAATATATTTGAGGCAATGTAATAAATAATAGCAAAAAAAAAAGAAAAAAAAAAAGGTGCAAACATGAAAACAAATCCAAAGATTTTCCGGGAAAATAAACGGCAGACAAAATTTAAATTTTGGAGGCAAAAACCAAACAGGAAAAAAAACCCTAATTCAATGGCGCCCTTTTTCCAGTTCATTTTTAGGGATTTTGGCGGGTGCCAACTTGGGATAAAAACCGCACCCATCAAAATTTCTAGATCAGCCCTCTTTTCTTCATTTCTTTCCATAGAAAATTTTTACTTTCATTTCTTCTTCAGCTCCATTGCTTCGATCTTCATTCCTTTTTCTACTGATTTGTTTTTTTTTTCTTGTAATCATTTTCCATCTGGGTTTTCGATTGCATACATTGGCTTGGTTTCAGATCTTTGAAACTCCAAGTAAAAATGTTGGATCCGAGTGAAAAAGTAAGCCATCATTATCTCTTAAAAATGTTCTTCATTTGTTCATATGAGCTTTAACTTTCCCATTTTTTTCTCAGCTGATTCTCTTTATTGTTTTATCATATTTTCTTGCAGGGATCAAATTCTAAAGATCCAAACAGGAAATCCCCAGAAACCATTTCACCAAAAAAAACTCAAAATCAAATCATTTGCAATGAACAAATCAAGAAAACTTGTGCTAATTGTGGTACTTCTAAAACCCCCCTTTGGAGAGGGGGGCCGGCTGGTCCCAAGGTATTTCTATTTTTTTTTTTTATCTTTGATCTTTAATTCCTGTCTGGGTTTTTATTTTTTTATTTTTTTTGCAGTCTTTGTGCAATGCTTGTGGGATCAAAAGCAGGAAAAAAAGAAGGGCAGTTTTAGACAAGAAATCAAAGAACCCTAAAAATTTAGGGGATAATTTAAAGCAAAGATTGCTATCTTTGGGAAGAAAAGTTTTGATGCAAAAATCAACTGTTAAGAATCAAATGAGAAAATTAGGAGAAGAAGAACAAGCTGCTCTTCTATTAATGGCTCTTTCTTATGGTTCTGTTTATGCTTAGGATTTTTTTTTAGCTAAAATAATAGGATCTTTAAAGGGTATTTAACCATTATTAAGTGTAATTTTTGGTTATATTTCCTTAATTCTTTTAATGGAAAAGTATTTTTAACTAATTATGTTGTTGGAAGAATTTTAGGGAAAGTGTAAGAAAATTCAGAAATTTCATTCTATTTTTTCCTAATTTAATTTTAGCAGTAGTTTATATTTTGGGGATTATATTTTCTTCCTTTTTGGGATTAAATTTTGTTTGGTAAAAACACTTCTTTGGTTTTTTTTTTTTTTAAATTTAATACTAAGTAAATTAATTACTCTTAAAAAAGTTGAAGCATTTTCATTTCTATAAATTTTAAAATTAAACAATTAAGGAAAATTAATCTTGCTGTAGATGTTTATTGTTAATTGTTTTTAATTTTGATTGGTATTATAATAAATTTAGTTTTCATGTTTATATATTTTATGTAAAAGTTGAAAAAAATTAGTAAATGTTTTGAGTTAAAATTATTAAATCAAGACTAAATTAATTGAGTGTATAAATTTTGAGGGTTAAATTTATTATTATATTTATAAAAATATGTAAAATTGAAGAAAAATATTAACTTTTTTATTGATTGTTCTTAGTTACTTTTTTTCAAAATTGGTAGAGATTAAATTACTCTATTTTTTTTTTAAGAGATATTAATTTGCTTAATATCAAAATTTAAAGGGACCAAAGAGGTATTTTTCACTATTTTGTTTAATTGCAAGATGGTTTAAATAAACTTGGGCTAAAATAAAAAGGTAAATTTTCACATTTAACTCCCAGGAAAAGGAAGGGAAAAAATGGGAACTATTGAGTTAGAATAAGGATGGAAAGAGAAAGAAAATAAAGTTTGAAGGAAAACCCAGAATTTTCTTGGGTGCCAAACAGTATTAAGTAAGTTGAATTCAATTATCTTTAATATTTGATTTCGAGTAGCTGATAAAGTAAAGTCAATCAAACTTAATCAATTCCGAGCATACAAATGAAGGTTTTTTTTTTTTTTTTTCTAGAAAAATAACTAATTTACTCAATTAAGTTTGAATTATTCGATTTTTATCTCAAATTGAACTTCAATTTTAAAATTAAAACTCAATTGAAATCAAACCGTATTTCGGGCCTTCTTCCGAACCACATGCTGCCATATGTTCTTGAGCGTCTCGATACGAACCGGTTTGATTAAGTAATCACAAGCACCATATGTAACACCCTTCATAACAACTTGTTTTGTAGCATCTACCGATATCACTGCATAAAATACAAGTTCGAGTCATTTCAGGTTGAAATTTAATTTCGAGTTTGTCTAATTTGGGGTTGAGGCTTAATTAAGTTTGGATCATTATAAAATCTAATCCTTTTAAGTTCGGATCATTTTTGGCTACTTGCCAAATCATTTCCAATTCAAGTTTATTTCAAGTTAAGTTTTATTTTGGATTCGGACTAAATGGATTTGGACTATTGACTTTCTGTTATCAAGTCGAACTGAATCGAGTTTGGTTTGGGTTGATTGAACTAATTTTTTGAATTCCGATCAAAATTAAGAAGTTTACTCTAAACTCGATGAATCCAAAATAAAATGATAAATAATAGGTTATTACGGATAACAGGGAGATCCATCTCCGAATTAATATGCTTGAGAAGTTCGAATCCGTCCATGTCTGGCATATGGACATCACTGATAACGATATCAAACCCGTTTTTGTGCTCACGTAGCACCGACAATGCAGTCTCAGCTTTGCTGCATTTCGTAACTGTAAACATTCACACATCAAATTTATGAAAATAGGTAATCTCAAAAAAAGCAAAGCATTATAAAGTGGCATGCTATCAATAAGCATTGATTCAATATCAGTTCAAATTTGTTTTTACTTTAAATATATTCCAGTTTTCAGTATATGCTATGCTCGAAATAAGGATTTTTTATTGTAGATTTTCAATCATATGAGTAGACCTATTCATGAGCCGAACTTAAATTTAAAAAAATCCGGTCCTGTCCCAATCCTTCCCTCCAAAAAAACCCATCACTATTAAAAAGTAATAAAAATATTAAGAGTAAACTACTAAAATAGTCATTTATGTTTATCTCAGGTTACATTTTAGTCACTTACGTTATCGTGTTGTAACATTTTAGTCATTGAGCGCTAATTATCGTTAACGGTGTAACGGTAAGCTGATGTGGCACGTTAAATCATCATTTCAAACAAAAATTTTAGGTTAAATTATATAATTGGTCCCTATATATTTTTCATTTTGAGCAATCTAATTTTTTTCTTTTACGTTAAAAGAGACGGAGAAGGGAGAAAAATAGAGGGAAAAACATAAGTGAATGAAAAAAAAAAGGAAAGTTAATATAAAAGAAAAAAAATTAAATTGCTCAAAACGAAAAAAAAAAATGAAGATCAATTGTATAATTTAACCTAAAAATTTTGTTTAAAATGATGGTTTACGTGTCACGTCAGCTTACCGTTACACCATTAACAGTTCAGTGATTAAAATGTTACAACACGTTAATGTAAGTGACGAAAACATAACATTTCAAACATAAGTGACTAAAATGTAAACTGAAGAAAACAAAAATGACTATTTTAATAATTTACCCAAATGTTAAAAATATATTATTTTATATTTATATTTATATATTATAATTAAGTTAAATTTAAAATAAAAATAAAAATATTTTAAAAATTATTTAATTTAACATCGAGTCAGGCCGAAGGCAAGAAATTATTTATTCAACCCTAGCTCAAGTCGGGTCGGGTGGTCTACCTAGCTCGTTTACACATTTGGAATATACTCAATTCTCACTTAAATCTAAAAATCTAACTCGATTAATATGAATTCAAACTCAATTCAACCATGGAATATGAAAAACCTAAATCTAAAAATATTCAAACTAGAGAAGAAATAATACAAACCCATAAACCCGAACCAAAATAACTTCAACTTGAAATTAGTATTCAAAATGAAAATTTAAAGAAATTGTTGATTAGTACCTTGATATAAGCAGGTTTTTAGCATTTTTTCAAAGATCATAAGACATGTTGGATCATCGTCAACAACGAGCACACGCAAACCAGCAGGAAATTGATCTCTACCGTCCCACGCACCGCTTGAGCTAGCAGTCGACATGGATCCATTTCCATTACTTGAATTCATCTGTTTAAAAAAAGGGGGAAAAATACTATAGAAAATTTGACATGAAGATGCTACTGCCTTTTTCACATGCTTAAATTTGAACTCACTAAGCAATTAAAATAAGAATTTATGAACAAAAAAAGAAAAGAAAAAGAGAGAATAAATTATGAAAGAAAGATTTTTTATTGATACCGTGTTGAAAAACGAAGCGAGAGGTGAGAGATATAAAGGTGAAAAAGAATGAGAGATTTTGTTTGAATTATTAGCATAGAAAGAGATTTTGTTTGAATTATTAGCATAGAAAGCGTTAAAATAATACAAAAAAGTGTCGTAAAAGATTTATTTTTTTTAATAATTAAATAATAAAAAAGTGTCACTATGTACTCGAGTTAATCGAGCGCTGTTAATTTTGACAAAACGAGTCACTTTTAAAAAAGTCTGAATCACTACTGATTCGATGAATTTTATTATTTCGAAAAAGATTCATTCAAGATGGAAAAAGACAAAATGTACGTTATTATCTTAACATGTCATTGTTAAAGTAAAAAAAAATGATTTTTTTAAAAATATTTTTTTTGAATTTTTTAGAATTTAAACTAAATAAATAAATTTTATAAATATTGAGAACTAAATTTATTAATTTTTTTGAATATTTAGAATTAAATTGACAGAATGCGTAAACATTAAAAAATTAAATTTATTATTAAGCTAATTAAAAAAAAAACCCACATGTGAAAAAGTTGAAGGAAGAGAAATTTTGTTTGAATTATTAGGATAGAAAGCTTTAAAGTAATACAAAAAAGTGTCTTAAAGATTTGTTTATTTTTAACAATCAAATAACAAAAACATGTTACTATGTACTCGAGTTAATCGAACACTATTAAAACATCTGAATCGCTACTGATTCAAAGGGTTTATTATTCTAAAAAAAGATTCCTTCAAGATAGAAAAAGATAAAATGTGCATTATTATCCCAACATGTCATTGTTAAAGTTTAAAAAAAATGAATATTTTAAATTATTTTCTCTCTTTTTTGAAAATTTTAAAATTGGAATTAAATTGATAGATTTTGTAAATGTTAAAAGGTTAAATTTATTGATTTTTTAGAATTCGAATTAAAATGATAAATTTTATAAATATTGAGGATTAAATTTGTTATTTTTTTAAGATATAGAATCAAATTAATATAATGTGTAAATATTAAAGTGTTAAAATTGGTTATTAGACAAAAAAAAAATCTCACGTCAGCTTTCATCACTGATCTAGTGGCAACGAATAAAAAACTGACTAAAATAATTAATTTTGAAAAGTTGAATGATTAAATAAATAAATAAAAAACATCACTAAAACAGAACCAAAAGCACAATTTAATGACTATTTTTATAATTTACTCTTTTTATTTTAATACTGCATTATTTAGATATAAATAACCTCTAATAAAAAAAATATAAATAACTTCCGTGTATATTTTTATTGTCTAAAAGAACTTTTGGTAAAAACACATTTCTAGTCTCTTCCCATTTCGATATTAAATAAATTTATCCCTCTTAAAATTGGAGCAATTTAATCCCGATAAATTTTAAAATTCAACAACTCAAGACAACCAATCACAACGTGAATGTTATAAATTGTATATAATTTTGATTAGTATTACCAAATTTAGTCCTCAATTTTTACATACTTTTTTGTAAATATTGGCAAAATTTATAAATATTGCATGTTAAATTTGTTAAATCAAGACTAAATTAATTGTACTTAATTGCTCACTTTTAAATTACTCTTATTTTTTTAGAACAATTTGCTTAATACCAAAATTGTGAGGGACAAAAATGATTTTTTACCAAGACTTTTCTATCCATACAAAAAAATGGCATAATATCTTATTTGGCCCTCCAATTTTATAAAAAAAAAATCATTTTAACCCTCTATTTAATTTTTTACCTCTTTTAACCCTTAAACTTGTGTTATTTATCAAATCACCTCAAAATGGATAAAAATGTTAACGTCTGTTAACTTTGCTAACATGACATACACATGAATGCGATATCAGCAATTAATTGATTTTTTAAAATTCAAAAAATTATAAAAAAATCATTAAAAAAGGTATAATACTTATATAATTTTTTTTTTAAATTTTTAAAAAATTAACTATTGATACGCCATATGCGTGGACTACCATATAAATGTCACATTAACAAAGTTAACAGAGGTTAACTTTTCCATCCATTTTGAGATGATTTAACAATCAATGTAAGTTTAAGGACTAAAAGAAACAAAAAATTAAATGAGAGATTAAAATGACTTTTTTTTTTGTAAAGTTGAAGGGCAAAATAAATAATTATGCCAAAAAAAAAATTTCAACCTCACATCACGGGTTCAATAACCAGTTTTATATAAAAATCAAATGATAAATACAGATACAATGAAAATTTACCAGAACTCAATGCCCAGACTTATGTCTAGAGTAAATATATATGTACATCACAAATCAATTCAAGAAGAAAAAGGCAGCAAATTTCATGTAGAAAGCCTACAATTGGCCCTGTTTAAAAATGGTCCTCCACAACTTGGAATGCTGCTGGACAACATCAAAAATCACCCTAAAAGTTAGTCAGTCAAGCCGGATTTGGTTACCGAAAATGATAAAAAATTTCGACCGAAATGCCTTTGCATATCATGCACCAGCATGATCTTCCTAAGGTTACTCATCCGTCTTGATTATCCATTCATCGGATCCTGTTATGTTCAAAAGAAACTGGCAGAACATGACATTCGTAAACGATGATGCAGTTCTTGGAGCGAAGCAAATCCAGTTTCTTGAAGAAACATGAACTTGAGGTCCCAATCATTGATTTCAGAAGAGATATTATGTACATCATATAATGGTGTAGTGCGATAGGAGATCACCTACACTGGGATATTATCACCTACACTGGGATATTATCCAAGGAATACCCATCGAAATCGAACTCGTTTTCGGCTGGTGCGATGCCTTGTTGCTGTAGGAAAATCAAATTGTATGTATAAATGAATATTCCCATTGATAAGTGAATAAAAGAGAATAAAAAGAACCAACCTGTTTCAGAAGAGCAATCATGAGATCCTCTTGTCCGAAGTGATCGACGAATAGATTGGAAGGATTCCCATCTGCAACACTCTCAGACTTGACCCGAACCGTATTGTCAGCACGAATTGTGTTGAGATGATGATTGACATTTAGCAGATTCCCAGGTTCTGTACTATCTCCGGCTGAGAACATTGCCTTGCTTACAATGGGTACACTCCTGTTTTGTCCATTTATTTGGCCCGAAGGAAATCCTTGTTGAACTAAAACCGATTGCGTGAGATCAAGGTTGCCTTGAAGAGAGTTTGAATGCTGAGAGTCATCTAATATCATGCCTGCATTCTGTAGCTCCCAATTTTGGGATTTATATTGATAGTCATTAAATACATCGTAACTAGGCAAGAATCCCCCGGATCCTTTAATTTCTGAGTTAAAATCTTCGTGAAAAGCACCTTTCGATGTGTGATCAGACATTCCCGGTGTACTTCTGAGGGAGAAAGTATCAACAGCTAGTTCGGAAGCATGATTCATGGGGAAATTCAATATCGAAGGGGTCTGTGAAACCAGATTATAACCAGGGGCTCGGATATTTTCTGGAATCCCATTTCGTGTAGAGACATTTGCAGCAATTCCATTTGGTACTATAGGCTGCCCCACAGATAATGGAACAGTTGAATCGTTCAGTATCTGCACTCTCGACAGTGGCTGACCCATCTCGATCAATGATGAGTTGTTTTGACTGCTTTGTGCACCGTGGGGAGCAACTTGCATATTTACGTTTCCTATCGATTGTGAGGTGTGGTGCAAGCTGGTAAGCTGCTTTGACTCCATTGTTGTCGGAATTCCATGAAGTAAATTTACTTGCTTATTATTATTGTTCACATGTTGTTGCTGCCCTTCTCTAAATCTCAACTTTCGATTTTCAAAACTAAAAATGTTTCTTTGATTAACAAGGGGCATAGGTACACTCGATTTAGCAGTTGACCGACCGAGCACAGCTGCTTGGAGTGTGGCAAGACATTGTGCAGGAAGTTGACCGGTGGCAGTAAGCGTTTGCAGATCGAGCCCATGGACTGAAGACAGCGGACCGAAAGTTTCATCTTGGGGGTTCATAAAAGAATTATTCGGATTACATGAGTGCGGTGATACCCCACTCAGCCTTCTAAGATACAACCGATATTTCTGATCACATGACAACGAAACAATTATCATCAATGAATAAAACATAATTTTGATTTCCGATAACTGTTTATTAGATGCAAATCTAGGCAAGTAAGAAGTTTGTATATTTAGTGAACATGAACTGTACCTGAAGATGGCTTGCAACATTTTCTCGGGTAAGGCCAGGAACGTTCATCAACTCCAAAATTTTCTTCGGGACAGCCTCTGAAGTAAAAGATAAAACGTCAGCAAATGTCAACGAAGAGAAACAAGAAAAATCAACAGGCAAAATAGTTGTGGTCAAAGTCGATTTAAAAAATATTTCAACTGTAAACAAAAAGGACTTAATACTCGATTCTTTTGGCAAAAGTAACATAATTTTATCCGAAATCGTGAGCTTATATAAACAACAATGTAATACAACATCGATATTGAAATATCCCTAACCAAGGAAACACGCTTCAACTCAAATACTCAAGTTATTTGCCAAAACTGAGCATAACTGAATCCAACACTCAGACCCGAGACTGAATAACATAGTGTAAAAGCACAAGGGAGTTTCACCGGTTTTTGGAAAATAAACACTATGACTATAAGGTTTTAACATATATAGTAATTTCATAAAAGAAATGGGTAAAAGGCTCATACTGTCAATGCCTAGTTGATTAACAGCTGCAACGAACTGTTGATGGAGCTCAACGGACCAAACAACCCTCGGCTTCTTTAGCGTGGATGTATCATCTCTATCGTCAGTTTCATCTTCATCATCCTTCCTCTTTTTCGAGCTTTTCCAATTTCCTTCATTAACCGAGGATGAGTAATCTGCGTCTTCAGATTGTTTTGGCTGCCGATCTCCTTCTTCTACACTTCCCGACTGCTCCAAGTCTTTCCACTCATTCTTCCTCTTCCGAACCACATGTTGCCATATGTTCTTCAGTGCCTCAATTCGAACTGGTTTGATTAGGTAATCGCAGGCACCATGTGTAACACCTTTCATGACAACATCTTTTCCATCATCCGCCGACATCACTGCAGAAAATACAAGTCGAACATGAGGCCATAACGAAAGCCAAACCCGAGTAAATCGTTAATTCACGGCGAGTAAATCCATGACAAACATTTATGATAAAGAGTGCTTACTGATGACAGGGAGATCCATCTCCAAACCAATATGCTCGAGAAGTTTGAATCCATCCATGTCTGGCATATGGACATCGCTGATAACGATATCAAACCCGTTTCTGTTCTCGCGTAGCTTCAACAATGCGGTCTCGGCTCGATTGCATTTGGTAACTGGAAAATGAACAATCACAAATCAACCAATCATCCATCAAATTACTAGAATATCAACCTCTTAGCTCCAAAGGAAGTCCCTATGTTTTATATATATATATATATATATATATATATATATATATATATATGCACAAATCAAAGCAAAACAGGCCTTTAAAGCTAATGAAACACTTCAAGCAAATTTGCAGAAAGCATTATAAAGTGTCATAATTTCCCAAAATCCAAGAAACAAAGATCAATTCATTTTCGCCCCACTATATGTACCCACAAACAAAATCGATACAAGCCAAAAAAAAATTATTGAAAACCTAAAACAGAAACAACAAAATTACTATCTTAAAACACTGAAATTAGTAATCAAAATGAAGAATTAAAGAAAACCCAAGGAAGAAAACTGTGATTGTACCATCATATGAACAATTTCTTAGCATTTTTTCCAAGATTATGAGACATGTTGGATCATCATCAACAACAAGCACACGCAAACCAGCAGGGAACTGATCTGGAACTGGAACTACATCTCCTGCTTTCCAAGTAGTAATTGAAGTAGCAGTCGACATGGATCCTTTTCCACCACTTGAATATTTCATCACTTGAAAAAAAAAAAATACCCCGATCCAAAATCCAGAAAAACGAGAAATTTTGCACTAAAGATTCTGGGTTTCACATGTTTAAAGTTGAACTGGACTCACTAAGCATAAAAAAGAGATCGATACTTGATAACCAGAGTTGAAAATTCAAAGAAACCGAAGTTAAGATAAGGTAAAAATCGAAGGGAAATAGTAATTTTCTTTTTCTTTTATTATGGAGATTCATTCAAGTTGAAGTTCATTGAAGCTTTTTTTTTTTTTTTTCATTTTTAATTTATTTAAATAATTTTTTGTTCAAATGTGGGTCAGTCCTAGAAGTGTGGATCCAGCTCACATATATATATAAGTATAATAACAAACCCCGAAGGTTAAAGTATGCCATAAGCCCCTGTACTTTTAAAAATTTTAAATTTAGTCTTTATACTTTTATTTTTCCAAATTTAGTCCTACTTTCTAGATGTTAAAGTTTAGGTGTAATTGTTAACACTTTTAAAATTAACAGTATTATCAATTGAACCTAAATTTTAAAATCTAAAAAATAAATGAATTAAATTCTTAAAAATAAAAATATATTAAATTCTTAAAAATAAAAATATATAAACTAACTTTAAATTTTTAAAAAGTATCGAGATTTATGGCATGTTTTAAGTAACTCTAAAACATCCAAAATATTATCTTATTCCATAATTAATGGTGTAATGAATTTTGTTTGATGAGTTTAGAATTAGATCAGATTGGCTGAGCTAGAAATTAATTGGTACACTTATTATAAATAAGTTAAAAAATCGGTTGATTTGTGAATCAATACAGATCAATTGAATCAAATTAAATATTAGTTGAATCGGATTTTATAATTTTATAAATTTTAATGATTTATTTAATTTAAATTGGATGGATCGGTTAGATCAAGAATTGGTGATTTGATCGATTCGACCACCAATCAAGTTCCAAAATATTAGGGGGTTTTTTTTTTCTATGTTTTCAGATGATATAGACTTAAAACTTCATTGAAAAAATAGGGATAAATCTCAAAACTATATATAAATTTTGATTCAATATGTAATTTGATACATGAACTTTAATTTAGTGTAATTATATGCATGAAATTTTGATTGTGGTTTAAACATATATATGAATTTTAATTTTATTTAATCATAAACATTTAAATAAATATATTAATTTATTTTTATATTAAATAAATATAATTATTTATGTATATAATATATAAACATAAAATAATACTATATCAATAACTATATTAATAATTTGTAAAAATTAAATTTATAAAAATTTTATATATAAAAATAACCGATTAAATTTTAATTCGATTAATATTGACATAATGATATTGGAATGGTAGCGTATTACAACAAAAACTGATACAAGAGTTTGGGGCACCCACCTTTGAGGTGAGGATGGGACCCACAGCACCACTTTATAGGTTTCCACGTCAGCAGAGAGGCAAGTAGTATAATGTGACGTGTCGTGGGACCCAATCGGGTCCCATCAACCATACCAAGAGAAACAAAAAGAAAAAACATTAATATGCCTACTTTTTATTTATTTTAAAAATTTCATTGTTAATTTTTTATTTGAAAATTATAATTTGATAGTGTAAATTTTAAATTATACAAATGGATTTAAAAAATCATGATGTGCCTTTAATTAGTATTTTTTTAAAATAAAAATTAGATAAATGATACATGTAATAATTTTTAAATTTTATTTACAAAATTTAAAAATTGTTATTATGAGTGAAATTTTAAATTGGGTCGAAGTAAAATTGAGATAATATATACTTCGAGAAAAGCATATGGAAGAAGAAAATATTGATAATATTAATTACGTAAATTCAAATTTAGATTATGATAAATTCGGTCAAAGATCGACAACGGAGGATAAGAAGCACATGTTAAATATTAAAAAGGGAATAATCTAACAAATATGTACCGAAACAATTAGATAAAAATTGCATATAATGTTTATTTTTCTTTCTATTTTTATCAATAATCGTATTTTTTTTTATTTAGACTAACATAACACATATGATGACTTTATTCTGATTTTTGTTATTTGTTTAGAAATTATTTTTATCATACAAATAATTTTTTATAGTAACTAATATTTTTTAAAATTATAAATTATATAACTGAGTAATTACAATATATACTACCAATTTACCAAACATGACATAATGAATTATAATGTAATTACATTCTGTCAACCAAACACGTCTAGAAAATTACAATTCTTTGTAATTACAAGAAAGCAATAATAACATTTTCATTCAATTACTTTGTGATGTCCAAACAAACCCTTATTTTTTTATAAAAAAAATGAAAAATTACTATATGATATAATTTTTTTCTTGCTTATTTAAAATTTATTAAATAATAAATTTTTATTCATGAGTGTTTTATATTTTTAATAAAAACAAATATTTTATATAATTGATTCAATTTATTTATAAATATATATTTATACATATAATTTAAAAATACTTATAACTTTAAAACAATATTCAGTAATAAATTTATAAAATACATACAAATTTCAATAAAAAAAAATTGATGCGTTTAGAAATACATATTTTTCGGTTAATATATTATTTGATACTTAATTTTTATTTTAATATTCAATTTGAAATTTGAGTTTTTTTTTTATTTTAATTTAGTATTTGAGTTTAGTTTTAACATTCACTTTGGTAGTTGAATTTTTTTCAAGATACTTAAAATTTTTTCAGTCTTAATTCAGTATTTGAGTCCGACTTTTAAGGTTTCAATTTTGTACCTAAGTGAATTTTTTTTTCCTTATTTCAATTAAGTACTTATATTTTTTTATTAGAAAACACGTGTCAAATATTCATTGAGCTATATAATATAATTTTATTTAAGTACCAAAAACTTAAAGTACCAAACTGAAAAAAAAAAAAAACTCAAACACCAAATTAAACCTTAAAATCAGATTCACAAAGTTACCAAAGAAATCAGAGCAAGAAAATGAAGATTTTTCACAAATGCCTCAAAAACCAGAATTCCTTTTAAAACCCAAAAAAGCAATCTAAATTTTAATGCTAAAAGAATGAAAGATCCATAAATGAAACCCTAACAAATTTGGGTCTTAAAAACATCCCCAAATCTCACTTTTACTGGTTTAAAGATTGGGGAACCATAACTCTCTCTCTTTCCCTTCAAACTCCCTCTTTTCAAGTGCCTAAACCTATCACTTTCCCTATAAACCTCACTCCTCAAGTGTGGGTAGCCATGAAATGCATATTCTGAAGGTTCAAAAATAGGGGTCTCTCTTTGAATCCTATGCTTAATCCCATTATGACAATGATGATTGTTTGATGGATTGAACACTGGGGATTCCTTCCTGGAATTAACTTTCAAGCAGTGTTCTATTACCCTTATTTCCTCTTTCAATCTGTTCCTTATATCTGTCAAGATTTGCAGTGATTTCCCAGGTTTTGAACTGTTTATTGGGTGTTGTTGAGACTTGGGTTTTGATGGGTTTTGTGTGTTATTGATCAATGGATTGGGATTGGGATGTGGTTTGTTGTTGCTGCATTCAGTGCAGATGTGTTTCCACCTCTCTGAGTTGAATGCTCTTCTCTTTACATTGTCTGAAAGACATGAATATGCCTGCAACAAAACACTGTTTTTCATTATTCCCATGAGCAGGGGCGGTGGAAAGGGTGCCTTGCTCTCCCCTAAAATGGGAAATTTTGTAAAATTACAAGTTTAAATATGGAGAAATTGCGTTTTAGCCCTTCAAAAATGATATAATTATGATTTAATCCATATAAAACAGTAATAAAATTGCATTTTAGTTCTCAAAAATGTGCCCTTGATTAGGTTTAATTGGATGATTGATTCTGATTGGAACTCGAAAATTTGATAAGATCAATCCAAATTTAAATCAGTTTAGCTCAATTTTTATCATAACACAACAACAACTTCAATTGTCCATCCTCAACTTGAAACAATACTGACCTAAAATGAGCAAGACCTCATGTCAAAGCCCCAAGCCAAAGTTTTGAGCTGCTTAGACTCAAAATAATTCGAATCTAAAATTAACTCAATATTAATTATTATAATTGATTGTGATAATATTCGTTAAATCTATAATTACGATAAACACGACCCACAATATACAACCCCACTAAAAGAAATAAAAAAAAAAGAAAAAAGAAGGCAATGTAAGTGTAATCTAACCTCTGAGACAAGCTTGAAGGCAATATCAGCTTTTGGATGCTTATTCTTATCAGGATGAAGTTGCAAAGCTGCAAAGTACAAAAACCAGAAAACAAAAACAACCCTTTTTCAACAACACAATGACGAATATATATCAGTTATAAAACATATGCAAAAATTTCAATTTCTGGCATTGATTAAAAAGGCCTACCAAGTTTATGATAACGCCTTTTGATAAGCTCTGATCCGGCATCTTCTGCAACCTACAAAGGAAAGATCATGAACCAAATCAAATAATCCCCCCCCCCCAAAAAAAAGGGTTGAATTTGAATATTATGTTCAAAAGATTCATTTAAAAGCCTGAAAAACGAAAAAACATACTCCAAGGAGACGATACCAGTCGATGAAAGGTGACTTTACAAGGTGTTTGATATGGTGCCTGTGAGAACATGCAATGGGGTTTGTTGTTGAAATGGAGCAAATTTCCAGTACCAACTGTGATTTAGAATCTAATAATGATTCAAACCCAATTCTCCCCATTGTTTGAAGATTGAAAAACAAAAAGGAAAAAAAAAAAAAAGGGGGGTTTAGCCTAAGAATTGAATGAATCAAAACATGGGATTATGAGAGAAGAAATAATGTAAAATTGAAAGGTGGAGCGGTTAAGAAGTTTATTTTGAAAGTGGATCAGTTGGTGGGAAGAAAAGAGTATTGTTGGGGCTTTTACCATTTTGGCTAATTTGATGTTAAATATCATTGAGAATTTCTAAAGGTTATTTTACCTTCTTTTTTGTTAATTGTTTTTTAGGGTTTAAAATGTTCTTAAAGCAATTTTGGGTTTTTTGAATTTAAATTAGACTTTTTTAGTAATAATTTATGGTATTGAACTGAAATTTTTTGGATAACTGAAAAACCCTTTCATTGATTACTATCTTTAATTTAGAATTTACAAAATTTTAGGGTCAAAAAGATGTATTTTTTTTAATTATAGGAGAAAATTAAGTTAAACTTTTTTTAAAAAGGAAGTTTGTTTTTTTTAATGAGGTTATAAGTTTAAACATTCCATAAAAAATACATTTTAATAAATATAATAAAAATCAATCATTACACTTCATAATTTTCCAAATAAAATATTCCTTTTAGCTAAAGTGTACATAAAATAACAAGTTAGGTCTTTTAATAATTGCATTATGATTGAGTTTTAACTCGATTGGCATTGATATTATTGTCAGCGCAAGAAGACGTGGGTTCGAGTGAGTTGAAGCACGTTATCCTCTTATTTAAATGTTGAGAATAGACCATGAATAATTCTAGAAATTGTAAAGAATATTTTTTTATCTCATTTTAATATAATAAAATTAATTGAGTATTTTTTTTTCAAATAATTATTTGAAAGTTCTTGAGATTAATACTCATCTTCCATAAATTATATTCATGAAACAATATATATATATATATATCTCCTTTTTCACATGGAATGTGTAATTAATTTCGACAGCTTAACAATGAAAGTGTATTGAATTCAATCACATGAAATTGGAGCGCCTATCCAATGTGACCCACTCAAATAATACCTACCATAAAATATAAAGGTGTCAAAAAAGGGAAGTTGAAAATTATTATATACTTGTTTAAAAATATTGAATTATATTTGAACATATTTTTTTTAATAAAATTTTATTTTATTTAATTGTAGAATACATAAAGTTATTAATTTAAATTAATTTTTAAATATTTTGTAATGATATGGTCTAAGAATCTTTAACACCCTAATTGGCTCAAATTCTCTCCCCAAGTCTCAACCCATTTTTAAAATTTTCATGAATTCTTTGTGAAAAATCAAAATTCAATGCGGATCGAACAAATGGCACATGGCTTTTATGGTTTTATTAAAAGAGTATGGTACAAATTTTCCAATGGAATGTTGTCCTCCTCTAAAGGGCTTGCCATTATATAAGATCTGAGAACAATATAGAGGCGAAGCCAGAATAATTTTTTAGGAGCAGGATGAAATTTTAATTTTTTATAGTTTATATCTTTATAATTTGTAAAGAATTAAATTGAATTTTTATAATTTCAGGGGGGTCAAAGTGTAATTTTACCTTTACTAATTTAAAATTATTAAAAAAATTAAGGGTCTAAATAGTAATTTTACGTTTTAGGGGGGCCGGGGCCCATGCCACCCCTGGCTTCGCCCCTGGAACAATATTGGAATTAGCTTAGCTAGGGAGATTTACATTTCAAAAATATTAAATATACCTATAGGTTTAAGGCCTAAAACAAAATATATTGTGGAATTAGCCTTGCTAGGGATAATCACATTTCATAAAATAAAAAAAAAAAAAAAATTCATTTGCCTACATGAAAGGTAGATTCAATAAGTAGTAAATATTCGTATATGTATTATATTTATGTATTATATATAGGGATAATGACTTATTTGGCCCTCTAAATTTATAAAATAAAATAAAATTCATTTTAGACTTTTATTTAATTTTTTTGTCTCTTTTAATCATTAAACTTGCGATATTTGTCAAATCACTCCAAAATAGAAGGAAAAGTTCATGTTTGTTAACTTTGCTGGCGTGGCATACACGTGGATTGCCATGTCAGTAATTAATTAATTTTAAAATTAGAAAAATTCAATTTTTTTATAAAAACTATAAAAATTATAAAAAATATGTTTAATCTTTAAAAAATTAATTAATTGCTAACGTAGCATACACGTGGTTTGCCACATGGATGCCACATCAACATTGTTAGTTTATCTATCCATTTTGGGGTGATTTGACAAACAATGCAAGTTTAAGGATTAAAAGAAGTGAAAAATTAAATGTAAGGCTCTTTTTTTTTTGCAAACTTTGAGGGTCAAATAAGTCATTATGCCTTTTACATATTAACAGGTGTTTAAATGTAGAGTGGATCTTAGGCTCTTACCCCCTCCCCAAATAAAAAAAAAAATACATTTTTGTATAAATGATGGAATTATAATTTAATATATGAAGAAATTGCACTTTTAACTCCTCAAAATGAAAAATATTTGTTTAGTCCCTTAAAAAATGATGAAATCATAAATTAATAAATAATAAAATTATATTTCGATCTTTCAAAAATCTGTAATTCAATTCCGGCCTCACTAAAAAAAATTCTAGATTTACCCGAGACTTTTATTTTTTGGGCCGTTAGGTATAAACTTTTATTTAATAAATTATATTTTACATGGACTTTATTTTTTTATATAATTATACAAATAAAACTTTAATTTTAATTTAATTTTACACATTTTGTTGAATAAATATAATTATTTATATTTAGCGAAAAATTTGTACTTTCACGTTAAATGTTAACTCGAGATTTGTATAGTTTTGAATTTCATTTTTTATATTTTAATTGTTTTTGTATAATATTGAAAAATACAATATCTACCAAAAAAAAAAAAAGTCAACTTCGATCAGTTGAAATTCAAAGTCCAATGCAAAATTTTAATTGTGGAAACTAAGTAGGCTATAGGTAAAATGGATTGGGAATATCGAAGTGTATGCAAATGTTTATTTTATGTCTTATATTATATATAAAGACATTTCATGGTACTCGATGAAGTTATATATATATTGGAACGAAGTCTTAATGGTTCTAAATTCCAAATGAATACAGACATTGGGATTATTGGGATGTGTTATTTGTTGGGTACTTGGTTTTCACACTTTCTTTTTTTAATTTTTATTTAAAATTGGATATTAATTAAATTTATTATCGAGTCCGATTAATTTGAGATATTATTTATAGGATATCGAGTTTCTTAACATTCCACTCAAAATTTTTTTAATACAACTCACACACCACTGGTGAGAGCAAATTACTATCAATACGCACACACCATAAATAGACAATTCTTGCTACTCGAACCAACGATATGGATAGTAAGGTGAACACCCTTAACCAATTGACTAATAAAGGTGGTTCGCAACCTGACTTTTTTAATACTCAAAAGTCAAAATGTGTGGATTCAAATCATGGTAGTCTATATTGTACTATTCCAGTCCTAAACCGGTTCCAAGTAATTTGTGTTTCATTCCGGTCAAAATTTCGGTGCATTTTGACTATTTTGGTGTGTTTTTGTTCGTTTCAGCCAATTTCAGCTTGTAAGGGTGCATACCGACCTGTACCGGTTGGTATAAAACTTTGATATTTTAAACTAATTTATTTTAACCATCTTAATTTTTCTATAACTATATTTAAAATTAAAAAATATTAAATTATTTTATTTAACCTAATTAATACATAGAAAAAAAAACTTAATTAATAATTTTAAAACTTATACTTACATATAAATATATTTTTATAAATGTAATTGAGATATATTTGCAAGTATATTGTTATTTTATCAAAATAATATATAATTTATTAAAAATTAAAAAAATTAGACACTAAATATATAAAAAATATTTAAATGCATACATAATTTATCAAAAAAAAATGAAACTATAAGTATATAAACGTAAAAAATATTTAAAAATATCAATAAACCCCCAGCAATATACTGAAACATACAGATACTAATATGTGCCAGTATCAAAACAAAAGATAGTACATCTATTGATACAATACTAACTACCTTGATTTAAATTCAAACTCATATAATATGAAATACTCAAATCAATAGGCAGATGGACTCATCACTAAAAACCCATAATGGGTTATTTGCTTGAGAGTCCTTATAAGAGATCCTAACCCTGCAAGCCTAGAACATTTGCACAAAAACACCCTCCTCATTCCTTCGCAAAGGAGTAGGAAGCTTCTATAAACTTTTGTTAGCTCAAGCTGTTGAGCTTATTGAACCAGGACCTAACAGCCCTAAAAATACGAAGAAGGGCAAAGCAAAAATAAAGAAAAATAAGAACACATAAATTTTACGTGGAAACCCTTTCGAGAAAAACTACAGACAAAAGAGAAGAAAAATTTACTAACTATTGAATTCGAATGATACAAAAAGAGATACGGCTACATTTATTTATAGGTTTAAAAATTCACTATCTTGCCACTTTTTTTTTAACAGGAATTTGGATCACACAACCCTAACAATTATAAAATCTATAAATATCTAACACCACGACATTTACCAAGTATGATTAAACTCTCCAGAGTTTGCACCATTTTAACTTTTATCCTCAAGTTTCTCTGGCTTAAGCATCATAGAGTGCTCCACATAATAAACTTCAACACCCTTTAACATGTTTCTTATCTTGTAGATCGTTTAGTGTATCGATTCAACTCGACTCAAATCATCTCACAAAATTGACCTCAACACTCTTATTCAAGCTTGATTTGGGTTAATATCATAAATTCACTTCACTATTAAATTTTTTTACTGATATTTATATATTTTTATAATTATAAATATGTACAAAATATTTTTTTTATTAAATAGTTATTTTACAAAATCTTGGATTAAGCCTGCATGAATCCAGCCTATTGGGTCGAATATGAGTGATCTGATATTTGAACAATTTTAATTGACCTTAATATCAACTTTGAATTTAATGGATTTTTGAGCGTCGAAGTTCAAATCTCACATATATAAATTAGGTGAAGGCTCTCTCTAAATTTATATAAGCTTAAATCTCTAATTTATGGGTCCTCTCTAAAGATATTTTAATTTGGCTACCAATATATTCTATTATTTTGTGTAACTATTCTTTTTAATGCTCAATTTTGATTATTATTGACTCGAATGTGTATTGTTTATAATTATACTACTTGTAACTTAAAAAAATGATAGACAAACCTAAATAATAATTCTTTTTATTTGAATATATATATTGTTGATACACGGACGAGTTAGAGGCAAAGATGATCAGTTCATCATGTTTAAGATAGGGTGGAGGGTTGATAGGAATAGGGGGTTTTCATAGTTCGGTTAAAACAGAATTAACCGACTGAACCGATCTAATTTGGTTAATCGACTGGTGGTCGAATTTAGTTCATTCGGAAGTCGGTTAATGATTTTTTGGAATTTCGATTATCGGGTAATTCGGTTCGAAACCAGGTAATTAATCAAATTAACCAAAATAAATAATATAATATATATAATATAGTGTTTGGTTGTTAACTTTCAAGACTTATGTAGTGTTTCTAATTTATTTATTGTTTTCACCTCCATTTAAAGTTTTTTGAACTATTAAAAAAAGAAGAACATTAGCAATGTATTTTTTATATGTTTTATAATTATTTTAACCAAAAGACAAAAATATATAAATTTTAGTTAACCGAACGAATAAATCGAAATATTTCAGTTCGATTAATGTACGAGTATTAACCGAACTGACCGTTTAAACACCTCTAGATAAGAAGAGTGGTCAGAATTGTAGGGGAAGGGAATAGAAGTTTTGGTAGGCAATAAGGAATGTAATAGTTGCTTCTCTCTCTTTAGGCTCCTAGCCTTTAGTGTCTCGTGTCTCAACATGCCACATGTTGAGTTGGTATTAGCAAGTTAAAGGCAAGTGGCTTGATGCTATAGGTTTAGATAGAGATTTATTATGATGTGCCTTAAATCATTTCCCATGAGACATGATGGTTAAATTTTAATATGATAATTAATGAATGGACCCACTCAGGGGCGTAGCTAGAGGGGTTGGTAGGGGTCCGCCCCCTCTAAAATAGAAAAAATTATATTTAGATTTTTTAAAATTTTTAAAAATTTAAAATAATAAAGGTAAAATTACATTTTGACCTTCTAAAAATAATAAAAAAATGATTTAATCTTTTAAAAAATATAAAAATATAGGCTATCAAATGATAAAATTGTAATTTTACTATCGTAAAAATTAAAATTCAATTTCGACCCCTTAAAAAAAAAATTCTTACTTCAACCCTAGACAAGTGCAAATTGCTAACTAAGGGAATTTTCATGAAAGTTCAAACACTAGATGTAAATGTAATAAATCGAATGAAAGCAACTGTTGAACAATTGAACACTTACGTTTCCACTAACTAATTATTGGTTTCAGTGTCATCTCATTTAGTCTTATTCGAAATCCTAACGAATCGTATATTATTAAAAAATCATGTGTCAATGCTTGGAAGTTGGATCTAGAAATAATAATTTGTGAAATCAACAATATTTGGTATTTTTTTAATTAAGTATTTAAATTTTTTTATCTAATTTAATATCGAAACTTGACATTTTTCTTAATTTGGTACCTGAATTTTTTTAGGCCCAATTTGGTATTGAACTTGACATTGTTTTCCTAATTTGGTACCTAAACTTTTTTTAAGTTCAATTTGGTACCTAAATTTATTAAATATTAGTACAAATTACGTAAAACGCTAATGGTGTTAAAATTTTTTGTTATGCTACAAAAATATTGTCAGTATTAGAGGAAATTTATGTTAAAAAAAAAAGTATTGAGCTATGCTTAATGAATTAATATTAAATAAGAAAAAAAGAGTTTTAAAAACCTAAATCAAAATAAATTTATTATTTTCAATTAATAAAATAATTAATTAATTAAATAAAACTAAAAGTAATTGAACATATAAAATAAAAAAATCATATCATCTGTCACATGTCGTTCATTCATTGGTTATTTTTGCTACCTCATAAAAAATAATATTGTTAGTATATTGGAGTAATTTGTAAAATGTTTATCAAATTCAAGTACCAAATAGAACAAAAAAAAAAGATTAGATACCAAATTAGGAATAAAAAGTCAAATTCAAGTACCAATTTGTACCCCAAAAAAGATTAGGTACTAACTTAAGAAAAAGTGTCAAGTTTAAGTACTAATTAGGAAAAATGTGTCAAGTTTGGATATTAAATTGAACTAAAAAAAATTATGTAATAAATTAAAAAAAATCAGAGTTCAAATACCAAATATTATATTAAACATATTTTATACTACTTATATTATAGTCTTGTTTAATATATTTATGTAATCTTTAGAGAATGCTTGACCCCTTGATTAAATTGGACAAATATCAAATAAGTAATTATTCAATTTAAGATTTATTAACTTGTTTATCAATGAAAATTTTCATTTTTATCTTTTATGAAATATCAATAATTCAATTTAAAGATTTTTAATAAAAATTTTAAATTTTAACTTTTTTAACTTTTAATAATTTTATATTCCTTAAAAAATTTCTGACTTTTATCTCTAAGTAGGAGGTGGGACTTGTACACCAATAAATATATAAAAGGTGACTTATCACTCAATAATCAAATATCGATGTTAGTCCTTCTAATAATTAAATATAAAAAAACCATTGAAAAATATGAGTTAATAAGGGGTGACTTATCACTTAAATAAAGAAAACATGCAATTTATTTATTTTATACTTTAGTTTTTTTATTTTACATTATTTATTATTCTTTAAATTGCAAATCAATCCAAAATAATTTAAATTAATTGTTTATATTATTGGTTTGGATATTATTAATTTTTTTTAATTTTTATCAATTTTAGTTCTTCCTAATAATTAAACATAAAAACCATCTGATGGAAATTTTCCAATGAAAAACCATTGAAAAATATAAATAAATAAGGGGTGACTTATCACTTAAATAAAGAATTCATGTAGTCAATTTATACTTTAGTTTTTTTTTTTACATTATTTATTATCCTTTAAATTGTAAATCAATCCAAAATAATTTAAATTAAGAGTTAATTGCATCAAACATCCTTAAATTATGACCCTCATTTTAAATCGGTCCTTAAACTTCAAAACTTCTAATTACATCCCCAAACTATCAATGTTAAATCAATCAAGCCCTTCCTTTATTGAGATTGCTAATTTAACCATTAAATGACACGTAAAATCTTATGTGATATAATTAAAAATGAAAAATTTAAAGAAAAGTAAAATGTTGCAGCAACATTTTAAAATTAAAAACTAAAAATAAAGAAAAATCGAAAAAAGAGAGAGAGAGAGTTAACTATAATTTTTATAAAAGCATCGAAAACCTCAAAATCGAGATTTTTACAATATTAATTTTTTATTTTAAATTATGTCACATAAGATCTGACGTATCATTTAACGGTTAAATTAATAATTTTAGTAATGAAAGGACTTTATTGATATAGCATCGATAGTTTAAAGATGTAATTAGGATGTTTTAAAGTTTAAGGACCAGTTTAGAATGAGAGTCATAGTTTCAAGGATGTTTAGTATAATTAGCTGTTAAATTAATTATTTCTATTATTAGCTTAAAAATATTTATTTTTTTCTTAGTTTTATGATCTTTTTATATTTAACACTTGAATTTTTACTAGATATTTTTTATATTCAAATTAAAATTAATGGTAAAAATATAAAATGAAAATATTTAAAATTTATTATTTACATTTATCAAACACAATATATTTAAGGTAAACTATCAAAATAGTCACTTTTGTTTGCCCCGGGTTACATTTTAGTCACTTATGTTTGAAATGTTACGTTTTAGTCACTTACGTTATCGTGTTGTAACATTTTAGTCATTGAGCCGTTAATTGCCGTCAACGATGTAACGATAAGCTGACGTAGCACGTTAAATCATCATTTCAAATTAAAATTTTAGGTTAAATTCTACAATTGGTCTCTATATTTTTTTATTTTGAGCAATTTAATTTTTTTCTTTTATGTTCTTTTAATATTTTTTTCCATTCTCTTTTGCTTCCCCTTCTGTTTTCCTCCCTTCTTCATATCTTTTAACGTAATTTTTTTTATGTTTTTCATTTGTTAAAATTAATCCACAAGCTTGTATCACTCGAAAATGTTAAATTGTTCAAAAAAATAAAAATAGAGGGACTAGTTTTAACAAATAAAAAATATAGAAAAACTACGTTAAAAGATATGGAGAAGGGAGGAAAATAAAGGAAGAAGCAGAAGACAGAGGAAAATAAAGAAAAAAAAAATAAAAGAAAAAAATTAAATTACTTAAAATGAAAAAAATATGGGGATTGATTGTATAAATTAACCTAAAATTTTTGTTTGAAATGATGACTTAACGTGCCACATCAGCTTACTGTTATACCGTTAACGACAATAAACGGCTCAGTGACTAAAATGTTACAACGCGATAACGTAAATGAATAAAACGTAACATTTTAAATATAAATGACTATTTTGATAATTTACCCATATATTTATAACCCTAAAATAATTTTTATAACTCAAATTAAATATTAATTAAAATTTTAACATTAAAAATTCAGCACAGCACCTTAATCATTAAACAGATCTACATTACTTATAAATTTATTTATTAATATTAAAATTTTTTAATTTGTCAAATATTTAAATAACACCTTGTTTTTATTTTATTCTATTTGTAAACAGAATAATTGTATTTGGTTTGCCTAACGTGCGCGCCCTCTCAAATTCCTAATTCCTATCCTTTCCCTTTTAAAAGAGCCTTTTCAATTCCACAACGTAGTATTATTTTTTCCCTTCAAACTGACGAAAAAGCCCTCATCGATTTGGCGGAGAAACACCTCCGTTCCCGTAATTTGTTGAATCCTTCAATATCCTTTTCAGGAATCAGCGCCGGTTTATTTTAGATTTCCTCTTAGTTTCTTTAAAGAGATCCGGCGGAAAAGCTGATACGATGGCCGCCGGAACAATGGCGACGGCGGCGGGAGCGGCGGTGATACTATACTACGT
Organism: Gossypium sturtianum; assembly: GCA_025698515.1. Lineage (NCBI taxonomy): Eukaryota > Viridiplantae > Streptophyta > Magnoliopsida > Malvales > Malvaceae > Gossypium > Gossypium sturtianum. The sequence continues at coordinate 153,717,215 of CM046943.1, forward strand.
CTGGTTGAGGAAATCGGAAGTTAAAACCGACGGCGTAGGCAGTGAAGAAGACGAGGATTTATCGAAATCGAGCAGATCGGTAAAGCGGAGAATTGTTAGGAGACCAGCTCAAGCTCCCGCTACGTGGCTCGAAGCAATTGCTACGATATCGGAGACTCTCCGATTCACCTACTCGGAGACTCTTGGAAAATGGCCGATCGGCGATTTGGCTTTTGGCATTAATTATCTCATGCGGAGACAGGTTCGTAAAATGCCAGCGCACACTTTCGTTTTGAGATTAAGATAAAAAGTTATGTATTAGATAACTTCTTTTTGGTTTTTTTTTTTAGGGAAATTTCGAAGTGGCAAGTGTATATGCAGGTGATAATTGTGTGGAACTTAAGGGTGAAGAGATTAAAAAGGAGTTGAATAATCTGCTAAGGCTGTTAACTCTTTGTAGGCTTTTCTCGAAGAAGCCATTTCCGGTGTTTTTAGACTCTGCAGGTTATTCAGAGGAAGATGCTCTTCTTCATAAGCCTAAAGCAGGGGTATGTTATTCACTTAAAAACTTAAAAGCATTTGTTTATTGTTTTAATTTTACATGTAAATGGAAGCTTTTTGTTAGATGAATTTAGCGTAGCAGGTAAGCTCGAGTTGTACTCGAAATTCAAAAGTTGATATTTGATTTGAGTTTGATCGAATATCAATTTTTAAGTTTGATTTCAAATTGAGTTTTAATCAGAGTTACTTGCATTTAAGCTTTTTCTATATAATAAAAACAAAAACAAAAATTCATAATATTAAAATATATTAAAATATAAAGCTCGATTAGGCACACCAACCGTATGAACTGAATATTACAATATTTGAAGTCTGCTAAATCAATAACTCAAACTCAAGTTAGACTTGATAATTATTAGAAAAACTTCTTGTGTTGTTACTTGTTAGATCCATATTATGTACTCGTTTTACATGTCTGGTCCTCACTTCCTAGTTCTTAAGTCATTGAATGAGTAAATGTTTTAGGATAGCTTGAAATCAAATAGGGATACTGAATGAATATTTTAGTTTTTTTTTTTTTTTTTTTTGAATTACAAAATGAAGGCAAAGTTTTAACAACGATGCGACTAACGTGACTCGAACCTAGACAATAACTGGGGCGATGCACACCCTAACTATTAGGCCAACACATGAGGTTCAATGAATATCTTAACTTTAAGCACTAGGTAACATATCTAACGAGTCTTAGTTGTGGGGGAAAGAATGAGAGGACGTAAAAGATTACCCATTGCCCTCAAAATTATTATTATTATTATTATTGTTGTTATTATTATCTATACTTTTCTTAAATTACCGATATCTCCAAATCTTAGTTAATTAAATTGGAAGATATTACGAGCTTTAGCTTATTAGAACCAAAAGAGCATCTCTCATTGTGTCGATATAGGCTTGCATATCCACATGGAACTCCTATTCTTTGGTGTAGGTAGAAATGTTTTAACTTTTGCCATACTCAAGGTAGCACATTTTTATTGGAGTAACTTAGTATCCTATGTTTATCTAGATATGGGTACAAGAATATGACCATTTAAGAACCCATTAAATACTTGAAGGCATAAAGATAAAATTAGGCTTTAAAATTTATTCATTTTGTCATTTTAGCTCTCATTTTTTTTTGGTCCTCAACCTTCAAATTTTATTTAAATTTTTTAGTTTTAGACGAAAAAAATAATTGAACTGTTAAAATTTTAATAGCATTGATGTGAGAGCTGCGTGGCAACTTTCGTGCACTTTATTGTTAATATGGATATTTTTTAAAATAAATTTATTAACTTTTCTGAAATCTTGTCGAATTTTTTAATATATATTTTTTAATTTCTTTTTGAATTTGTATGAAGTATATACAGATTGACACGTAAGTTATCACATTAATGTTGTTAAAATTTTAATAATTCAGTTAGCTTTTCCGTCAAAACAAAGCAATTTGACAAAATATCCTGAAAAAAGAATGAGGGACAAAATGACAAAATAAATAAACATTAGGAGCTAAATTATCGTTATGTCAATACTTGAAAAACTTAAAAAAAGGTTTGTATTTGGCACTCATACTGAATAACATAGGTTAGCAACAAATCCAACCTGGATTTTATGTTACTGAGGATAGTTATGTGGCATGTGTTGTTTTCATCTGTTTCGATTAATTATTTTGGGAACAATTAATTGCAGCTTATGAAACCAGCATTCACCATTATACGTGATGAAAATTCGAAGTGTTTCCTTCTATTGATACGTGGTACACACAGCATTAAAGATACACTAACAGCAGCAACAGGTGCAGTGGTGCCTTTCCACCATTCAGTTTTACATGATGGTGGGGTTAGCAACCTCGTCTTAGGATATGCGCATTGCGGAATGGTGGCTGCTGCTCGTTGGATTGCAAAGCTCACTGCCCCTTGCCTTCTGAAGGCTATTGCTCAATACCCCGACTACAAAGTTAAGGTAATTTGCCAACTGTTTTCGTTTTCCACTTTCCTTCCATGAATAAAAAAGCCCCTAAAATTCTACCACGCGCTCGAAAAAAAAAACCAAAATTTCTAATTATAGCATTAATTTTGATATCAATTTAGTCATTGGCGGAGCCAGAATGTTAATCTGAGGAGGATCAAGCTAAAATTAGACATGTTACGTAATTTTTTTTTCCTATTCCAATTTTTACAAGGAGAAGAGATGAGAAAGTAGTGCAAGAGCCAAGAGTGGAGACGACTCTTTTTATATTCCAATTTTTACTCCCCAAATTTGGCTTTTTCAAAAAAATTTCCCTTTATTTTTATCAAGAACAATTTTTTAAAAATATTATTTTTAATACTATAAAAATAGTGGAGGGACCTATTTATATATTTGGGAAGGTCATAGTATGTATATAAAGGAGAAATTAAAAAATCTCAGACTTGAGGAGGCAATGATGCCCTGGATCTCTTAGTAGCTCCACCACTGAGTATAGTGTTAAAAAATTTGATATCACTTAGAAATTTTATTATTTTGTTCCTTGAAGTATGGCCTTACTGAACTTAGCTGTAGCTAATGATGGCAAAAAAAAGACCAGACCCGACAGTTCCGACACGATCCGATAGGATTTTTCTTTTAGAAAAAATAGGTTTCCGGGCAGTTTAATTCTTCAATTAGTCAGGTCAGGTTTGAATTTAAGAAAAACTGGTGCCCCAAGATAATTACCCAAATATCCTTTATATAATGTTAGTTTAAAATTATAATAAAAGTTATATTAATATTAGCATAATTATATTTAGAAAACAATTAATTGTATCATTAAAAATAACAAAAAGATTAAAATTTATTATCCTTTTTTGATAAAAGAGGAAAAAGATTGTGGTATTTTGGGTCAGGTCGGAGTTGAATATAGTTCGATTTTCCGAATTGGATTCGAGGCGGGTAAATTAATATTTAATTTCGAGGTGGTAGAGATCAAGTAATGCTGAGGGTATATCAAATCAGGATCAGGGTGAGGGAAAGATCGCTCCACCCTATTGCCATTTCCTCCTTATTTTTGTTGAAATTATATACTTTTGTGATTGGATGATTGGAAATGATATTTAGAACTGTGTTTGTAATACTGTCAGATTGTGGGGCATTCGCTTGGAGGTGGTACAGCGGCATTACTAACCTACATTCTTCGGGAACATAAAGAGTTTGCTGCCTCCACTACTTGTTTTACATTTGCCCCTGGTAAAACGATTCCAACATATTATCGTTTCATAGCTAAGCTTAGTGTAAATGATGTAAATCCTCATCATTTCCACAATAAGCCATTCTCGTATTAGACACATTTTTCTATCCGACACTTGTACCTAAATCCAATTTCAAACGCTTTTTGCGGTTAGTAAAAGGTTCTAATATCATATGCTTGATGAGGCTAAGAAATTGATTACGCTACTGTCTAATGTTGCAGCTGCGTGTATGACATGGGATTTAGCGGAATCAGGCAAACACTTCATTACAACTATCATCAATGGCTCTGATTTAGTGCCCACTTTCTCAGCTGCTTCCGTTGATGATCTTCGCACCGAGGTACTTCTCATTGTTAATCAATGTTTGCTCTAATTCTTCATTTCTTTTGAAGTCCTCTTGTCCAACTTCGATTCAAGTATCCTCCAAATACATGAAACAACTTAAAAAATTCTGATTGTATCAGACATTTACAATCAGGTTACGACGTCGTCGTGGTTAAATGATTTGAGGGATCAAGTTGAACGAACCAAGGTTCTTAATGTTGTTTACCGTTCTGCTACTGCTCTGGGTTCACGTCTTCCCTCGATGGCTACTGCAAAAGCTAGTGTCGCCGGTGCTGGTGCCCTTCTTCGACCGGTTTCTAGCAGCACTAAGGTAAAACTTATAACAATCTTATGCGCATTTCTATATTTGATCTGGTTTTTGGTGCCTAAGTTAAAAAACCGTAATTATTCAAATCAAATTGAATTCTAATTTTATTTAATTTTCGATTAGTTTCTAATTTTTTAAATAATATAATAAATATTTTACTTCTAAATTAATAAAAAGAAACTTTCAAATGCCATCTATTTATACTCTTTATAAAATTATGGGCGTCACTTGACTCTCAATTTTTTTTAAAAAAAAAAAAAAACCCCCAACGAAACTAAACTGTATCTAGTTCTAGTTTTTCCAGTTCTTTTGGTATAATGGGTGGATTGTTTCGTTTTTAACACCATAGGTTGTCATGAAAGGTGCTCAAAATGTTGCTCAAGCTGTTGTAAGAAGCCGCTCATCTCTAACTTCATGGTCTTGCATCGGTCCTCGCCGTCGGAATGTAGTTTCGGGATTGAATGCTAAAGGCGATGATATGACCAAACCTTCATTAACATCTAAAACAAGTTCCAAAGCTCTTGTGACCGAAGTGGTCACAACAAAGCAAATGCAAACCGAAGTGGATTGTCACTCTGTTGGTGGTTTGGATCACAATGACACCGATGAAGACGAACCCCTAATTGAAATGGATAGAGGTATTACTACGTCTACCACAGAAGAATTTGTGGGCGGTGAGTTGTGGTATGAACTTGAGAAAGAGCTTAAGAGGCAGGAGAGCGAAGTTGATCTTCATGGCCGTGCCGAAGAAGCTGCTGTGGCAAAAGAAATTTCGGAACAGGAGAATGTCATTGCCGCAGATGTATCCTCGGAAACTAGAAGTGCAATCTCTTCCTCGGATGCCTCAGAGAACCTCCGGTTCTATCCTCCGGGTAGAATTATGCATATTGTTGCCATACCTTCATCGGATGCTGCTGTCCTAGATGATCATGATGGTGACGGCAACGGAGACGGGTCTAACAACGGTAAGGTTCGTATATATGAAACACCTAGAGAATTGTATAGTAAGATCCGGCTATCAAGAACCATGATTAATGATCACTATATGCCAATGTATAAGAAAATGATGGAATTGTTAATTATTGAACTTGAAAAATACGAGGATTGTAACTTTGATGTTTTACAAGATTAAAGGGAATCACACTGCTGGTTTTCATATTTTGTTTTTGGTACAAGGGAGACTAAAAATAATGGGATAATCATAAATATAAAATTATAATTTCAAGTAACTCGATATCAAGCTCATTTATATTTAAGCTCTTTATATAATAAAGAGTGAAATTATAATTTTTTATAATAAATATATATTCAAATGAAAAGCTCGATTAAACTTTCAAGCTGTTCGAATAGAATATTTTCGAGACAAATTTGTGAATATTAGTGTCTCATTTACACTTCTAACTTTCATGCAACATAAATGAATAACCATAGGTGAAGTAAGAAAATTTTAGTTGGGGATTTCTCAAATAGGATTTAAACTTTGCTTTTAAATCAAAGAATATGAATAAAATTTGGAAACTTAAGGTGTAAAGATACGATTTTCAATATATTAAAAATTACCAAACTAATTATTACAATATTTAATATAAAACAGTATTATTATCGTTATTATAATAGCACAATAATGGTTTTCTTCTCCGAAAATTAACTAAAAAGTTATGAAATAAACCCTCTACTTTATCCCTTGACCAGTTGAAGTGGGAGCAAACAATAAAGCAAAGAATGATTCATTAAAAGAATTCTATATTGGCAGCTCTACTAATCAGGTCCCAAAATATGGTTAAATATAGAAATGTCAAGAGGATGAACCGGTCGATTTGACGATATCAGCCACCGTAGCGGGACTTCAGCGATTCCGGAGGCTCCTCTTCCATGATGCCTGAACCAGTTGTCGCCAAATACGTCCGGATGGTGGTCGTTCGGTCTCCGAGGAAAGTATGATCCAAGAAGTTATTGTAAGCAATATCTCCAAGATTCTTGGCTGCCAACACACTAGAATACAACAAATGTGTATTACTCGGCTTAACCAAAATTCTTAAGCCTAAGCATGTAAAAAGTATCGGGAATGAACAGATCAGCAATTCAATGCTTTTTAGTCAAAAACTCGGGTGCACTTATTGGTATAAATGAGACAATGGTGCTCACAAGTTACTCGAGTATGATTCCGAAAAAACTCAAACTCAATTCGGTAATTATCGAGCCAAGCTCAAGTTCAAGCTCAAGCTTAGTAATACTTGGTTCAAACGGCTCAAGAGCCTTATCAAACTTTTCATTTTTAATGTATATTTAAATATTTTTGTCATTAAATTACGTTATTGTTTAATTATCTAGGTTGATGTAGAGCTCAAACTTGAACTTAATCAAGGTCAAGTTCAAAAAACTTGGTTATATCTCAAATCAAGCTTGAGTTTAAAATAGATATTTGATTGAGTTCTAGCCAGGTATTGAGCTCTGAATTTTGAGCTGAGCTCAAACTCGAGCTCGCCTCGATTACACCTTTAATATTTGGGCTCAGCTCGGCTTGAACAAAGTATCAAACCACAAAGAAATACAGAAATGAAAGTCATACTTCAGATGGCTTACAAAAAATTTCAAATCTAGCAAGCAATGTGTTTCTGCATTCATCACATGCTTTATTCCCTATGTGAATCAAACTCGAGTGATAGTGTTGGATATAGAGATGGACACCACGGGTATATTCTATTTATTTTCCCTTAGATTTTCAAGTATTTGAAAGATTCTTAGAAGATCATATCTTCATACTGATATACACTTCAAGGAAAATAAGAATCTGAGGAACATAATATTTTATACGATGTAGGACTACAGCATAAGAATTGCAACAGTACATACCAATGTCGAAGATATACACGACACGGCAAGATATCATCTCGCCAAATCTTTTTGATGTTGTGTCGACCGTAGTGCTGGAAATAAATGTCCTTATTTCCTGCACAAAGGCATAAGCTTTTGTTACACATTATGAATATGAAGCAGCATAAACGGTTAGCAAAAAAAGTATATATTCTTTCACTCAGAATCTCAAAGCCACAAAAAAACTAGAATAACAAATGGAAAAACTTAACCTTTGCATCTAATTTGAAAGAACTCCTCATCACTGTACCGAGTACAAAGCACCTACATTGATATTTCCAAGCAAATATGCATAAAAATTACAACCCCAAAAGAAGAACGACATGGGTTATCTTAGTCAGATTCGGACGGGAGTGTCAAATACTGGCATGTATTTTATGTAATACAAGTACGTTCATTTCTTTTTAGGCATAATAACAAATTTAGTTATTAAGGTTTACTTATTTTGTTACTTTGACTCTGATTTTTTTTTATCACTTTGACCCTAGTTATATCGCTTTTTGTTGGATGAAAAAGTTAGTTGAACTGTAAAAATTTTCACAATACTGACGTGACAACTCGTGTGGCACTCCACATACACTTCGTAAAAATTAAAAAAAAAAATTTAAAAAACAATCATAAAAGTTTTTTTTAAAGATTATCTATGTTAGCAATGAAGTACAACTGTACAACTAAATTGCCATGTGAGATATCACGCCAATGATGTTAAAATTTTAAGAGTTTAGTCAGTTTTTCCGTCCAACAAAAAGCAATTAGACTAAAATCTAAAGGTTGAGGGAAAAAATGATCTAAAGAACAGAATTGAGGTCAAAGTGACAAAATATGTAAACCTTAGTGGCTAAATTAGGTATTATGCTTCATTTTTATGCATTAGCATGTTTATCTATGTTCGAATATGTGTCCAGCATGGGTGTTGAATACAAAATACTTCAAGAAAATGAAAGTGGTAAAGTAAATTGAACAAATTTCACATACGGCTGGATTAGCAAAAGGCTCTCCATCAAGTGTTTCAGGCAAGACCTGCATAACAAATAAATCAATCCTCTATATTCACAGAGCAAGAAATGGATAGCCAATTAGCACGAAAAATTAAGTAAGAAGCAACTTACAGCAAGAAATCGGAATTCCAGTTCTCTTTCCATGAAAGCTGGAATCTGATTTTACATAGCAATATATCAGGTAAAAGTTGAAATTATTCAACTCAAAAATTTGGAATAGAAATGCAATACCTCAGATTTTTGAATCTCGAAAACAGTAACAATTAGAGTCTCCCCTTCACAAGGCTCTACACTTAAGCTTGAAATCTCCTGCAATAAAAAACAACAAATTCATTTTAAAACATGAAAAAGAAATTAAACATTTCAAATCAAAACTGTATTCTCAGTATCCAAACATAACCTTGGTTTCAGGCTTGGCGATGCCACAATCGAAGAAAATTGGGGCGACGTGAGCGAAGACACGCCTAAATCCTTTCAATTTCGCTACTCTGAAGTTCAATAGATTCGGAAACGTACTTCGTGCGCTCCTTTCTGCTCTCAATTAAGCGATGATCAATGAATCATGATGATCATGAATTAAGATCAGGTTGGAAGCTTAGCTAACTGTACCTACCGGAGAGAAGGGAACCGAAGCCGCAGATAGAGATGTAACAGCTCGGTGAGAGGAGCTTTTCGAAATCGGATGAATCATCAAGTTGACACAGCTCCGGTTGCGTCGCGGCAAGTTTCGTGTTGGAGCTCATTATCGGAGAAGGAATCCAGAGAAATCTACGGTGGAGAGTAGAAGGATAGGTGCGAGCCGAGACAGCGATCGGAATGGAGATGGTGGCGCGTAAAGGGAACGCGCGAATGTGCGACACTGTTGGTGGAAATGAGTGAGAGACAGAAGGAGAGAGCGAATTGGACATGGGGAAAGTGTAGGCTGTGGAGCCTATCTTGCGAGATTGTATATATAAGACAGGGGTTTTGAGGTCAATTCATACGTACGATGGAAATCACGTGAGGCGCACGTGAATAATATATTACAGCTTTTCTTAATTCAAGAATTCATGTTTTTATACAATTTCTCTTTTGTTTTTTTATTCCCGAAATGAAATACATTCATATGTAAATAGTTATAATTAATATTTTTACGATTTTAATAGTATATATCTTTATAATTTTTAAAAGATTAAATCAAAATTTTATTATTTAAAAAAAATTAAAAGTACAATTTTATTAAAAAAAAATATTTTTTTAGGAGATTAGGACCCTACCAGCCCCTGGCTCCATCACTAGTTATAATCAAAGAAAATGAATCATAAAATTTAATATATTAGGAATAAAGCTCAACCGAAAAATGGCATATAGAAAGTCAAGTCATATTGAAAAAAAATTGACCTTAAAAAGTAACATTGATATGATGTCACGAATACAAAAATATATCATTTGACACTTAGCTATCAGAAAGAAATACTTGAATCTAATATTGACATCGTAAAACTCAAATATTCTAGATTATATATGGACAAAATCATTATGGACTCAAGGAAATTAAACTATAATGACACTGAGAAATCACGAGTCCTCAATGACTCAAGGGCCGAACCCTCAGCCAAATTTATCATTTCGAAATCAAAGCCTTTTCATGCCGGAAAAAGGTGAGTAGAGTGGGTAAAAGGATGAAGGAACGAAGAGGGGAAGGAGGTTTTGCCGGCAAAAAGTATCATAGGAAAGCCAGCGACAGTTAAAACAAAGATAGATAGTGTTTAATTCCCAAAGAGGGAAAACTAGAGATGTTGGAGAATCCTTTCGTTTCTTATTAGAAGAATATGAATAGCAAAGATAAATTTGCGTAAATAATAGCCCTTGGATTTATTAAAGGTTAAATTTTGTTATTTTCGAAATCTTATATAAAAAATTTATTATCTAACAATGTCATATTAATTTACTATTTTTATATAATACTCAAGAAAAGTAGATTAAACTAATAATAATTAAATTGAATGATAAAGACTATATCTACAATTTATGCTAGTACAAAACTAATAATAAAATTTGACCCAACCAAATCTAAAATTTTAAATTAAGAAAAAGGACCAAAAGTAAATTTAATCAACAAATTTCACTGATAACAAAACATAACCATCAAGCTTTGACCAAATAAGAATACAAGGTCACGTTGATATTACAAGAATATTTTTAATTTAGGTTACGAAATATTTATTTATGGAGATAATTTAATTATTTATTTTTATAAAAATATAATATGATTAATTTTTAAATAATTTAATTTCTTTACTAAATCATTCACATTGAAATTCAAATAAATTAAAAATCTCCAAATACATGGCTTTTAATGTACTTTCACAAATTACACAACAAACTAAAATCTATGAATTCCTTCTATTGAGTCCTTGAATTCAAGGTTTCAAAATGATATGGAAATGTAACTAAAAAACAATATGAACACATGTATGCCCCAAATCTATAAAATACCTTAAACACAATTATGACATGACATAACATACACTATATTAATACACGAATTGCCAGATCTACCAAACACTAATTATATCCACACACACAAAAAAAGAGGAAAATTTTCAACCTTAAAAAATGGTGGTGAGGTCGGAGTTGCTGAAGGAGAAAGCTTGGTTCAAATCTGGCTTTGTTGGAGAAAAAAGGTTAAGAGGAATCGTATGCAATGGATGCGAAAAATCGAAAAAACTGGGCTTTCTATGATCTCCCTACTTAATGAAAAACTTGAGGGGATGCATAATATTCACTCTCATTAAACACAGGTCTTAAATCTTCATTGCACATGAAATCCAAAGGGAAAGAAACAAGATGTCCTCGTACCGACTTTAATCTATCCATTGGATCTGTTTGTTTGATATCTCCGTTGTGATATGATTCTAGTTTCTTAGGGGCTATTCCTAAATCAATTGTAGTGTGACCAAGTCTTTCCTTCCAAAAGGTAAGGCTTTGTCGGAGCATAAGCCTGCAGGTTATCGTCCATCAGGTTAAATGTCAATAATAGGATAACTGAAGAGAAAAGGAAAAGAGTACGAAAGAGATATGGTACCGGGAATGTATGAGATCACTTGGGACACAGGCAAAGACATCCTGGTAGATTGTTGCATTCATCTGTTATATAATATGACAGTATCATGTTATCGAGCAGATTCAAGTACTTTGACTTTTCATTTAAGTACTTGTGTCCGACATTCATCTCTGACACAAGACCGCCCCAATACATGGAAAAAAAAAACTGATCATATCTATATCCAACACTCACACCTCCAAGTAACATAGGTTCGTAAATCATTTTACATCTGATTTCTTTTAATCCGAGCATTTCAGCAAATAAAATGCAAAACTACTAAAGAAACATAAAAATCCAGTTCTTACCTTTGCAGTTGCAACCCATATCTCTTTATAACTCGAATCACTAATGGGATCGATTATTTGATTTATCTGAGGTGGAATGGAAGAACACATATATCAGTTGAATCACATGAAAGACTGTAAATACTGTATGACCAATCTCAAAGTCCAGTTAGATGATCATAATCAGAATTTAAAATAGGTAAACAGTAGATGGAGCCTGTCAAACCTCTCCTTTACGAAGACCAAGATGTTCGGACCATAATGAGAGGCGAAGACTCAATGCGAATTTTCCAGCCTTCCATGGATTTCCTCCCATCCGCGAATCAACTAATTCTTTGTCTTCGATAAGCACGCCGATCTGAAAATATTAATTAACATCAAGTTTCTTGAAGAAGTAATATAGATATGTTAGTTTTCACAGAAAAAAGTTAAAACTAATCTGGAATGCGGAGGTACCTCTGAATCTCTCGAGCCAAGTAAACTTCTATCATTAATATTAGCAGATCCAATTAAGGCTTTAGAGTCATCAATTAACATGATTTTACTATGCACATATACCTGGAGAAATAGCAGGGAACAAATATATCATCAAACACGTGCATGCTACATGCTGAACTTTCATCGTTAAGTGCTATGACATGATACTATACCACGGAAAAGAGAATTGTATAGAGAAGGCGAACATACCGGACTTGTAGCCACAGGACCGTGATCGAAAAGTTTCCCATACGATCTAAGGCCATAGAAAGATATGTAATCATGAGTTTTGGGACCAAGAACTTTATGAAGTTTATGCAATATTGAATTCTGTCCTCTGCAAATGGTTCGGTATTGCCAATGCATTATAGCTCTCACAGATGCCGCACCAGCGTCATCAAGGCCACCCTGTTAAAACTTATAAAAATCAGTTCAAACATAATACTAATGTCTGAACTCCAAAGTAAAAGAAAGTGACCAATATTTACAACCTGGAAACCAGGAAGCAGTGGTATGACTATAATAACCCTGAAACACTTCTTATCATTGTAAGCTCGCATAATACGCCTGTACAATGCTTCTAAAACACGATTCCGAATAATTTCATCCCCAGAGAGGCCTGATATAAAAAATTGGTTCTGGAAAAAAATGAAGCGATAGGAGGACGGTAAGCCGTGTGATTACATGATTTGTAGTGAACTGAAAATAAGACGAAGCACGTACCTCAATGTAAACAAAGTGTTCCGCTTTCTCAATGAGGGAGCAATAAGCACAGTGAATGCTTTCTTCTACTTGGCTGGTTCCAGCAGACCATTGACTGACACTTCGTATAATCTGAAATTTATAGATCATCGTTTATTCACACCACTTAATAAGTTGAAAATATCTCTTGAAATGAAAAAGAAAGTCAAACTGAATAATAGGAATGATAACAGATTGCATTCATATCATAGTTGCACAAAAGAGCTTCATGGGCTGCAAAATCACAGTACTGATGGCTTGAACCAATATTATGACCAGAGACATCACTTCGTTTTTCCTATCATTATAATTTTTTATTTCTATCATGTAAATATGCTGTTCAACAAAGTATACGACCTAAATTTCAATGATTTTTTTATGCAGTTAATGAAATAAGACTGAAGATTTGGGATGTCAAAGTAATAAAATGAAATTCTGAGCCAGATGCAAAACTTGTAAAAGTCTTGATGAGAAACAACCCACCTGACAACGACATGAAGTTCGGGGACCAACCTGTCCAGCTTCATCTACAAAACCAACTTGATCACCTCGTTCCTGTGTTTCCCACCATTCTGGGTCTGCAGTTTTGCTTCCAGGCTTCCTTTTTACATCTGAATATCTTTCCATACGAAGATCCAAGGAGTCAGGGTCATCAACAAAGCCCTTCATGGGTGTGTCTATGACTGCTGGTTCTATTTTGGACTTTCGGAAAGCAAAAGAAACACTTGTACCGGCAGTAGAATCCAACACATTAGATTTTGGAAACCCATTGCAATTATCCAACTCAGCCTCTTGAGGCAAAAGTAGAGGAATATCTTGTACAGCTGATCTAGAACAAAAGTAATCCTCTCTGTCGATGTCTTCGGTGTTGTCCAAAACGCTCTTGCCCTCAATTTCAATCTCTTTGCTTCTTCCCATATAATGTGGAATCACCATATGATGATGAGGCATGAGTAGTGGAATTGCTTCTTCATACAGAGCTTTATTTCTCTGGGAAAGGAAACAGCAGATTATTCTTAATAACAAAGTTACAGCATTTTTACAGTTAACTATATTAATTTTATAAAATAACCTTCGCATAATTCCAGCGCTGAACAAAATGTCGTGCTACATCACGACAAGGTGGTCCCCAGAGTGCACAATGGACATCATGCCAAGGCATTCGAGGAAATTTTCCTCGATCCAACTCATCTTTCATAGTATCTTCCCATGAATTAGGTTCAGATTCCCTGTGAAAATGAAATGTGTTTCATCCGTTACACTGCAACAGCTCCAAACCAACTCATATTCAAGAACATTATAGAAAGAGGAAGAAGAGGGGCGGGGGGAGAGCACTGAATACACAGTCACAAAATCTTGAAAGTTTTGAACTTGTGATCTCTATATACAAACTCGAAATGTGTATAAAATAAGCATATTATAACTTATGACAACTGAAATGTGGCAACTGGCAAGTTCAGGAAAGGTTAAAAAGAATGTAAGTCAACTTCTAAACAAATTTCTCAAAAATTGAGGAGAATCTTTGCTTACTAAAAGATTACCGTGGGTTATAGTAGTCTTTTCCAGGCCATACTAGGGGAGGATTATCGCCCACCTTGTGTTCAAATGTGTCATAGCGACCAAAGCATAAATCAAGTCCACCAATGAAACAAATTTGGTAATCAACAATCACAAGCTTTTCATGGTGGGACCTACAGGTAAAAGAAATACATGTCAAAGTCTGAAATATAAAAGTAAAATGCCAGTGCACACCCAATTCTCCAAGTAATGCATACCATAGATAGACACCAGAAGAGAAGTGATCTGGATAACGCAATACCCTCACATTCTCGTGAATGCTAAGAAGCTTTCTCTTGCTATAGACACTGTTGATCTTCAAAGCAAGGGCAAGTTCTTTGTAGAGAAGGATGTATATCTGCAGTCATAGATACATTTAGCATTTTCACGTCAGGATTGAACATTGATCTAAATAGCAGAACTGTCAAAACAGATCTTTTTAAAAAGAAGAAGAAGAAGAATGAACACGTATGCAATAGTTAGATCAAGTTGAGAATTTAAAGGGTTCAAAATAAAAAAATAAGTCTTCAACCATCAAATAGTGACTGAGCTCATTGAAGACAAAAAGGATTGGAGAAAAAAGTAATACATTGAGAACACGCAAGCCTTCATTTATGAGTCATAATTCATGTATATTTGTATACACAGCCATCAGAAGATGATAAATAATTCAACATCCATTTTTAATTGACAAAAAAAGACTTATTAATGAAACAAGACTTTTAATAAATAAACCAAATACTACAATACCTGGACCCCTTGCTTAGCTTTGGCTTCAAGCAAAGAATCGAGCCTGGAGGACGCCTGCTCACGAAAAGGGCGACGTAGATACAATTCTGGGCAAAGCCACCAGCCACACATAAATATCTGCATAATTTTTTAAATCATACAACAGGTTTTATGCTAAAGAGCAGATTTGGACACAACCCATTTCAACATGCAAGAATGCAAGAGCAGAAAGGACAGACCTCTGATTTAGCATCCTCGATTGCTGAAGCTATCGCATCAAAAGCAGCCATACCATCTATGAACCATTGCGCCTGACTACCATCTTCTGTCAAACCCCTTGGAGGAGCAAAAGAGCCAAAGCGATGAGGATGACACCAGCCTTCAGGGGGCCTAAGCCCAGCATCATTAATAGCAGCAACCCAATCTTTAACTTTCGCACTACTCTTCGTTCTTAACCTTATACTGCGGACTCCACATGTGACCTTTTGAAGTTCCCAATCATCTGTTAGAAAGTGAATTTCTCTAGATATATACATCAGACATACAACTCAACCCGTCATCACAGCGATAAATAGTTCATTTAATGTGAAGAAAGAAAGCCAACACCCTAAAAAAATTGTCCAGAAAATCGACACATTTATCTAGACCCTAAATGTTTGAAGTTAATGTCATGTTAATAAAGGTTACTGATCATGTTTTAGAATTAAATTTAAAATAGCGGGAGTATCACCAGAGGTTTTCTAATGAAATAATTTTTTTTGTTGGGGATTTTATATTCTTATACAAATCACAATGAGAAAATAAAGTAACAATAAAAGGTCATTGAATATGAACAGTAGTTCCATAAACTTTAACATGGCAATGTTAAATAAAATATTATTCCCATCAGCAGGAAAAAAAATCGACAGCAGTATTCCACTGACCTTAAAAGAATGGCGTAAAGGGTTACGTTCCTTTACTTCTGCTGCTAATGATACCCGGCCCTCACCATTACCATCTGAGGCTGGTAATACATCAAAAACAATAATATCTAGAGGTTTGGCATCAAAAGGATCTTCCAGCAAGGCCAAGAATCCAGGTTTCAGTACAGCCCACACCTGTAAATAATCATTACAAATGAGAATAGAAAAAGATGGGTCATTCAAATAGACTAAAATGAGAAAATACCCAAAATGATGGCAAAGGAGAGTTATGGTCTGACTAGTGATTTGTCTATACAGCAAGACTAAAGCAAAAAAAATCTGAACTTTTTTGCAAGGTAGGAGACAACTCCAAAGCTCTCAAGAGCATAAGAACCAACATATGATACCCATTAACCCATCTTTATAATCCTCTCCACAAAATCCTATAATCTTCTCCCGTTCAACATATCTCACCATTTAAGGGACAGTAAGAGATTCCTATGCATATTCTGTATCACAAAGCACAGCTTACTAAGTGATACCACTTGCAGAAGCACAAAAGATGAACACTGTCATGCCAGTTTTTCTCCCACCCCAAGATAGACACAGAAAAAAGGTGGCTAGTACTTGCTGCACCGAATGCAAGAGCAGCATGGGCACTGAAAGCAATGCATTATAAATTGAATATACCCCAAACTTTCAGAAATTAGATCACGTTACCTTTTGCCAGTTGTCATTACAGCAATTGAACCAATGACATGCACAGCATCTATCAGAGTCGTCATTCTTGGCAATTTTTGGAAGATGCTTCACCATTACATACGCTTCCTTTAGCTTAGGGCCATACTCTGGTGAAAACGACAATTTTGAAACCTCCAAAAACTTGCAAACCTACAAGAAACTAGACAAGATACTAATGCAACAAACAATAAAATAGGGACACAACGCAAATTGAAACTCAAAACATAGTAGTTACGGACCACATTCCAAGTTCCAAGTTCAAAGAGTAAATCTACAGAAGTTGAACTAAGACCTATGACTACAAAATGCATAATCCTATCAATTTATTAACTGACAAACTGAAAGCTTACTGAACCAGCAGTTAGGAGGCTTAACCTACATGATTGTTGCATGAAAAAAGGAAAGCGAAGAACTTGGTCTAAAACCTATGAAGACAAACATAACTGAACCAAAAATGCTAGCCACGAACACATCGTAATATCACATCTCCATGTTTAGGAATGCATACCTCTCGAGAATTAACAATATCCATATTTCCAAGAAAGTGGTTCAAGTATTCTTGCATTGCAACCTTTGCCCTGTCTGATATTGACGACTGCCTTCCCAAGGCTGGTCTAATAACTGGAAGAGCAGCACTGGATGGAACATCTCTGCATAGAAAAAAACAAAAGAAAATAAAAACCACTAGTAGGCACTAGAGGTGTGATCGAGTTGAGCCAAGCCCAAATACTGACAAGCTCAAGCTCGAGCTCAACTCAAAATTCGGAGCTCAATACTTGGCTCAAGCTTGATCAAACATTTATTTTTAAGCTCAAACTCAGCTCAAGATATAATCAAGCTACTCGAGCTCAAGCTCGATTAAGCTCGTTTATCAATCTTCATAGTCAAGCTCAAACTTGAGCTCAATTAAGCTTGTATATTCAAGCTCATGCTTGAGCTCGGTTCAATAATTAAGCTTAAGCTTAGGGTTAATAATATATATTATGGGCAATAATGTAATTTAATAATATAAAAAATATTTAAAATATATATTAAAAACGAAAAGCTCGATAAAGCTCATGAGCTATTCAAGCTAAGTATTACTAAGCTCCAATTCAGCCCAATCGATAACTTGAGCTCGACTCGATTAATGAATTGAATTCGATTTTTTTTTTAATCGAACTCGAGTAGCTTGCGAGCTATGTTAGCACACATAATTAAACTTTGTCTTCCTTTTCAGAAAATTCGTGCCAATAACAATCACCTATTTTTAGCACTTTCGTCATAATGTAAAGGAACTGCATCATCATCCGGTTCATCATCATCGTGAACAACTGGCGGATGATCTCCTATTCCTAGATTTTGAAGCCATTCTTTAACCTTTAATGTAATAATATTCAGTGTGAAAAACACATTCGAATCTTAAACCCTCAGACTCAAAGAGTTGCTTATTAAAAGAAAATTCAAATTGCAGCAAAACACGGTTAAAACTTGTCGTTTCATCTACGCACCTGTTCCTGCTTCTCGTGAATTTCTTCAATAAACAATCGTTTCTTCAGAGCAAAGTGTAGGTAGAAAACGTCTGAAGCTTTCTTCAATAACTGCCACCTAAACTGAAGAATCAAAATGAACAAATTACTAAATATATACATAAAAAAAGAAAGCAAGCAGTTAAGATCTTCTAATTGAATAATGAAGCTAAAAACTAACTTGTTTGTATTGGAATTCCACGGTGTAAGATAAGAGCATGGGACTGATATCGCCGGCGTCAGGTCTGGAGACAGAGACTATGGAAGCTTTAGGTAACTCGTCGAAAATCCGAGTTGCTTCAGGGGCGACACCTGGAGCAAACGAGAAGAACGATGACATCATCGACGGTAAAGTATCCGATTGCATCTGGAAGTACCGGAAACCGCCTCCGGGCATCAATTGCTCCGTCGCCATAACTTCGAGCTTTTATTAACTAAAAATCGGAGAACTTCGATTTTTTGAATTTTGTTGGATCTGATGAATTGAAGATCGAATGTTGAAAATGTGATGGAACTGGGATCCAGAAGCTTTGAGAGGAGGAGAAAGGACAACGAGAGCAGGATTTGGATTTTTCTGAAATGCAATTTTTTTAATTTTTCTTTGGAATAATAAAAAGGTGAAATTCTATAAAAGGTCCTTATACTATATTTTTTTATGGATTTAGTACTTCATTATAATTTAAATTTTCTAAAAGGTGCTTGTATTATATGTTTTTAGTAGATTTAATGCCTCTATTATAATTTTGATTATTTTTAGTCCTGCGTCTTGAAGTCGACCTTTTTTCAGTTAACTCCGTTGTATATACCATAGTTATTTTAGTATTTTCTATATAATTGTAAAAGAGATAGTAATTGTAATTTTTAAGATAGTAAAAATATAATTTTTAAAAGATTAAATTAAAATTTTATCATTTTTAGGGGTCAAAGTACAATTTTATCTTTACTAATATAAAATTTTAAAAATTTTAAAGGGCCAAAATAGAAAGAAAAAAAGTTCCATTTTAGGGGGTCGGGGCCCCTGCCAGCCCCTAGATTCACCCCTAAATTTTTGAATTTGAATTAATTCAAATTTCATAAATTACTAACAGTGTTATTATATTGCATGTAAAAATAATTATATTTATCTAACATAAAAAGTAATACATGTATTAAAATATATACAATTGAATTAAAATAAAATGTTCATATATATAATTGTAGCAAATAAAAGTTCATGCAACACATTTCTCGTTAAATTAAAATTCATGTATAAATTTAAAATTTATCTAGAAAAATATTATAACTTAATCTCCTTTTTAATTTTTTTATATGCAACAAAATATTTAATTGTATAAAACTATTAAGATGTATATGTCGCATTACATGTTTTAAAAAACAATCCAATTTAACATGAAAACGTTAATTTTAGGGTTAATAGATCATTTGGTACATGAGTTTAATTTTAATGTTCAATTTAATATCTAAGTCAAACGGCATGATGTAGCTTAATGAATATTTGAAACGTGTATTCTAGTAAAAAAACATAGATACTTAATTGGAACAAAAAAACTCGAGTACTAAATTGTTTAGTAAATCCAAACTTGAGTGATTAATTGGAACAAAAAAATCAAGTATCAAATTGAAAGTTCTTATATACCAATTTGAATGTTGAAGCCGAACTTAAATACTAAATTGGGACAAAAAATTATAGATATTAAATTGAATATTAAAACCAAACTCAAATATCAATCAATATATTAACCTTCAAAATACATAATTTAAAAAGTAAAGGACTAAAGCTATAAATTATAGTATGTAAACTAAATTTGTAAAAGGTATGGGGTAAATAGACCATTCCAAAGGTTGGGTAATCCGTCCAGCTCGACTTGAGTCAAGCTTGGACAAGGGCTTTTACACTTTGGACTAGTTCGACTTTGATCCTAATATAATTTAAAGAATAAAAAATATTTTAAATTAAAATTTAATAATATAATATACAATTTGACACCTTCAGTGTAAATGATTTTTTTATAAAATTTAACTTTTATTAATTAATAAGATAAAAACAAAATAAATGAATGAAAAAAAAAATGTGAGAGACATGTTAGGTGGACACATCTAGTGGTAAATGAATTATTTTTATAAAATTTAACATTATTAATTAATAAAATAAAAACAAAATAAATTAATGAAAAAAATATGTGGGAAACATGTTGGGTGGATTTTTGTGCATCTAGAAGGTCTCAAATTTCAGGTGAGATACGAAAGTATTAAAGCATGTCCTTTTGCCTACCTATTCGTCAATTAATTAACTAATATGAATTTTACCGTACTTAGACTATTTATTAATTATTTTTAGATAAATTATAAAATAAATATTTGGGTATTAAAATACAGTTAAGTTCATTATTAATTATTTTTATATATTTAAAATTTAGTTTGCTTTATTTATTTTTAAGAATTTAATCTTTTTATTTTTCAAATTAAAAAAAGTTCACTTAGTAGCCATCAGTGGCGAAGTCTGAAATTTATTTTGGGGGACCGGAATTAAATTGTATATTTTTACGATAGTAAAAATACAATTTCATCATTTTAATAGCCTATATCTTTATAATTTTTAAAAAGTTAAATTAATTTTTTATCATTATTGAGGGTAAAATATAATTTTACTGTTACTAATTTAAAATTTTATAAATTATTAAAAGTCTAAATTAAAAATTTACCATTTTAAAGGGGCCTCTAGGTCTCCACTATGCTCCGCCACCATTAATAGCCATGTAACCAAAAATATTGAAATAGAGTTAAATTTAACAAATAATTTTGACGGTGTTAAAAACTTTTAAAAATTAAATTAGTATTTTAATCAAAATAAAATATTTGAGTTAATCAACGACATTGTAAAAATTAAGATATGAAATTACCTAAAAAAAATTTAAAGTATAAACATCAAATTTTAAATTCTAGTGTAACACATAAGTTAAAATTGAAATTTCACCATTGTTATATAATTTTTAAATTTAAGTATGGCATATGGACTAAAATTGAAATTTAACTATTTTTATATATAATGCAAAAGAACATTGATCCACGTGTCGACCAGGAAAGGTCCAAAGATTCCTTTTACAAAAAAGAGCTTCATTTTATATCTAGCTATATTAATTAATTAACTATTAACTCGATTGAGCTAATGAGTTATTAGAGTTCTTTTAGAAAAAGAGTTATTAGAGAAACATTAAAAATTAAAGGTATAATGCTAAATTTAGTCCTTAGTGTTTATATTTTTGTAAATTTGGTTCCTTTTTTAGTTAATTTGATCCTTAATATTTTAAGAAGAGTCAAATTTTGTCATCAATTTTTTGAAAAAGAGTCGAAATGATTTTTTTTAACAAAAATACTAACTAAAATGTTAATTTTTCAAACACGACAATCTGCATGACAATTTATGTGTACTCCATGCTATTTTTTTTGAATTTTTATGAACTTTTTGTATATTTATTTAATTTTAGTTTTGGTTTTTTTTTTTATAAGTTTTGAATTATTTTTGACATGACAAAAAAGACAAATGGTGTTATGTTAACATGATGTGCACGTTGATTAACATACAAGTTGTTTGAAAATTAATGTTTTAATCACCATTTTCATTAAAAAAGCGAGTTGACTTTTTGTATTTTTTTTACTCAACTATCTTGGATATGTAGGTGTTCCTAAAATTGAATAATTGGTGACCATTTTATAAATTTTTATAGTTGAATGATCAAAAAAGAAATTTACTAATAATTAGGTACCATTTTGTAATTTTTATGGTTGGTGACCAAAAAAGAAAAAAAAGTCATAGATGATCTTTACTGTAATTTACTCTTTTCTTAAAGTGAAATGCAAAACTTTACATCATATAGATACACGTCATGGCCATTGATCATTTTGATCCTTATGTGGTGTCAACTACTCTTTATATCCCCTTCACACGTCATGGCCATTGTTTTTGTGTGGTGTCAGCTACGGCTAGTCTCTCTCTTTCTATATTTTTTTAAGGTTAGAACTTTTTGTATATTTAAAATTTAGTCCTTTTTATTTTTAATTTATGGAATTTATTCTCTCTATTTTTCATATTTCAAAATTCAAGTCCAACTATTTACTCCATTAAAATTATTTAGTTAAATCCATTTGTATAACACACTAAAAAAACTTACATGGCAAAAATTATCATTATAATGAACTTAAATTTAACAGATGGATTTTTAAAATGTTAATGACTAGGCTTAAACTTTTGAATCCTAAGAGTACATGGATTAAATTCCGTGGAATAAACGTAGGGGAACTAAATTTCAAATGTACAAAAAGTACAGATACTTCGATTATATTTTAACTTATTTTTATGCTAAATACATAATTCATAAAAGGGTAAACTATACCCGATGTCACTAAACTATTAGTAGGTTTACATTTTGGTCACTCAACTCGAAAAAGTTACAAAATGACTACTAAACTATTTGAAAGTTTTCGTTTAAGTTACTAAACTTTTCGAAAGTTTTTATTTAAGTCACTGGGCTATTAAGTTTTTTCTTTTATCAGCTAAAAAGATCCAAGTGATGATTTGACGATTAGTACGATGGATTAATACCTATCGACAAGTAGCAGAGCATACCTTAGACCCAAATTGATCTGACAATCAGTATTGGAGATCGGAGGAAAAAGCTGTTTGAATTTTGGTTCGCAAATTCTTGACGTTCAAAGTTAATTCATAAAAAAAATGAACTATAGAAGAGAAAGGAAAATAAGAGCTTTCGATTAGTGCAGGCGATGCGAACAAAGAAGGTTATATAACAGTGATTTTAACAACCTCGTAATTTAAATAAAATTTTTTAAATGATTCAATAATCATTTTATAACTTTTTAAAATCGAATAACTAAAATATAAACTTAGTAATAATAACTTTCATACAAAAGTTACAATAAACGGATCCATCAAAGCAAAAGATAAAACCAACAGCAAATGATAGGAGCCCAAAAGGAACTTGAAATCCAGTCCACAAAGAATCCTGCATCCAATCCATCGTTCTTGTCTCGTCTTGCATTTATTTATAAACATCATCTTTTTATGATTAATTAATTTCATTTCATTGCTACAAAATTAATTTTAATGTCTTTGTTATTTTTATTCTCATCAAAATTAATTTTATTTTCGTTAGGGGTGAACTTTCATCTAATCGAGTGAAAAATTTTAAGTTAGTCGAGTTGATGAGTATTATTTTATCATCTTAACTCGATTAATTTTTTTCCGAATCAAGTCGAATCAAGTTAAATTAAGAAATTAAAAATGTCAAAATAAAATCCACGTTAGACACATAAATTTAAAACCATATATATTTGCAGACTCTTCCAAAAAAAAATAAGAAAAAAATTAAGATACTTTAGTATAATAAAATTGAATTCGTAATTTACTTATTTAGGTCCTCAAAATTATTATTTTGGAAATTATTATTATTTTTTTTATAATTTTTGTTTTTAAAAAATATAAAATTTTGGGATTTTTATAAATACTTTGAAATTTTAAAATATTTTGTATTTTTTTTTTGTTGTTGTTGAGTGAGACCAATTTGTACATTTTCGAAATTGAAAGGAACCAAATGGTATTTATACCAATTTTTTATTTTAATTATTCGAATTGTAAAATTCAGCTCAACGCATATTATAAAACCATCACAAAATTTAACTAGACGCATTTAATTTCAACCATTTAAACCAAGATTAAAATTTTAAAATTCAAAAAGTACAAGGACTAAATTTGACCAATTTGGAAAGTAAAAAAAAAAAAAAAACTAAAAATGACCAAATCAAAGTACATGGACTAAATTCATAACTTACATAGAATACATGGACTAGTAGCAGAATTTGACCAAAACAATGTTATTAGTTGATCAAATATGGTTAAATTTCTATAAATTCTAATACATCCAAGCAAGGCCCAATCATTGTTAGGTACCAAGGAAGAAAAGCACAAATTGAATGAAAAATTTGTCTTTGATTACCAAGAATAACGTGGAAGACAAGTTCATGTCTCCCCATCCCACGTGATGTCTTCTTATCGTTGATTTAGCTTTATATTATCATTTCAGTCAACAATAAACCTAAATTTCTTTGAATTTAACAAAAAGGATAAAGCATACTTAACGTGGCTAGAAATTTATTTAATTCACGGAATTAATTTTGATCGAGTGTTAATTCGATTAGTATAGATATTGTTGTTAATATAGGAGGATGTAAATTCGACTGCGCTGAAGCGCATTATCCTCTTATTTATGGGTTGGGAGGGGCTATACCTAGTTTAACTAGGCATTGTGCTAAAAAGAAAAAAAACCGATATGATCAGAACTTATAATGAGATTGCTCAAAAAAAAATTTATGGAACTAATTACAATTTCAAATTTAAAGTTAAATTCTTTATTTGTATTTAAGTAGATATGCCATCGATTCGTCAGTTCGAACGGTCCAACCGATTTAATTAAATAAATCATTAAAATAAAAATATTAAAAAAACATTGAAAATCAAGATCAATCAGTTCGTACCGGTGCTCGGGTCAACCGATTTAATGTCTTTGTTTGGATTGATATTTCAATCGATCCGACCAATCAATCCAATCCAGTTTAAACAACATTACCCGAAATCTTTACCTTAACCAATAATTCCAAAGCTTCATAGGCATTTTGTTATGGATTAAGACTCAGCCCTAGGACAATTTTAACATGGTGAATTGAGTTAAATCATATTTTAAATAGTTTTTTAATTATTCGAATCAATCCAATTCAAGTTACTGTTCACAATATATATATTTTATTATAAAATATGTTAGACCCTCACGCCTACACATTTTTATGTCACGAAGAGCATCATCACAATACCATCAATACTAATTGTCAGATCAGGTCCAATCTCATTAATTCTTTCGACTTTTCAATCATATCAACTCCGCATCAGGATACATCTAAACCATATTTTAACCCAAGCCTAAATTAGACAATACCAATAAGACAATCATGTTACGAGAGACCTACTTCGAATCCCCCATTCTCCTATAAATCTCTCATTTTCCAACATCAATGGGACACGACACACAATACAAGAGATCAACTATATTAATCGAGCACTCTATCAACACCATACACAATGTGAACTGCTACCATAATTTATATCAACAGTTTTTGTAACTTAGTTGTTATAACAAAATGTATTAATAAATATTTTTCAACATTTTGAATAAAAAAATTCTTTCAAGATGAATAATATATATTTGTATAGACTTGGATTGATAATAAACATTAATATGTATATCTAAATTTTTATTTTTAATGTCAAATTAATAATTCTTCATAGTTGAAAATTTTTAATTATTTAAGGATCGAATCTAATATTAATATTAAGTTTACGTTTGTTCGGTGATTAGAAAAACAACTTAAGGCTTATCTGGACGGACATTTATTTCCAGTGTTATGCGTTTAACTTTCTTTTTGTCTCACGTTATAGTATTTAATTTTACTACCACTATTATTTTTACACTAATCACAAATAAATACATCGCCCGTTCAAGAGAGCCTATCTATACCTTTCCTTTAAATGACATGACCCATTTTTCTTTTTCCCCTAAAAAACTTCGACTAAACAAGTTGATGCTTTTTCCCATTCATTTTTTCAAAATATATATTTTTTATTTTATTTCTTATAATTTATAAGTTTCCTTCTATTTATCCTTATTTTAAAAATAAAATATTAAAATATTATATTGCATGTTGAATTGATATAACAAAAATTAATTAAATGAGCTACATAAATAGATTGTAAAACAATATGACACCATATAAGATATAAATTGATCACAAGTATGATATAAGAAATTTCAATTTCAATTTTAATTTTTTTTTAAATTTTTAATTAGGTCCCTTAAATTTTTGAAATTTTTTATTATATAATTTTAAAAAACATAGTTAAAGCTCTTTTAATTTTTTTTAAAATTATTATTAAACTCTTGAAATTTTTAAAAATTTTATTAAACCCTTCAAAATTTAATTTCAAAATCTATACTGATTATCCTTTAACCCCAAATTACTTTATTTCGCAATAATTTTTTTGTTAAGTCGAAATATTTTTCACTTGCTTCAACCTTAATTATTTGATATTTATATTTTTCATGAAAAATTTATTTTGAACCTAGTTTCATTTTAAATTGTTAATATTTAAACTCCACTATAATAACTTTCACTCAACATGACCCTAAATGTTAATCTTTATAAATTAAACTTAAAAAAATAAAAATATCTAATTAAAATATACAAAAAAATAAAAAATTATAATTAATCATATAAAATTAATTGTACAATTAAAAGAATGTTATTTTGGTACAATTTTCAGACATAGATTTTTTCGTATATCCTGTTTTGTCTTTTACTAGGATGTTCAAAAGCTTGAAAAGTAAAAAATATAAGAGTTAACTGCAAACGAGTCAAAAGGATATCCACTTTCCGCCCTCAGTTCAAAGTTATATTGAGAAATAGACCAAATTTCATGGTTATCTGGATTAGTAGGTAGGATTGTGCATGGTTGGGGATATGGGTACGGGGAAAGTGTTTAGATCGATTGAGTTGAAAAGTCAATCAGATTAAAAAATTATTTAAATCAGTTATTAGATCGATTGATTCAGTTTTTTAAATATTTTTAATAATTTATTTAGTTGAATTATTTGTACCAATCAAACTAATAAATTAATTGATTTAATTATTAGTCCGGTTCTAAAAAGGTTACCAAATTCATGCACTTAATAAATTCCTTCTTTTAATATGAAGTATTCATTTTTATTTAAATTCATGGATAGAGTCTATTTTTTTAGTGGATCTATAGAATACGAAAGATTAATTACTGGATTCGCTTTAATGGATACCTTAAAAAATAAAGAAATGTATTTTTTAAAAATATTATGAGTAAAAAAAATTACAGAAACATCAAGTTTAGAAGAATTTTTTTTATAGGTTAAATTTTGTCATTAGTCCCTGTACTTTGCAAAAGTTATGGATTTAATCTCTATACTTTCTGAATTTTAAAATTTTAGTCCTCACCAAATCATATATGTTAAATTCATTTAGTAAAGTTCTATTATTTCTAAAATCTGATGCGCCAAACATATTATCATATGTGTAATGTCATGTCAATTTACTATTTCTACATATTACTCACTAAAAATCCAATTAATGGGTTAATATCTGCCATTTGCGTCAAGACTGAAATTTCAAAAATTGAAAAGTATAGGAACTTAGAATGATCCAATTGGAGAGAACGAACTAAATCTATGATTGTACACATAATACAGGACTAGTAAATAAATTTAACCAAATAGATTTAATTGCTATTATTTAGGCTAAAACTAAAATTTGAAAAGTACAGAGACTAAAATAACCAATTTAAAAAATACAAAAACTAAAATTTATCAAATAAAATATAGAAAGATTAAATCTTCAAATTCCTTAATATACAGAAACTAATAACACAATTTAACTTTTTATATATAATCGCATATACCCTTATCTGTTTTACCGCTTAAAAGAAATTAAAATATTATATGACATGTCTCATGTGTATAAAAAAAGTTGTAGAGATCAATAATAAAATAGAAATGTCTGCTAGGTTGGGTCAAATAGGGACGGCTCTAGTTGCGCCACCATCAACTAACAATAATAAATATTATTAATATAATAAAAAATATAATATCATCAAATATTATATCAATTAGATATATTCAATTATAAAATAAACATCATATTGTTAATAAGGTTCATATCCTATTAATTGATTTTTTATTTTCATTTTTTTAAAAATTGAAAAAAAAAAAACAAGCATTTAAACTTAATTGAATTTTTAATTTTTTTAAAATGTAACAATTAAGAAATTATTAGATGGACTCTTTCTAATTATTTAATTATATTTCAACAAAATTTTCACGTCATTGACACATAATTTTAGTAATTTTTACTCTAAATCTCGAACCCTGAACTTAACCCAAGATCAAAGTTTAGGATAAAAAATTATGTATTAACGACATGAAGAAAATTACTAAAATATTATTAAATAATTGAAAAGAGAAAATGGATGATGTGGAGAGAAAAGTTCATAAAATAATTTTTTCATTTTATCATATTCAATAAAATAATACTCGTAAAAAATAACGCGTGACATACAAATAAAATTAGAAATTTTATGTTGAAAGATCTAGATAAAAATCTAATAATTTTATCAACCATAGACTTCAGAATTTTATTTTTTTTAACATTAATCTCATTATAAGTTGTTATCATATCTATTTTTTATACAATGACTAAAATTATCCATAGTCTCTCCTCAATCATTAAATAGAAAGATAACGTGCTTCAGGCAATCGAACTCACGACTTTCTGCATTGACAGCAATATCGATGCCAATCAAGTTAAGACTCAATTAGCAACGCCATTAAAAAATATATATTAAAATAAAATAATAAAAAAATCAGATCATATAGTATTTAATTAGTTTTTGTGTTTGTGTATTATTCTTTTTTCGAAGACGATAATTTTATTTTCTAAAGAAAGTTTACCTCAAGTAAAACAAATATATATATAAAATAATATTAATTTAATGAGACAAATTTATACACACAAAAAATTACAAACAAATTCTTGTTCATCAACGTCCCAAAATCTGCCAGGTGTTTTGGTTTCAATATCCTCAAGCCACGTGGATTCTGTCATCCTAATCCTCGTACGAATGTCTTTTCACCGCAGTATAGTAAATCAGCCGCGCCGCTAGATTTTTGTCTACTGAGTCACACATCACGTCATCACCCGAGTTAGCCCTGAGTTTGCGGAGTCTCATCCCCGCCTCGCTCGATATCCGATTCGGGAACGGAGATTGATCCACTCCCTCTTCTGTCCCTACTCAGTATCCTCTTAAACGACAACATTCGAGTCATTGGCGATCTATAAGCTGGACTCGGTCCTGAGTTACACCCACTCGACTCACCCTCGAAACCTTCAGTATTTCTTGAAATCTCAATCGACAATTTCCTCCGGTACCCAACGGCCGACGAATCTTCATGTCCTTCCTCGTGTCGACACGTGGCACACAAATCTGAGCTCCGACCGGATCCGGATTCTCCTTCTGACGGTTCATTGATAGTTAATACTAAATCTCCCGGGTTATCAGATACGGGTTTGGATTCTTCGACGGGGGTCCGACAAAGAGGACACGTTGAGTGAGAGTGAAACCACATATCTATACAAGCTAAATGGAAACTATGATTACATTTGGGTAAGACCCGACCCGACTCATTTTCTTCGAACTCCGACAAACAAACGGCGCATTCGAGGGCAGAATCCGGGTGGGTCTCGGAGGAGAAAGTGAAAACCGGGAGCGACTTGAGAACGCGCGCATCTAGTCCGCGATTGGCGGCGGCATTGGAGTTTGGATCAACGTAGAAAAAAAACTGCGTTCGCCGTCGATTACGGCGACCGCTGGAACGACGGCGGCGGGAACGTAGGATGTACCAACGAGCGTAGAGATGGAAGATGAAGGCGAGTATAACAACGAAGAACAAAACAACAATGGTGCTGAGCATGATCCTGCCGCTTAAGGCGTAGCTGTTATTGTTATCCATGGGAATATCAGAGGAACCACCGAATCCATTATCGGTCTCGCTCATGGCTTTGAAGCTTTTGCAGCTATGGAGTCTGATATGGAATCGGGTCGGGCTTTGATTCTTCTATTTAGAAAAGAGAGGAATGGGATGGAAGGGTTTTTAAGTGAAAAGATGAGATGTTCGACTTTCAGTCCAAGAGACGCCATGGTTGACGGTGGAAATTGTGAATTTGACTTTAATGCCCTTTCCCACTTTTCGATATTTTATTTAATATTATTTGTATTTTTAATTAAATATTATTTTATTTGTATCTTTTTTAGCTTTTTTACATATAAAGGGTAGGGAAATTCTACCGAAAGCTCTTACAAAAGAGCTAAAAAAAAAAAAGCTTACCGTAAGCTTCAGAAAACAAGAGCCTTTAGATTAAATAAAAATTAATAGTAACAGTTGGATAGATTTTTGGATTCGATTTGAAATTTTTTATAAAAGTTTAAATTTTGAATTAAATAGTTTGAGTTATTTGAGTTAATTGAGTTATTTAGATTAATTCAAATAAAAAATTAAGTTTTTCGATTTAACTCAAATATGAATTATACAATTTGAATTATTCGAAAATCCGAATAATAAAAGGTAAAATTACTTCGTTTTGATAAATATTTACCCAAAGGCAAAACCATTATATTGTTTATATAGTTAAATAATTTTGTACTTCGTCTACTAGTTAAATAATTGATCCATGTAAACACAACATTGAGTATAAATAATATGATTCGTTAACTCGACTTGACTCGAAATTTTTTACTCGATTAAAAGAAAATTCAAATTGAGTTCGGTTACTAAAATATGATTCGTCCACTCGACTAACTTGAAATCTTTTGACTCGATTCGACTTGACTCAAGCGGATACTCACCCCTAATCTTAACGAGAGAGTAATCATTTCGTAACAAAATAATAACGTAAGTGACTAAAACGTAACATTTCAAACATAAGTGACTAAAATGTAACCTGAGACAAATAAAAATGACTATTTTAGTAGTTTACCCAAAAAGAAATCTTCTTTTACGTTAGAAAAAACTTCTTCCCCAAGTCGCCATTCACCGTCCCTCCTGTCGGCCTTCCTTCCAACCCATTCCGATCGACGCCACCACCGTGTTTTCCGCTCTTCGACGCCGGTGGAAGCCCGCAGCAGCATCAATGCCATAGGTTCCGTTTAAGGCAACGTTTTATGCCATCCCATGCTTTCCTCTTCTTCATCGCAGTTCTGATCGATCCCGATGGACATCATCGCCGAGTCTGTCGCTTTCCGACAACTAGCGAAGTCCACTACCTCGTCAGTGCCGTAGTTTCCGCTTGGTGCATTTTGGTGGTTCCTCTTTTTCACCGTGGGACAAGCTTACTCCTCTCGACGTCGCCACCCTCTTTTGACTATGGGTAATCTATCAATTCCTTGCCTCTTTTCAAGAGAAGTAGCTCGCTTTGGAAACCGTTCAAAGAATCGTCAATGGCATAGCTTGGGATGTTATTTTGAGAAGTAATGCATGTTATATAGTAGTTTAATGACTATCGTTTTCAATGTGCTTCATCTGAGTGATCCATTGCTTTCATTTTCCAGAATCAGCAGATAACTTTCTCCTCGGAAACAATTGAAAGAAGAAGCAGAATTACTGGTGGAGCAATTGATGATTTCAGTTCAATATGCAGCTGTAAGTTTTATGCAGTGGGGCATACAGGGGAGGCTGACAAAATGGAAAATTTTCTATTTAGGACCCTTTATAGTTTAGAAAATTTTAAATTAGTAATGGTAAATTTTCACTTTGGCCACCAAAAATGATAAAAATTTGATAAACCCCCTAAAAGTTATAAAGATATTGACTATCAAAATGATAAATTTATATTTTTACTACCGTAAAAATATACAATTTAATTTTGACTCTCTAAAAAATTTTCCGACTTCGCATAAATTTATATTTCTATTGAGTTCTCTTGTTTTTATTTTATTTTGTAAAGAGTTTAGTGTTTAGATTGGAAATTTCAAAATTGACTTTCAAACAACTACAAGAAATAAATATTAACAACGTGAGTCGTTCGAATTAAGTATTTATGATCTTTAAATTTGATTCAAACTCGAGCTTTATTAAGAATTATTAAATTAAATTTGAGTTATTCTAATCCGATCCAAATAAAATGTGATTCCTTGTATTTCAATTATACCCTACATTTCGTAGCCATACATTTCCGTAGAAATGTCAATATTTCGTAATTAGTACGTAAGTAATTAAGTATCAAGTAATATATAAGAAGAAGGGTAAACTATCAAAATAGTCACTTTTGTTTCCCTCAAGTTATATTTTAGTCACTTATGTTTGAAATGTTATGTTTTAGTCACATACATTAACGTGTTGTAACATTTTAGTCACTAAGCCGTTAATTATCGTTAACGGTGTAACAGTAAGTTGACGTGACATGGTAAATCATCATTTCAAACAAAAATTTTAGGTTAAATTATACAATTGGTCCCTATATTTTTTTTATTTTGAGCAATTTTTTTTCTTTTATATTCTTTTAACTCTTTTTTTTTCTTTATTTTCCATACTCTTTTACTTCTCTCTCTATTTTCCTTCCTTCTCCATTTCTTTTAATGTAAAAGAAAAAAATTAAATTGCTCAAAACGAAAAAAATATAAAGACCAATTGTATAATTAACCTTAAATTTTCGTTTGAAATGATGATTTAATGTACCATGTCAACTTACTGTTATACCGTTAACGGCAATTAACGTTCAGTGACTAAAATGTTATAACACGATAACGTAAGTGACTAAAATATAACATTTCAAACATAAATGACTAAAATATAATTCAAGGGAAATAAAAGTAATTATTTTAGTAGTTTAACCTAAGAAGAATAATGTGACAAACATTAATTTATGTTGTCTCGTGTGATTGTAATGCAAAGACAAGAATAATGCGGCGGCTACTTTTGTTGACGTGTGCCGGCTTTGATTTAAATCAGTTTTAGACTATTGTGTAACCTAAAAAGAAAATTTGTAATGTATAAGGTACAATGTTATTATATTGAGATTTTGTGGGATTTTTTTTAAATTAATGGTTACGGTTAAAAATAGAAATAAGGAGATTATAGTCACTGGCGAAGTCAGAATTTTTTTTGGCGGAATTAAATTATATATTTTTACGTACAGTGTAATTTCACCATTTTAATATTCTATACTTTTATAATTTTTAAATAGTTAAATCAAATCTTTATCATTTTTGGAGGGTCAAAGTGTAATCTTACTATTACTAGTTTAAAATTTTATAATTTATAAATGATCTAAACAAAAAAAAAATCATTTTAGGGGGTCAGGGCCTGCCAATCCTCCTGATTTCGCCACTAATTGTAGCCATTTGATTTAGTTAGGTCACAAATTAAGAAATTGTGTTGGTAACCTGAAAGATATTAAAAAGGTTACCAAATAGTTGTTTTTCTTCGGAAATCAGTCTATATCATTCTTTGTGTTGAAAACGATTAAATTGGTTAAAAGATAAACTCATTTCTCAATGTAAATCTTACTTAGCATGATTAACGATGGATTGATATTTCTTTTTTTTTTCTTTTTTTTTTCAACCATTTATTTAAAAGGATATCAGGAGATATCATTATAATGATAACTTTAAATAGATGCCACCTTATATTCATTTGATTAGTCCAATTTTAAATCTTTTTAAAGTAACTTTTTATATGATATTTTTAATGATTTTGCTGTAATCGGATTTGGGTTGGGCCAGTAAAATCATCAATTTTTGGTCTGGTCAGTTGGTCCAATGTGATTATTAAAAAAAATAGAAAAAGCAGGTTCAACTATTGGTTCAAATTGATTTTTGAGTTGAATTCGGCCCGTCTATAAGGATTCGTGGTTCAACCAGCTCAATCGATATTTTTGAATTATTATCAATAATTAAAATATAAAATTAAATAAAAATAAAGGGTAAGCTACACCACAAGTTACCCAACTATGGGTCATTTTCTTTTTTGGTCACCCAATTATGAATTTTATTAAATTGGTCACCTAATTATGAGTGTTTTTTGGTAATCTAATTATGATTTTTTTTTAAATAGGTCACCTAACTAATCGAGATTATTATTGTTGTCCATTTTCGTTAATTGCACTAATGGAAGGGTGACGTGGCAATTAAAAAGTCGGTATAATAAAAAATTTAGCTTATATCGATTTAGTCCTAATTTTAAAAAAATGACCCTCAAAATTTACAAGTATTCTCAATTTGATCCTAATTTATGTCAATAGATTACTGCAAGCGTGATTTAAAATCATAATGGTTAATATACTATTTGATACTTAAGTTCAGTTTTCATGATTAATTCAACACTTTAAATTTTTTTTTAATTTAATACTTGAGTTTAACTTCAATGTTCAAATTGATATTTAGATCAAATGACATCATGTGCCCGAATAAAATATTTGACACATGTTCTATAAGAAAAAAAAAACATATGCACTTAATTGGAAAAAGAAATAAACTCTAACACTAAATTGAACATTGAAGTCAAACTCATATACGAGACAAAAAAATATTAAGTATATATATATATAAAAGAAGAACTTAGGTACTACATTGAACATTGAAGCCAAATTTAAGTATCAAATTGAACATTAAAATTAAACTTAAATGCTAAATTGAGACAAAAAATTAAATACCAAATTGAATATTATAACTAAATTCAAGTACCAAATCAGAAGTATCATCATCTTTTCTGTGGAGGTGTTTTCTTTTTCATAAGACAAAACCGAAGGGTTTATAGACATTAAAAACCGACAATACCTCGTAGAAGGTACAATTCTTACATACCAATCTTTTTTGG
This sequence comes from Gossypium sturtianum, assembly GCA_025698515.1. Lineage (NCBI taxonomy): Eukaryota > Viridiplantae > Streptophyta > Magnoliopsida > Malvales > Malvaceae > Gossypium > Gossypium sturtianum. The sequence goes on from CM046943.1 coordinate 153,751,999, forward strand.
ATCATTCAAATAAATTCTTAGCAAAAACATGGTCCTCGAACTGTTGAAGGCTGAGTTATTTGTCTAAGCTCGAAGGTTTGTTTGAAATTTAGGAGGGTTTATGTAAAAATATTAGACTCGAAAAATGGGTTTGAGTAAAAAATTAGGCCCATTTAAAATATGGGTCGGGCTTGAGCTTGAACATTCAAAGCTTGAACCCAGCTTGACCCATCCCGTTTTAAGTTTATAATACTTTATATTATGTTATTTTTATATATTATGTAATTCAGAACACATTAGAAAATTAAATCTATACTAAATATATAATACTACTCTAGTGTAAACATTAAATTAATGTTAAGATGACTATATACAAAAATTCAATAAATAAAAAATATAAAATTATTAAATATTAAATAATATAATATAAATATTTTTTAAAAAATTAAAAATAAAATGGGCGGGCCTAAAATATGTTTGGGTTAGTTTTTTGTAAATATGAGTGGGTTTAAAAAAAAAATTAATCTCAAATTTTAAGCCGGACCGAACCTGAGACAAACATAAAATATGTTAATATTATACTTAGGCCAGACCCAACACGGCATGACCCAAACCCAACCCTAAACCTTAATACCTCTAATCCATACTCTTTTTTAAGAACTACTATTAAGGGACGATAATGTTTTGGCTGTATTAGCAAAATTGAAGTGTTGAAATTTTGATGGCTTTAAGTCGAGTACTATCATGGTAATTTTTTGAAGTTGAGTGATTAATGTATAATCTTTTGAATAAGTTAATGATCATTTTATAACTTTTTAAAGTTGAGTGACTAATGTACAAATTTACTAATAGTTCAATAACCTTAGGTGTAGTTTACTAAAAAAAAAAAATTTAATCAAACATTGAGGCAGCTAACTACTGTGGAATAAGATGCAGCGAACATTGTCTTGTAGTGAAAAAAACCAGTATGTTTACGCACAAAATTGATTTAGGGTTTGAAACCCTAATAATGACGTGTTTGCCTAAGCACCTATTATCCTTCCCACATGCAAGGGTGTGATTGAACATGATCGCATCATTCCTGGTTGATTAATAATTAATAATGCAATATATATTATATGAACTTCAAGTTTGAAAACAAATATACAGATTGGATTATAGCCATAAAATCACAAGAAATTATATTTTTTTGTTGAAAAAATGTAAATAATATAATATTTTAATAATTCAACTGTTAAATTTATTAATAAAATTGTATTAATAAAATTATTATTTTTGCATGCAAATTTTCAAATTGCTATGATATTTCCATCATATTTATCCAAAATACTATATTAATATATTTAAGAATTGATTTTCTTTTACATATAAAAATAATTTGCATGATTTAAGTGCACATGAGATAGGTGAAACTGATTCTTATTAAAATTATAAACTTACAACAAACAATGTTATCATAATCAGATTAAATTAATTGATTGAATAAAGAACTAGTGATCTAACTGACGACATATAACCGGTAATAAAGAGGACAGCTATGAATTGGTAAAAAACTGAGGACCAAGATGAAAAATGAACTAAAAATCATATGAACCAATTTTAAAATATATTTTGATTTTTCTTTTCATATTTTGGCTAATATTTATTGCCCAAATTCTAGAATGTGTATTAAATTTTCTAGGTTTTGTTAATTTTTTTATTTATTTAATCATAGATCAACTGGCGTTCATCCGTTGAATCTATTAAACCAAAAATCGATAGTATGATCAGTTCCTGATCCAATTTATAATACTGTGGACAATGAATCAGGTGAAAGTGTCTTTGAAGTTCATCATCAGCAACCAGGGACTTGCCTATATCCATGTCTTGAACACTGAGTGTCGCATTCACATACTTCAACAAAAATGACGTCTTATGTCATTTCGAATCATGATTTTCCTACGACTCTCCAAATACATGAAAATCTTGAAAAAGGAAATTTTGAACATAACCATATCAAATAAACTCAGACAAAAGAAGTATTGGATATGCTAATTTAAGCTGAAATTTAAAACAATTCATGTCACTGAATTATTTGTCTTGAACTTTTAAGCAAAATCCATAGAATCAGGCAGGTTTCAAAAGCCAACGTGCATTGGTTTCTTCTGAGTTGGTTTCAGTAATAATCACTGCAACTAACATTGCATGTCGATAATGATGACGACTCCATAAACACGAGATTCACAAAGTACTATATATAAGAAACTTTATTGACAGAATACCTGAAAAGATCCAAGGATCCAGTCTCTTTTGCTTGGTAAGCTTCAATGGCAGATTGTGCCATTTTTTATGACCTGCTGCAATTGCATCAGAAAATGGAAGGGTAACTTGTGCTTTCAACCGGCAATGGTTACAGCAGTGCAAATGCACTAAGCTCAAGTACTCCCTGGCTTTTGGCGTTTTCCAACGTCGAAGCAAACATCTACCAAGCCTGTTATTCCGGCAGTTATCTTTTGGCCTACCTTTACAGGGCCAACACCTTGTGGAGTGCCTACAAAAGTGAAATCAACAGAGTGCCTAATTAAGACTTAAATTGATGAAAATGTTGTATACAATAACTAGCGTTTAAAACCAGAAGTTTGATAAAAAGGACGAGAACAAATGGGGTATGCTAGAATCTATAAAGAAACCTGTATCTAATACATATCCGAACACGAGTATAGGTATATGATCCTTCTAAAGACTCTACAAACACATGAAAATCTTGGCAAAAATTGAACATATCAATGTTGGATACTCGCAACCAAATCCAAATAAAATAGGGAAAAAATAAAGCACCGAACCAACCAGTCATGCCATATCTAATGGGTGAATGATACATGAAAACAGAAAATAACAATCTAAACATGCAACAGAATCAGGCAAAGAGTTCCATTAGGAAATGTATGGATCATCAACATGAACGAGATCCCACAATAGAACATACCCCCTGGAAAAGAATGTGGTTTTTTTGCCAATGGATTCAGATCTTTGACCAATATGTTACTTTTAACAAGGAATAACCAGATAACATGTTTTTAAGTTTAACAACTAATGTGAAAGAAGAAAATTTGGGGGAAAAAGGGAATGCTATTTAACCTGTTAATATGGTATCTCCTTCGAAAAGGGTCATTATGGAACTTATGTGACTAATAAGGTAAGGAATCTTAAAGATCATATCCTTGGTGGAACCCTTTTGTCGTATTTCATCATCTACCTGTGATGAAAATGCACCTAAACTTGATTAGTTTGGGGGAAAAAGAGAATTAACTTGAAGAATTCCAAGTGTACACAAAATGAACGCCGAATAGCAGAATGCTGGTATATAAACCTTTAACCAGAGCTCCAAGTTGTCGGGATTGGGCACCATGGACACTGAAAACTGCAGAAAACTTTTCATTCAGAAAACTTTGGAAGATATATATGTAACATTATAGAACACCATGGGAAAAACAGCTATTCTCCTCAGTCCAACTTGGATGCGAGTGTTAAAATATGAGTATGCATCCAGCTAGGATATGTTCAACAGTCTTTTCAAGAATTTTATACATTTAGAGAGCTCTTGGAGGATCATATCCCATACTTATGGTCGGATATGTGTTGGACACAACTACTTCAAGAAATGAAGGGTCAGAGCAACATTGTTCGATATTGATTATTCCTGAGCAGCAAATGTAAAGCCCAAAAGACAAGAGCTTGAAAATTAATTTGGGGACATAATGTACTTCAGAGAAAGGAGAAAGATGAAAATATTTCAATCTTATTTCTTACAACAGAACTGATCGGAGTGAAGGTGTCTTGCCCTTTAGCAACTGTCCATGGAAGACCTGCAGACTGACAAAAGTGATAAGAAAGGAACATCAGTAACTCAAACAATAAACAAGTAGAATAAGAATCATGGCAAGATGCATGTGATGAATAAAGATTGACATATAACTTAAGATCTGCCATTAGAGTAGATGGTTAAACCTACAAGCTTTTTCTTTCCATTGATCCTGTAACAACATGGTGATGCAATCATCTAAAAGGAAAATTGTTGCATTTTCCAGAGAATTTCAGTTACAAATGCTCTTAACCAGATAATTAATTACAAAGAACTTTTGAGGTTTCATGAAGGCTAAATGATTTGTCAACTTTATGTACTTGTCTCTAATGTGTTGATCCCATCCTCATTCTCCAAAATATGTGCCAACAGAATGAGTAAAAAATAGCCAAAGAAAAACTGAAAGTGTAGAACATCAAAGGCAACATGGTGGTAACCCCACTATTAATATACTTCATTTAAGAATTTCATAGTAATAGCAATACAAGTCCTACCGGAAAACAATTCGTAACTTGATATCCTCTTGTCTATCAGAGCAAGGATTTGCCTCAGTGGAAAAGATGATTCATTCAGATGTGAAGTAATAAAACCTTTACAACATGTACATGAGAGCTTAATATGACTAAATGTTATACCTTCGCAACAGATTGGATTTCCCTTGCAGTCATATCCAACGCTAAAGCATAGCCTGAAGCAGACAAATGTAGCCATTTCAGCATCAAATTGATAATTTCATCAGTCTATGTAAATTGTTAATGTGCAAAAGGGGGGGGGGGGGGGGAAGTAAATGAAACATATTAACATCCAATGTTTCCCATCAATTTTACAACAAAATCAATCATAAACCTTTGCAAAAATAATAAGATAGCAAACTAGAGCTTCTAAAGTAAACTACACAAATACAAAATTACGTAGTAAAAGCACATCATTTGCTCAATTACAGTTAGAAAATTTGCTATTGGATCAATTTTAGTCTCACAAAAAATGGGGTCTTTAGGGAACCAGTGATAACAAAAACGGGACCAATTGGTCAATTGAACCAGTTCATTCGGAAATCAGTGACCTCTCTGGTCCGGTAAATCCCAAAAAAACAGAGAACCAATGAACCAGGAATATATCTATTTAACCACCGACAAGTGTTGGGTACAGTGTTTGAACCTTGGAGACAGGGTCAGCCATGAAACCCGAACATAGATCGTAAAATAGACATGAAAATACAAAAAAAAAAATATTTAACCAATAAAAACGACAAAAGAACGGACTAAACCAGTAAAAACTGGGGTTTTGGTGATTTTTTATTAAAATTAGTTTTGGAAGTGATTGAAATTGAACTTATAACCTCTTATTCATATGTATCAAACATTATAGAATCAAGTCCAATACATGCTTTTATTAACTAATAATTACGCGATCCAATTCTTGTTTAATAACAAAATCATATATTTTAGCAGAAAAAAGGATATCTCAAGAAGCAAGATCCTAAACCCACTTCCATCTCGAGCTTATCAGCCCCTAAGCTTTCCCTTTTATCACAGAAAACACAGCACAAATTCCGTCGGTTTTAACGAAAAATGATTCGAAATTACCTCCAACATAGTTCATGGCAGTGGTTTCAGGCACATCCCGAGCCGTTTTTCCGATCACGACAGCAAGTTCAACTTCATAATCCAATGAATTCAATGGATGTGGAACCTCAATTGTACCTCCATTTTCCAAATAAGATGATGTCGGCTTTAAAAACAGTACTGGCTCCTGGGCAACCGGATTTCCACATCATTTTTAGTTCATAATCGGAAACAAATCAATTAAATCTTCTCTTTGAATAAGATAAACGGGAACTAGATAGATACCTTGGGGACGGCGTTGCCGAGTTCTTTGGCGTGCGCGGCATAGTTGCGGCCCACGCCGACGATTTTAGTCCCTAGTTTCAGGAGATTCTGCAAAGATCCTGCAGCCGCCATGTTTGTTTTTTTTTTGGCCTGTCTGGGTTCAGAAATTTGAAAAAGGAAGAATGGAAGTGACCAACAGAAGCGTGCTTTGATGAAGTTCCAATTTGGATTTGATATTTTAGGTAAAAAGACCACTATGGTCCCGCTCAATTTTAATATTAGACAAATTGGTCACTCTCAAAAAGTATACCAATTTAAACCCTACCAAATTTCGCACATTAATCATACATATTTTTATTAGTTAATAAAAAATTTAGCTTTAAAATTTTATGTATTTTATCAATTTAATCTTGATTTAATAAATTTAGTCACCAATGTTTATATATTTATCAAATTTTATGTAAAATATATAAATATTAAAAGTTAAATTTACTATTATACCAATTAAAATGATATAGAATTAAAAAAAATTCATGTCATGATTAATTCTTCTTAATTACTCACTTTCGAAATTAAAAAAAATTAAATTATTTTATTTTTTTAAAAGAATCAATTTACTCAATATTAAAATTGCGAGAGATTAAAATGGTATTTTTACCGTTATTTTAAAATAGTAATTAACAATAAAAAAGTATATGTTAAATATAAAAAAATTTCAACCAACTCATCTTGTTGTAAAACTAAGCGCGAATGTGTATAGATGTTTATTTTGGTGAATTACAATAGGAGGGTAAAATACTAACAACAAAATGACTAGAACTTAAGCCACACCTGGGACAGAGAACATTCTAACCAACACGGGTTCAACTTATTTAGATTGCAATATAATGGGTGGTGGAGATTGCTTCATTCAGCCATTGATAAGCTGTGCTTAAACTTTCAGTTCAGTCAAATAGATATCTCTCTCAATTTCAACAGTGTTTGCATGACAAACAATAGCCTCGTACAAAATTCCATGTTTCCCACAATACAACAAACAATGACAAAAATTATCAAAACAATGTTTTCTTCTCCACTTGACAAAAATAGTACCATGATATTATCTTTCTGTCCCCACATCTAAACCCCCTAAAAAATTCCTTACTTAAGCCTCTCTTTTTTTCCTTGAACTGATGTTTTAGTTTTCTGTTACCTGATTATCAGTTCGGTGATTGTTCAAAGCGGACAGGGTGGAACCTCGAGGGTTGTTCCAGCTTGAATTTGACCCCATCCTATTAGACGCCAGTGCTTCTCCACGCGTCGACTTAGTGCAATCTTCTCTCCCTTGCTGGTGCACACAGGGGATGTGAGTTGCAGCTTTGCCAAATCATTCTTTACGGCTATGACCCGAGCCCCGGTCGACATGGACCCGATGTTCAACATTAGGATCTCTCCCTTGGCCAGCTTTGACACTTTTCCCTGCCTTTCTGATCCCTTTGTCCTAACACCAAGAAGCCTTCGAAGAAGGAAGAAGTTTACCTGCACGATAAGACAAGATGCATGCCATCGGTGTTTATTTTCACTTTTGTTAGCAGGTGCAATAGTATGTATGATAATTATTCACCATGGCAGCTGACATTGACAACATCGAAACAGAATAAATTATCAGCACTTCGCAAACCAAACCCATCTCCCCTCTGAAAGGAAAAAGGAGGGAAACTATGCATGCCTTGAATACGTAGAACATATACATGATTCACTGCTATGACTTCATAATCTAAATAAAGCAAGGAAGGTAGCAAATATATATATAACCATATTAGTGAACAAAATGCGGACCCTTGCTAGAAAAATTCAGCACCTACCTCAAGCTCAACAAAAACGTCTGGGAGTGACCCAACCTCTCCTAGGACTTGACCCACCAACCGATCAGCACGTGTTAAAGTTGGGTCCATAGTTGTTCCAACACCGATCAGGCCTCCGGGAACAGCAAATTGTAGCTCATTTTGTTCTGCATATAGTGAGACTATTCTGGAATAGATAGGTGTGCATTTGATGTTCCCATTTTCATCCTTAACAACAATCCCAGGACGAACTTCAATAAATTGGTTCACCTTCAAAACACCCTGAAATGAACAAATATTTAAAAACTAATAATGAATACAAAACAAAGCTACGTAAGCTCACTCTAAATCTGTTCTCTGGCAACTACCAAATGATATAAGTTCCTTATTTTGAAAATTTACTATTTAAATCGATGCTATTTCTTTGAACATAGACCTTAAACACTGTAAAAGACAAGAATGGAACAAGAAGAAAAAGAGAACATCCCAAACCAAAACATACCCGGAGTATACTTCCACCAGCAACGCCACCTTTAATCTCATCCACCTCAAACCCTGGCTTATTGACATCAAATGATCGGATGACAATCATGTTAGGGGGTGAGATGAAGTTTCTCTCGGGAATGGGGATCTTCTTAACAATGTACTCGCACACAACATCAATGTTATATTTTAGCTGTGCAGAAATCGGTACCACTGGTGCGCCATCAGCTACAGTACCCTGCAATGAATATGTTTAGCCAACAGAATTAGAAGAAAAACAAGAATGAAATATCCCATCTACTTTTTGTTGTAAATAAAAGAGGGTAAACCTGAATAAATTTCTGAATTGCTTCATGCTGATTGATGGCTACATTCTCTTGAATAAGATCAACCTTGTTTTGAAGAATTATAATATGCTGCAGTCGCATGATTTCAACAGCTGCCAGATGCTCAGAAGTTTGAGGTTGCGGACAGCTTTCGTTGGCAGCTATGAGAAGTAATGCACCATCCATAATCGCTGCTCCATTAAGCATTGTAGCCATGAGAATGTCGTGACCCTGATGGAAACATCGAAGATAAGCAATATACTAAATAGAAAACAAGTGCAACAAGGAACACACAATCTCCTTATTTCCAAAGCATAGCACTACAGACTTAGGACCTTACCGGGCAATCTACAAAAGATACATGTCTCAACAATTTCATCCTGCAGTTTTCAAAGCCAGGCACGTCACAAAGAGGACTATCCTCCTTTCCACTTCCGTATGCCCTACAAATACAAATTTCAGATCAAAGTTGTACTTGTTATTAATACTCAAGAAATTGATAAAGAAAACAATCACTAGGTATCAACCTACTTGAAGCTCATAGGACGAGGGCACCGTTCATCTTCACATTTGTATATCTTTGCATTTGCATATCCAAGCTTGATAGTAATATTACGCTCCAACTCATTCTTAAAACGAACAGTCTGCAGGAAAAAAATATGCACAAAGCACACAAAGCGTGATGAGTTACATTTACTACACTCCAAAAACAAAAAGTACGAAATAGTAAGCAGACTCTCCAAAGGTAACTTCTCATATCCTAGTTGAGTACCATTGATTGAAAATAAGCTAATTACCTGAACGCCAGATATTGCTTTAACAACTGTTGACTTCCCATGCGCCACATGCCCTATGGTGCCTGATGAATAGAAATCGAAATCAAAGTTTCAATCAATAAAGCCAGGAGCAAAGACTAGGAGTTAGTTTTAACAATAACAATTTGGAACATTAACGATGTGCAGTACAAGTAGGAGCTCAATACCAATGGAGTTTGAACATTACCTATATTTATAGTAGCTTGGCGCGATATAACTTCTGGAGATAACGGATGCAACTTAGTTACGTCCAGTTTACTTAAGTCTTGCTCCATCAAACCTTTTCTCGACATTTCGGCTGATATTGGTAACGGTCCTTATGCTTCAATATGAACTACAATCCAAACCTATCCCGAGAAGGGAAATCATTACACTTCATATATAAGCAAAAAAGCCGCCAATTATAGGAATCTAACAATATAGAAAAGAACATTCAACAAAACCCTAACAAATTGAATAAATTACAGAACAGAAACCTTAAAGCTCCGTTCCTACAACCTAGGAAGGAAATACACGACAAACTGCATACTTTGATCGCAAGGCCTTTCCTCGCGAAGCTTTTGATATGAAGCCTCAAATGGAGAAGAGGAAATTCTGGATTTTAATGAGAGGAAAAAAGGGGCAGTTTTGCTAAAGATTTACTCCTATTACACTGCCCCAAAACCCTAAATACAGTAAATCGCCAATGCTCGAATTTGAAGTTTCTCTGAACTAAAACCTTCAAAGAAAATATCTTAAAAAAATTCTCCGAAAAGAAGAAAAATGGAGAAATGATATCGCCATTAAAATCAATCAAATTATAGGCAATTTGAACAAAGGCAATAAAATATCATTAAAAAAAAGCAGAAATTAATAGAAATTAAAGAACGAACCTGATCGGTGGAGAATTTTTTTGCAGAGAGAAAACAAAGAAGCACACTTTAAGTGAAAATAAGTCAGCTTGGCAAGGGTATTTTTGTGAATCTAGTGATTATGTTGGGTTGGGCTGGATTTGGCTTCCTTTGTTGAAGAAGATATAGCCCATATTCCTTCGAATATTTTTTTTGGTGAAAACTCTCTTCGATCCCTCTCGATTTTAATATCAAAGAAATTGAAGTAATTTAACCCATTTCAACTTCGAAAGTAAATATTTAAGAATATTTAATTACGTTTTTAGTCAATTTTACATAATTTTGATTAATATAATAATAAATTTAACTAAATTTACACATTCTATCTATTTTTATATATATTTTCGAAGATAATTTTTTTATATATATTCTTTTTTGAACTTTTTTTAGTTTTTAAAAAAATAATTTTTTTAAATAATTTTTTAAAATCAGGATCAAATTGATAGCATATGTAAACATTAAATATTAAATATTTAATTTATTATTGTATTAATTAAAATTATGTTCAATTAACAAAAAAATATTAATTAACATGATTAATTATTTTTAGCTGCTTACGTTTGAAATTTAACCCAATTATCTAATGATATTATTTGAATTTATATATTATAATTTTAATAACTGTTTGGCACCCTCTATATTTGTCAATGCAATATATATGTATATACACAGAAAAGATAGACCTTTACATGGGATGGTATATCTTGGTTATCATTTTGTAGATGATTATTAGTGTAGTTTTCCTTTCTATTTTTTAAAATAGAAAGAAATGTGTTAATGTAATAGATGGAAATGGTTATATCCATATAGATTTTCGATCAGATCATGTAAGAGATAATGTGTTTTTCATAATAAAGGGGTTAGGGATATTCACAAATTCGGTTAAAATTTAATTAATTAATCGAACTGAACTAATTCAGTTAATCGATCAGTGACTAAATTTAATTCGATCAGAGGTCGGTTAAAGCTTTTTTGAAATCTCAATTATCGATTAATTAATTAACAAAAATATTTGTTGTTTTCTAGACTTATTTCTAATGTCTTATTTGCTGCTTTCACTTTCATTTAAAGTTTTTTGAACTATTAAATAAAAGAAAATAAACATTAGTGATATATTTTTTTTGTATGTTTTATACTTATTTAAAAACCAAAAGATAAAAACATATAAATTTCGGTTAATTCAGTTAACAGACTGATTTAATTGAAATATTTCGGTTCAGTTAATGTATTTGAAAAAAACTTTAATTCAGTTAACGGTTAAAAAATTTGTACATTCGAATATTTCAGTTAATAGTAATTTGGTTTAGGTATTAATCGAACAGACCGTTTGAAATCCAAAATACCAAATTTGGGTGTTTCTACCAAAAACACTTAAAAATAAATTATATAAAATTGAGCTAAAAAGAAAAAACTTCATATAACAGGATTTTTTTAATGATACAGGTATGGGCAGACAAATGATAATTAATGCCAACTAAAAGTAAGTTACCTAATTGGAAAAAAATTCAGGTACCACATTCAACCTTCAAGCCAAACACAGGTACCATTTGGTATATTATCCCTATATATATATGAGAAAAATACAAACTGAAACCTCTAACTTCCAAGAGCTTATCTGGTCACCCCTCGTATGCAACCAGGAATGCATTTTGATTTGCATTGCGTTTATCACGGTTGCGGATATAATAGACGATTAAAACAACCGTAAATGTTGAGCTGCAAGTGCTATTTTCATACTTTGCCAAAGTCATTATACCAATAATCTGATCGGAAGCAAACTCAAGCGCACCATCCCGAACTCCTAGTAAAGGCGTCCTAACTAGCCAAAAAACCAGGCAAACAAACTGTACCTATACATCTTCAATGTCGTGGTGTGTTCGTGTTTCCAATCAATCGGCTCTCAATCTCAGAATTTCCTTGGCTGTCCTTGAACGAAAATAGCGCATGTGTTCCTACAAAAGCCAGAGGAAACTCACGATTCAGTTCAAAGACAAAACTGAAACCTCGTTTGCTTTCAACTCTGAGAGAAAACTTCTTCTTGGCAGAAATTTGCCTAGGAGCCAGACAAAATTCAGCAGGCCGAGGTTTCAAAATGAGGGTTCAAGGATGCCTCATCGAAGACCTTCAAAGACAAAAAATTGGACCTCAAGTTCTTCTGTCTCTCGTATATTTTGGCAGATAAACAACGCATCTTACATCTCAAGGACTATTTATCTAAGGTTAAAATATGCCATAGCCATAGGTCCCTGTACTCTTCATAAATTTAGAATTTAGTCTCTGTACTTTTATTTCTAGGAATATTCCTCTACTTTTCAAATTCAAGTCCAATTGTTAACATGGTTAAGTTCTTTTTGTTAAATTTGTTGGTTTGACATTTTAAAACAAAAAAAATGCGCAATTGGTAGCAATGTAACTAAAAAACCTGAATTGAACACAATAATTTTAATTGTATTAACAATTGAACCTAAATTTTGAAATTTGAAGAGTAGAAAGACTAAATTACTAAAAATAAAAGGTACAAAAACTAAATTCCAAATTTACGAAGAGTACAGGGACTTATTGCACATTTTAACCTTTACCTAACTACTGCAGTTTAATCACATAGAACATATGATATGGGAATTACAAGCATAAGAAACCATTTTCTACGGACTTACCTGACCGAAACTAAGACTTAAGCCTCTGCTGTAAAAGTCGATATATTTCAACATAAACATACCGCAGTCAAACCTGTACATAAAGAAAACTGTTTAGCGGATACAATTCAGATTCCAATACAAAAGGCACATTAAAAGGTACCCTAATTATTACATTAATTTGTTTCCATCGAATATTTGGAGCCGATAGCCATAAAGGGTATGTAGTTAATGCAAAAACGATCATACACCTATAAAGCTACCACTGAGTTACTTGGACTCAGGTATTAGTTTCGGATATGGGTGCGATTTCAACATAAATATGTTCAATTTTTTTAAGTTTTTCATGTATTTAAAGGGTTCTTGGAAAATCATATCACCAGACCCATGTCTGAATATATTCCGGATACGGGTAACTCAAGCACACTATAGAGCTATTGTACAATATGTTACATAACAGTATAAGTTATTTGTTTATGCAATAAGCTCATGAAGAATAAGTATTCTGAGTAATAATCTTTGAAAAAATACACACCCATTCTTTTGTGCGGGAAGGTCTTCAACATGTTCTCGTTCCCAAGAACTTATATCGATGTCCTCTCCACTCTTGTCCCTCACTTCTTCGACGAAGTAATTTGCCTGGCACATAATAACCAATATTAAACAAGTTTTCGCGGAGGCACCAAAAATATATGTAACATCCTTGATGATATTCTTTTTTTCTTCGAGGGGGAGGCAGTAAAAAAAATGGAAAATTCTCTTTATCATCACTTTAATTTTTAGGAAATCACAAGTTAGTATAATGGTAAAATTGTACTTTGGCCCTACCTAAAACAATTTTCTGGTTTCACCCTTGAAGGGGAAGGGTTGGCTGGAAGCCAAAGCAAAATCGTTAGATGACAAAGATTAACAGCATAAGAAAAAAGGCAGAAATTGCTATGTTGCTCCGACTTTTCATTTTCATTGAAGTATCCATGTCTAACACATATTTGGATACGCTTAAGGGAATATGACCCTGAAAGGGCCCTCCAAATAAAAGGAAATACTTCCAAAAATTTAACAGACGTGCCAAATGCATACCCCCACCTAACACTTTACACACAAGTTCGAGTAATATAGAGGAAATGAATCTTGCAGCTAACAGGATCTCAAACACTAAATCGCCTACCAAATGCACTTTGAAAATCAATTAATTACATACATTTAGAACAATAAGACATCTAAACCGGAAAAAAAAAAAAGTCACTGAAAATAATACCAATGCGTTCAGCACTTCACCGTCTCTTCCTCTTAGTGAATCAAGATACTGGAACTTTTGATCTTTCTTATTGATAACAGCCAAACACCAATGTATATCTTTGTGTATCGGTACAAATATCTAAGCAAAACAAGATAATCGGTTTAAGAATAAGTACAATGAAACAAATGGTTCTAAGGGGAAAAAAAATAAAAAACACTGTTCTAAGGGGAAAAAAAATAAAAAACACTTACTTTATCACAATCAAACAAGCAGTATCCCAACGTTCTTTGTGAAGTCCATCTTTTGACAGCTTTATAATTAGAACCACCCTCGGAACTCACTAACTAAGCATATCACAATGCCAAGGGGAAAAATGTAACTGATAAACCAATAGTTATAAAGATTAAAATGAAAGAGCAAAGTAAGGAAATCGAAAACTGAAACTACCTTCTTATAAAAGAAGGTGTTGAAGAAATGACATTTCAAAAACTTCTTTGGTTCTCTATTTTCCCTTTCTTTAAGTAATTCAAGATAGAGATTAATGACCTACGAAAGATAAAATTAGTGCGAGTTAAAACCAGATTACCAGCACGATTAATTGAAGTACATCCTAATAGTGATTACTATCTACAAGAGAAATAACAGCGAAAGTAAATGAAATTGACCTCATCATTCAACCATGAACCTGGTTTCAAACATTGCAAAACTTCACCTCGAATATCGATACTCGAATTCTCATGAGAGACCAATATCTTCTTCCTGCAAAAAACCAAACACAAAGTATTTTAACACCATCCAATCAAAATAATCAAACACTAACACAAACAAGCATTATTACATACTTGTTTTCAGAAGAAAAAGCATGGGAAACCTCTGCTAATTCTTCCTTTGTAAGAGGGACAAACAGTTCATGAGTTACCACCTGAAATTCGATATTTATGAACAAATTTACAATTTCCAAACAACAATGAAAACTCAATTAAAAACTAAGCAAAAAGAAATTTCACCTCTGGTTTTTTAAGCTTCTCATTCACCTTAATTTGAGGACCCGAATCTTTCAGCTTGTTAGTTCTCCTTTCAGCACTCTTTAGCAACTTATTATAAGCTATCAAATCGTTATCAGAATGGTTCAATGACAACTTGTCGAACGCATCCGCCATTAACCAGCTCCCACTATCTTCATCATCTTCCTCCACGGTAACCACTTCTTTATCCTTATTAATATACTTAAAAGAGCCAAAAGCTTGCTTTTTTGCATTACTTAATTTTTTACTCAAAAAATCATGATTTGGATTTGGAATTGACAACCCAAATTTTGGGTGTTTAACAGGGGCTTGAACTTCTTTAGGAACATGAAGCTTGGAATCCGGGTAACGAGAGAGTCTCGAAACGGTGTCGTTCAATGGGCTTTGATCCATTGAAGAAAATCTGAGTTTTTTAGAACGTTGAAAAACTAGGGGATTTGAATGTAGGGTTTTGTTTTTGTGATTAAAATGGGGATTGCAACGTTTACTACCACTGCGTTTACGATTACTGGATAAACCACCTTGAAAATTTAACACCCATTTGAAGAAAACCATGAAAAGGAAAAGATTTGGAAGGGGATTTTTTAGAAATAAAAAAAGAAAAACACTGATTCAAAGTAAAATGTCGAAAACCCAGAACTTGAAATACCGCAAATTACATCTTTTTCTTAAAAAGCCAAGAAAAAAAAAACCCCAAGAATCTGGCGCCGGATCTTGCGTTGTATAATTTGGATCTAAATAAGAAAATCGAATTTGTTAAAAGAGAATGAACATATAATTGGGGACTGACAAAAATGGATTAAGAGGAAGAAAGACAGTGTCTTTCGCAGGGAGAGCAAAAGTTGTATTAATGCCCCCACCAAATGAAATTAGAGTGACCGGATCAAATTAGACCTTTTATTGTTATATAAACTGCCCTCGAAAATAAATTATTAATAAGTTTATATTTTAATCAATCATCTTTAAAATTATTATTTTATGGTATTTTCTATTTACACTGGTTACACTAATAAAAAATATAGGCCCAAAAACTATTCGAAATGTAAAAGAGTTTGAGCAAAAATATAAGTCCAAACAATGAACTTCAGTAAAAAATAAAGCCTATTTAAAAAATAAGTCAGACCTAGATTAAGGTTTTTTTTGGCTCCGGTTCGGTCTGGCTCAAATTAGTAAAAAGACAAAAAAATTGTTATTTTTTTACTGTTTTGTTACAATTTTCTTATTATTTTCTTATTGTTTTGCTATCATTTTACTATTAATTTATTAGTGCTGTTTTGATATTGTAAAACTCTTATTTTATTGTTAATTTTATAACTATTTTAGAGGCATTAGCTTGATAAGTTACACCTTAGTGTTATTTAAGTATAAATAATTATTTTAATTTATTTTTAATTTGTCGGGAAACATTTATTTAAATGTTTTTAATATTTTTGATGTATTATATTTTTAAAATTTTTATATAAAATAATTTAATATGGGTGGATCAAATCGGACTCGAGTTTTAACATTTTTATTCAAGTTAAACTTGGACAAAATTTTAAATTTATTTTTCAGACCGAACCCGAACCTAACAAATAAACTTAAAATTTTGACAAAACCCGAGTTCTAATTCCGACCCCTCCCATCACTCATGCCTATAACAAAATGCACAGGATAGAACTGAAAATATACATAATAATTAGGCAATTGAAATTGAAATTGAGAATATTCAAAATCTATTTTCTTTTACCAAGAGTACCTTATTCATACTTCATCGATAATCAAATTCATCAATTTAGTCCAAATTGATATGAATTTTAGATTAAAATAAGCTTATAATCCATAGAAAATTAAGTTAAAATTAATATTTTAGCATTATTAGTAGTTAGATCTAATTTTTAAAGGGATTAATTTTTTTAAAATACAAATATAAAGACTAAATTTTTAATTTTAGATAACTACAAGACAATATTTATGATTAATATAAGAATTAAGATGATGCATTTTGGATTAATTCATTTAACTGACCACCTAAGTTGATTCGATAATTCTGATTGTTCCTTAAATTAATCTCATTTTCAATTAATATTTATAAGAATTTCATTAAACTAGCTTTCAATTAATCAAACCCACCGACATCACAACCTAAAAAAATGAGGCTTTAAATATCCAATTATTTTCCATCAACAAAATTTACTCTTATTGGCAATTTGTAGTAATAAATCTCATATTTACTTAAAAAATAATAAAATAAATAAATAAATCCCTACAAATAAAAAATCTCACTAACATTATGCACCCAAAAAAATAAAAAATAAAAACAATTACAGTAGAGTAAATCCAATGCAAGATATAAAATAATATTATAAATAAAATTATAATATAAGTTCATCCAATAATCTTAAAATTTATACCAGTCGGTTATTTTATATACGAATTTAATAAATATTGGTAAAAAATAATAATAATTTTATAAACAACAATCCATCCAATCAACATGACAACAACAACAGACATAATTATAAATGAAACAATATTATTTTTATTATTTAAAAAGTTGTAAAAATAAATCTACCGCCGACAGCGTGTAATTCTACTGCATCCGCGTGAGTAGGGATTCGCCTGAGCTCCAGGTCGGCAGTTATAATAAGATGCGCCGCGTCGGGAGCACGGCACAGTGTTTCTCCTCAGTGCACCGTAGCTGATGTACCGTCTCGCCGCTAAAATGCGCCTGCTGATCTCGGATCCCATAGCGAACTCGGCATCGAAATCCGACGAGTCCTCCCCGCCTTGCATCAGGCACTCAGCGATGGATCCGCTGCATTCCGATTTGATCGGGAGGAAATGGTCGCCGGCGAAATCAAACGTCGGAGACGAAGTTGTAAACGCCACGTGGACGGCCAGGATTGCGCAAATCGCGAGGAACGTCGAGAATCTAGAGCTTCGCATTTTCGGGGGATTTTTTTTCTTTTTTGGACTAAGGATGTGGAAATGAAGGCAAGCAGGGCAGGGTTTAGGTTTATAAGGGATTGCTAATAAGAGAAAGCCACTGAGGTTCTGATTTATTTGCGAGTATGCCACTTCACTTCAAAATGACCAAGCTGGCTTGTAATTTAAGTGTGTCAATCACTTTATGGACATCCACTAATCATCTTTTGACTTTTACTTCTTCCACTATAAATGATATTAATAAAAATATCGATTGAGTTTTAGTTCGATTGGTATGAACATTATTATCAATAAGACGTGAGTTCGAATGCGCTGAATCGTATTATCCTTCGATTTATGGGTTGAGAAAAGCTATGAATAATTTTAAATATTTTGTAAAAAAAAAAAACAAATATGAGATTAATCCCTCTTCAAATTTTAAATTAGAACATTCATCTAATCATCAATTTAGGCATCAAATTGTAAACAGATATATACTTATTAATGAACAATCTAAATCAGTGTTTTAAAAAAACAATGTGATTATTTTTTTAAAAATATGTTGCGTGTTAAAATTATGGGTTAATATATATGGAGGTACCTGAACTTGGCAACTTATACTTATTTAGTACTTAAACCTTTTTTGGACTTAACAAATCGTAAGCCAATTTGGTTTTTTTTTTTTTTAAGTACTTGACTAGCATCGTTAAAATGTGTTAATATGACACTGACGACCAATATCATAAGGACGTATGGCAGCTTCACATTTTAATAAGTGACAAAAAAATTCAAATTTATAAAAAATATTTTTTACCATGTGTCACTGTGCTATTGGCCGTCAATACCACATCAGCGTATTTTAATAATGTTAATCAAGTACCTAAAAGTAGGGGTGAGCAAAATCCGATTCGATTCGAAAAACTCGATAAAAATTTTAAATTTTAAATTAAATAGTTCGAGTTATTTGAATTAATCAAGTTATTTGGATCAACTCGAATAAAAAATTAAGTTTTTTGGTTTAACTCGAATATGAATTTCATAATTCGAGTTATCCGAAAATTCGAATAATAAAAGACAAAACTACGTCGTTTTGATAAATGTTTACTTTTTGAAAAGTTAAAATTCAAAATAATTAAGTTAAAAGGCAAAACTACGTCGTTTTGATAAATATTTACCCATTAAGTTAAGAGGCAGAATCATTATATTGTTCATGTAGTTAAATAATCTTGTACTTTGTCTACTAGTTAAATAATCGGTCCATCTAATCACAGCATTAAGTATAAATAATAGGATTCGTTAACTCGACTCGAAATTTTTTGACTCGATTCGATTCGAATCGAAAAAAAATTAAATTGAGTTCGGTTGCTAAAATAGGATTTGTTAATTCGACTAACTCAAAAAATTTTGACTCTATTCGACTCGACTCGATCGAATACTCACCCAAACCTAAAAGAATATCAAGTTGGTTTACGGTTTCTAAATTCTGATACCAATTAAGCCCAAAAACAAATTTAGGTACCAAATAAGTACAAGTTATCAAGTTTAGATACTTTAACATATATTAATCCTAAATTAATGGTGTAATTGATACAATAATAATATTTTAAAATATAATAATAATTTAAATTTCGAAAAGAATGATTACATAAATTAAATTAAATGAATTTGTTTATGCTTTTGACATTTGTAAGAAAAAGAGAATAAAAGGCTAATATAATGAAAAGTGACAACAAAGGGACAGGTAGTGGACAACTAAGATGAGAGTGAGACAAGGAGAAAAAAAGGAGGAACATTTGATTGAGTGTTGGTTTTTGAAAGGAAGAGAAGAGAAAGGGTATATTTCTCTTTCGTAATCATGTGAATGAATATTAATAATGCTATGACTTTCAAAATTGTGTCAAGGTATTACGTTACGCCAATTAGGAACAAATTTGTATGCGCGTTTTGTGATATGGATGCTGATTGATGCTTTTTTTTTTTTTATAAAGGGGACATGCTCAAGTCTTTTTCTTGCGCCACTATATTAATAATGTTCCATGCCACAGATTGAATTTCACAGTGTTATTCCGATTCTTTGAATTTGGTTGGTTTGAGTGAATTTATTTAGGGATAATATAATCTTTAGGTTATGAACTTGGTGATTCGATTTATTTTGGTATTTTTAAATTTAATAATTAAAATTTATTTGAGTTTTTTAACTTGAAAAATATAAAAGTTCAATGATGCGGTGTAGATTTGTTTATGGGTCGAGTTATTCGCCCAGGCTCGAAGGTTTATTCGAAATTTGGGAGGGTTTGGGCAAAAAAAATTAGGTTCGTTTAAAATATGGGTTGGGTTCAGGCTTGAACATTCAAACCCCGGCCCGGCCCATATTAAGTTTATGTAATTTAGAACACTTTAAAAAATAAATTTATACTAAATATAGAATACTATTCTAATATAAACATTAAAAAAATCAAAAAATTAAAAAATATATAAATTTATTAAGTATTAAAATAAAACAATATAAATATGTTTCAATGATTTAATTTTGTTAGCATGTTTGATAATACGAGCTAAAAAAACAAATGATAGAATTTTTCAATGAAAAAAAGATTAAAAATAATAAGTAGATAGAGAACTACAAATTAAAGCAGCGTAAATTCATTGTGATTAGCAAATAAAAAACCCTGCACTGAAGATGGGGGTTCTTCAGATAAGTAAACTTGTGAAATCATTAGTAGTATACTTGGTCATGTGATACGTCACTATATTTTGTGATATTGGAATATGACGAATTCGTACTTTCCAGTTTCGGGTTAGCAATCGATGTATTAGGCGTAGCTCCACTAACTAAGAGAATTTTCACCAAAAGAGCATTATCACATTCTAGGTCTAATTGTCTAAAACCATTGTCCCATGCTAAGTGTAGACCTTTTAAAACAACCCTTGCTTCGATTCTAAAAATTGTGTCCTTACCCATCATCATCGAATGACCAAACAATCAATCCACACCAGAATCTCTAAACACTCTTCCAATAGAAACATTCGAACTATTTGGTGACACTACCCCGTCCATATTAAGCTTAATCCATCCTCTATCTGGTGGTGACCAAATCGTAGCAGTGACCATAGGAATAGGATGCAACAGGTTGGAAATCATCCTTCCATAACTCCTCGTCCAAATAATACCTATATCCATAAGCTTTTATACATAATTATGACAATTAAAAAAAAAAACCATAAAGATTTCGATTTTTCCATAATAACCAACATAAAATAGGAAAACGAGTTTGTCAATAAACTTCCTCATTACTACATTTCCTTTTGTTTTGCAAACCAAACTTTAAGCCGCATTGAAAAGAAAGTGACATAGGGTGGGTTTGGATAGGCGGTGCGTTTACTTGCGGTTAGTGTAAAAACAGCGGTGGCGATGAGATTAGATACTGTAGCGTGAGACAAAAAGTAAACTAAACGCACCGCACCACGCTCAATCGCCCATCCAAACCCACCCATAGTTACATACACGGAAAGGAAATATATTCATCTACAAATATATATATATATATATATATATATATTGGCCCATTGAACCTATTGATGTTAACTGTGGCTACGATGGGCCTAAAGTGAATCGACAATTCGAATCAAGGGTTTAATTATTTATGGCAGTGAGCTGATTGGCTTTATTGATATCACCACCATTCCATAAATTTAAATACATATATTTATTCAAATATTATAAATTTATATAATATTTAGATATTTTGATTAGCATAAATTGCAGATACAAATATTAGTTATCGAATATTTATTATTCGAATCTCAATTTTAAATTTAAATATATATTATTTATATATGTTTTATTTTTACAAAATCGGAACATTAATCATATTTAAATATCATACAAATAATTTAAGCAATTGGGCTTGAATCCTTATAACAACTCTCGTGTTTAATGCAAATAATTAGTGGATCTAGATTTTAAAAAATATATATTAATTCGAGTATGAATTTTACAATTATCAATCACATCTGATCAATCCATTGAATATTCAATTTAATTTAAAATCTACATATTCATAGGTTAAATTTAGAGATTAATTTTTTTTATCTTCGAACCAGCCTAAATTTAAATATATTTATAAAAAATATATAAACATTAGCATAAAAATATGTTTTTAATATTTTGTTATTTTTAAATAATAAAATGTACTACTTAAATAGTTTTAATTTAAGTTGCGATCACATCCAACACGATCCATCACCATCTCTAATATAAAATAATGGATTTAAATTTGCTAAAATCTAGAAAGTTCTACCAGTTCTTAAGATTCTAACAAATAGATCCCTATGAAATCTTATTTATTTAATATTAATTTTCAACATTATTCTAGATCACAAATTAATTTAAGTGGGTCCAAATGCAACTATTTTATTAATTATGACAAAAGAAAATAAATAAATAAATCACCGCCAAAGCAGAATCAGTGTCTGAAAACTCTTTTTGTAAAGTTTCACTCCAATAATCATTCTTTGCTTTTCCTTGTCAAATTAAAAAGACGAATAATTCAAGCCAAT